>JAUMJJ010000076.1:0-527500 GCA_033556795.1 Tapera naevia | reverse complement strand
AACTGTATTTACATCATTCCTGACAAGTTCTTGTCCAACTTGTTCTTAAAGATTTCCATGGATGGAGACTCCATAACGTTTCCAGGAAATTTATTCCATTGCTTTACTATTCTTACTGTAAGAATGCTTTTCTGGTGTAAATTACATTAACAACAGTATACCATGGTATCATTCTTCCATGTTCTTTCCTTTTTATAGTTGTCTTGTATGTGTCTGAAGATGATTCCCTAGACAAGGGCTTCTTCCAGTACTTTCTCACTTCTCATAAGATTTTGTTGCTTTTTACTCAATGTTATTTATTTCTCCTCATGGCACAGCCATACCTACTTACTAAAGTAGGTTTTTTTTCTTTCCTTGGGTCACAGTATGCAGAGCAATTTGCTTTCAGAATCAGATTACTGTATTAAATGAGCTATTAGTCTCTTCTAGACCTTCCACTAGTTGACAGCATTTGCTGGTCATTAGTCCTATCTGGCTGGTAACAGCAGGATCTTGCTCAGGCCTCAGTAGGAAAAGAAAATACTCAGAAGTGTAAAGCACACTTTGGGACACTCTGGATGTGTGACCTGAAGTGTTACTTTCACTTATATGTATGCAACTAGCAAGATTGGCTGGAGTTAATGTATATAGGAGTACAATGGTGTTATCCTCAAGACAGGGACAACCCCAAGCAGCAGCATAATGGAGAAACAGTGCTTGTGAGAAGCCTTCATGGCAGAGTAACCTTTTCAGTATGTAAAACTACATGTATCATAACATCTTTATCTGACCTTCACCAGGGCTGGGGATTGGACTTGTGACCCTGAAGGAAGAGCTGCGAACATTAAGTGAAGGGTGAATTCCCCTTCCTCACTTGCTACAACAATGCCCCAGCAGAGGCTTGGAGGGGTATGATCTCCCAGGTGGGTACGGAGCTAACACAACCATGCTGCTCTGTGGACTACAGCTTGCTTGGACTTTTCTCCTCATTATTATGATGCCTGGACATATCACTTCTGTGCCTGTGACCCAGGACAGTAGGGATGTATAAAACACTTGGACAGCAGCTACCTTACTGTAGAACGTGCAGCTACCTAAATATCTAAAGGCACTGTTGAGACTGTAAAATATCTATGGGAAAAGCAGGAAGAAGATTGCAGAGAGATCCAAGGCAGAGTTTCTTAATATATCACTATTATTGTCTGCCGAAGCTGGGGCGTCTCTGTTCAAGCCCGGAGATATGATTTGTTACCTCTCCAAGAAAAAAAAAAAATTACGAGAATTGCAGTAGACAAATGTAATACCAAACTTTAAAACAGTGTAAAAAAAATACCAACAACAATAATAATAATAATGGTCAATCATAAACTGATATAGTGCCGGCTTTCCCTCCCTTTTCACCACCTTACAGGATATCCCGTCTAGCAGCAGGAACAAAACGTGGAAATGAATCAGTCAACAGAGCATTTTCTCCCATTAAAGCTGTTGGCAATTTTGACCCGTGCAGGGGAAGTTGCACATTAAGATGGATATTCCTAATCTGTAGGGACAACTGTCCTCACTGTGGGATGTTGCCTTTTTTTTTTTTCCTCTCTCTTTTTTCCTTTTTTTTTTGCCAAAGGATGTCATAGGTGAATGCATTTCTGCTGTGCACAGTGCGAACACACGCACACAGCAGAAAGGCCTGAAAATTGTTAACCCCTTATTTTAATTGCCTGTGCTCTTTCTTTTTCCCTCCTTTTTCATTCTGCTTTCAAGAGTCTGCTCCTTCTCTGGCTTACTGCTATTTACCTTAATAATGCTCAGTAAATCTATTATTTTCCAGCCTTGGGAAACTTTGGCTTTTATTTTCTCTTATAATCCTATAGTTGATACTCAGCAACAGCAGAAGAATATTAAAGTGCTGGAAGTGATTCACTTTCCCTATTATCATTCACATGTCTTCCACATTTGCAAAGTGGGAGACAGTGAGTAGAAAAGAAATTGAAGTTTCCTTTCCTACTACGATAGTGATTCGAAGCAGAAATATGTCATCTTTCACATTTATGCCTCAGTTTCATACCACTCTTTTAAGCACTACATATTAAAATGGTCATTTTACATGCCCTCCTTCAAAAAAAAAACCCAAACCACAATCCCCCTTTGAGATTAGGAAAATGAAGGACTTGTTTTACTCTCTGGGGACTAAAACTGTGAGAAACTCAGTGATTTCCCCACATCAATTACAAAATCCGTGGAAGAGCAATGCCTTGATCAGTTCTGCCGGTATCCCGCTTATATTTTATACCTCAGTTGATTTTTCATTACTGCAGTAGTTACCTCCTAATCTAATGACAGTTACTCCACTCACCAGGGGCGTGTAAAGACCAATTCATTCCAGATTGGAAAGTTCTTTGAGAAACCCTGAATGGAAGGTGCTATAGAAGTGCAATGTGTTATTAATAATCTCTCCTATCTGCATAAATCTCCATTGAATCCTCCCGGTATCATTAAAAGTAAAATAATCCCTCGGCACAGTTGAAGAGCCCAAACCTTCTTTTCCCTTTGTAGGTGTCTGGCTGTTTGCTAAATGGGAAAAAAGGCCACACAAAACGCTGACATCTTTTTGTGACCTTTGCAGAGCTACGTAGAGCTAATGAGTTTGTTTTCACTTTTGTAGATGAAATTTCCAGGGGCGGAGGGAATCCGGGGTGGTGCTGGGAAACCACAGTGCAACTCCCCGGGAACTTGGCTGAGACCACCAAACTTGTTTCATGTGTGGCCTCCCCTTTTGCCTCATTGGACCAGAATTATTTAATGAGCCTTCTGAGAAACCGAGCTCTGGTCCCTTAAGCTGGAAAAGGATCTTGCGGCGCTCAACTACCAGACCACACAGTTTTCAGGCTCTCTTCTTTGCAAGAGGCTGCAACCACTCCTTTCCTTTCAGCAGCTGATGGTGAAAGTGGGGAGAAAGAGAGCAATAACAAAACAAAATTGCTTCCCACAGCTGAGAAAATCACCCTCCCTTTATTATTTTTTCCCCTTTAGGAAAGAAATAAATAAAAGGGAAAGAACCCAAATGGGATCTCTCCCTCTTCAAACATACAAATGATCTTATGTTAGCAGTTGGGATTAAACATCTGTCTGGTGGTTATGTGATCATAACAGATGCTGTGTGCAAACGTTTCCTGCTAGCTTTGTTTTGGTTAATATTGTTTGTGTAGCACATTGGGTTGCATTCAGCTAAAGGGATATAGAGTGTGTTTTTTTTCCCCCCCTCCCAACTTCTGCTCAACTTCAAGCAGCTCCATCATCGTTTTAAAAAGAAATTGAGGCGGGGGTGGAGGGGAAGAGGGTCATTGACTGATGTCATGTGGAAAGTGATGTCATACGCTACTGATGAAATGGCAATCCACCCGGGTTTTTAGCTGCTTTGATGTTATGTTAGGCCTTTTTCCTCTCTGTTAGGTTGCCCTTGGGTCCACTTGGCCATGCAGCTGGAAATAAACACAGGGATATTGTAATGAGTTTTGCTGTGCAACTGGAGGACCCTGGAGCTCAACTGCTCAGGATTTCCATTGTTCTTTCTGAGAAGCTGTGTTTCCAAATGGGACAGATGGATGCTGACACTGCAGTCTTTGAAGGCATGATGGTATTTTTACACTCCTTCTACAGCTAAGGAAACTGAGGCACAGAGTCATATCTTGAGCTGTCTTGGTCAGAGAGAACATTTGCAGCAGGACAAGGACCTACAAGTTTCTTCTCCTCTGTCTTAATCTCTGCACCATTAAGTCTTACATATAGCCGCGAGACTGACCCACTTGTTCCCACCTGGCTGAGGAACAGATTCTGAATTTCCACAGTTTTGTAAATGATAGCAGGTAGGGCAGAAGAGTGGGTATTCAAATCTGCTCAGCCTGAGGACTGGCATCTGTTTGTTTTAGCTCTGTCCTTTTACCAACTGTTTACCTTCCCTCCATTTGTCCAGTGATGGTTGTTTGTGTGTTACTAATATCAATCAGCTCTAGCCTGCCCACCCAAAAAATAGATTAAAATTATTCACATTAAATAGCTTCAGGGCAGACTTTTGCAAGGGACTCAGGTTCTTTTCACTATAATTACTTTGAAATGTGACTTCCTTTTCCTGGAAAGGAGGGCTGGTCCAGTGAATGAAATACCCAGCTGGAGGCTGTAAAAGGTTTTGTTCAGCGCCTCTTTCAACCACAAACATTCCATACAAAATCAAGAATTTTTTTTTAACTCCCTTGTGCCTCAGTTTCCCCAGCCCTAATTGTTCTTGATTGCATTTTTTAATAAATAGTTTATATGAATCAACAATACTCAGTAGAAATTGCTCATTTAAACATCCTTCGCCCACCTCTTTCCAGCACTCATACAATGCTTCTCTACTTCATGCATTTTTTTAGGAGAAGTGATTCAATTAATCACAATGAGTTGCTCAAATAACATGGTGCTGAGGGCCACATGAGGGTATGTAGCACTTTTTGCAATGAAGCTAGTGCCTTCCTGAAAACAGTAGAACCAGTTTTGTTCACAAGAAAGGCAGAAACCTTCCAAGGACTAAATTTAAGAATACAGGGCTTTTGGGACAAGAAAGGACAAAGAGTCCCATAGTCATCTTTTAGTGCTAAATAGGAGGATAAATTGTATGAACGCTACATTTATGAGCTCCAGCTTATCTCATGTGTGGTGGGAGTCAATTGAAAATTAAAATTCATCCAAGTGACTCTGACCACACATGTAGTCCATTGGAAAGGAAAAGTATGTTTGTGCAGTTGTGTTTCCATCTCTAAAACAGCCTTATCCTTGTTGGGCGGCCAAGGTCAGGAGTATCCATAGAAGTCGTCTTCTCATTGGCGAGGAAGGAGTTGGTAGCTCTCGGCAATCTCCCACACTGCAAATATTACCTCCTTACTTCCAGCACATTGCAACTCAAATAAGGAGAAGGGTGAAGATTGGGTTGTGTTTTTATGAACAGCAGTGTCTGTGTTAGGGAATGGAGAAAACACATCAACAGAGCTACATGGTGAAAATCACCCCTCCAGGGCTTGGTACCATAGATCTGTGACCAACCAGTGAACCTCTGCATCTAGGGCAGTGCCTTGACCAGTGTTAAATCTACTGAGAAACGGCATTAGCTAAGTCACCTGCAACAACGTGCCAGCCAGGATATCGTCACAACTGGCTATTTCTCGTGTCACCAAACATATAAAATTATTCCACACGTTGGCATCCACTAATTCAATAATCTAGTAGTATAAATTTGGCTAACAGACATTAATACCAGGTTTCAAAATACACCCACAACGTTTATTTCTCTCTCTCATGAAAAAAAAAAGGACACATTGTGAGGACTCTCCTGATGAAATAATAAAACCCATTCTCATCTAGAAAAAAAGAATCGTTATAGGAGGATGGTAATTTACTTTATATGACCTTCAATTGATTATTCTGGGCCTGCTACACAAATATCACAGGAGCTATTGATCGTAAAACCTACCAAATAGATCTCTAATAGCTTTTACTGAGGAAAAATAATTATGCTAGCACTGTGGTCAAACACACATAAACCAATGTGGAGGTATTAATGTATAGTATTATTACCCATCTGTCTGAGAAGTATGAGGAAGATGCTTTGCAGTAACACACTATGTCTAAGCACCATGGAGGCTCAATATCTGGCTAACAATTACAGCCAGTTATACTGAAAAATTGATTACTGTAAGTAAAACCTAATACTGGAAAGCAGAGGCTGGAGCTTGCTTAATAAAAGTAAAATAATAACAACCATCATCTAAATTCTGCCATCTTATATACTTGGAGTCAAAAATTGAATTTTTCTCTGGTGCCTGGGGCAGGGTATCATTTCAGAAGCAAAGGTGTCTACCTTGGCTAGCCTGAAGATGGGTCATCAATGCCTGTAAAAGGCCGGGTTGTCTCAGCAAAGAACAGAATATCTATCTCGAAGGCAAAGAGCACAACGAGTCGAAAACACATCACCTCTGCCTCAAAACCCAAAAAAATAAGCTCAACTTTCATAAAAGTTTGGAGATGTGGCAAGGAGGAATATTTTGGTGGGTACAGGCTCTGACGAGCCTTGTTTCTTCTGTTACTTCCAAAGGAGCCGAGTCCCACGTGGGAATCTGGCAGTGGTTTTGCAACTGATTTAATTGGCAGAAGGATCAAAACCTAAAGGCTGTTTCTGAGCCATGATGAAAACTTCAGATTTTCTCCCCCTCTTTTGCCAGATGTATAGATTTTAAGGCATTTCAACTTAAAAATCAACTTGATTTCAAATAAAACTTATTAAAATGTAAGTAAAGTTATTGTAACTCAAAAGAATTAAGAGGAAAAGTGTGTTTTCCTCTGTTTTTTCAAGTTTGAATCCCTTGTGCTTTGTATAGCTCATCCTACTGATTCTGTTACAGTAACTAAATTCCACTTTCCCTTACTTGTCTGGGTCTCACTTCACAGCATAGAGAAATTAAAGAAAAAAAAACCAGAACAATCACAAAACTTTTCTTAATAGGGTAATGAAAATGTGAATTCTTGAATAATAGAGGGAGGCTTGTAATTTGGTGTTTTATGTGTGGTACTTTTAAAGTATTTAAAATTACTAGATTTCAAGCTGGCAGTGTCCCTTAGAAATTAGCATTAAATAATATTCTAGTATTCCAAGGTAATGCCTGAAAGACAATTTATAATCAGACTACCAAAGCAATGGATCAAATATTTATTTTTCTGAGAAGCGAGTAATAATTAGTGGAAGGCTAACATCAAAAGCACATTCACTTTTTTAATAAAGAAATGCACATGCAATCAAAAATGTAGAACACAACGATGCAAAACTCAGGGGATATGTACCAAATAATAAAAAATACTAATTGGAAGAAGTACTGAGAGAGACAGAGGAATGCTTTTCGTTCTCAATTTTGATTTAAAAGTAGACAGATTGCACAGTATCATCCTTCAAGCAAAGCTCTGAGATTGAACTGGGGGAACCAGAGTTCATGAGTAACTCTCCTGCGCCAGGAGTTACATCACGAAGGCAGAGCCAAGGCTTGCAAGGGCTCTCCCAGCACTTCAGAAACAATATGGTTCAAATGTTAATTTCTCTTCCTTTTGGTTTGTACCAGTTTGTGCTGTTAACAAAGTAACACTCAAAGGCTGGAGTCACTACTATCTTTGTGAATGATTTATGATTTGCACTCTAGAGATAAGCAATTTCCATGCCAAAAAAGGCCTGGTTTTTATTTTTTTTCTCCCTCTGCACTTTTTTTGAAGCAGACTCTCATTGCTACAGGGAGTGAGGATAAGCATTAGTGAGACTTCTAACCCCTTACTGGTGCTGTTTCCCTTTTGCTTTTGCATGGGCACAGGTGGTGAAGGGTTGATAGGTCCAACTCTCTGGATTTCCATCAATAATGGTTTTGGCCCAGAGTGTGTGTACATCCCAGTCCCGGAGACCATTGCCTAGACCTTCTTTGTCCTTGAAACTAGTATTGATTTAAAATCAGTAGGCCATCTTAGGTAAGCTGGTGTTCACCAAAGTGAGTACGTCCTCTGCAGGGATGCTGGCATCATTATTTCAGGCAGACAGGGAATGCTTTGAGTTTTCCCTTTCCCCCCCTCCTCAAAAAACTGGTTTTGTTATGTTTTCTGTACATTGCCTAATTTTTGCCTAGGAGAACAGCCATGTCTTGGGTATAATTAGAGATAAGGAATACAGTCGGCTGTTCTTCCTGGAAAGGAAGGTGAAGAACAATGTGGTTTATCTGTACTCAAGTAATACTCTTCTCCTATCTCCAAGCTGTTTTCTTGGTTTGAGAGTATTTTTGTCCCATAGAATACAAAAGAAGTAAAATCTCAGTTGCACTTCATAGTTGTGTATGTTCTTTCTCCTTCAAAAGGCTTGGAAAGTTTTGTAAATTATTAAGTTATTTGGCAGATTACTATTATAATTTTGAAATTTCATTGGGAAATTCATTATGAGTCAATTGGCATCATATATCTCTGCCACTGATTTTTTTTTTTTTCAAAATGCCATGTAGATATACACTATACCATTGAACAAATACATCTCTAGTATCATAATTAATTTTTTTAAAAACAAGTCATTTGCAACTTCTATATGTACAAAATGGCTTATTTTACCACTGTAGTAATTAAAAAAAGCTAAGGATGTTCAGAACTTTAATTCAGTTCCAAATTCAACTACCTCTGTCCAGGCACATCATAATCCGCAGAACATTTAATGACAAATTCACAGATGCTCTTAGTATGATGCAGGTGAAGGGGAAGCCTCACCAGGAGCTGTAAATAGAACCTTTAAAAACATGTCATAAGAAAGAAAAAAAAGAATACCTGTCAGGTTTAGAAAGGAAAGACCAGACACTCCAGGAAAGTCTGACCAAGAAGTACACTTCTGGAGAAGTAATACTCCAGATATCACTACCAATTGATTTTTGCAGCTTTCATTAAGCTATTTTCAATGATCTCTATAATTTACTAAGAGGAATAAGGCAACTTCAAAAGCAAATTTATAGGCTTAAGCCTGAGTTCAGTCGTGTCAATGGGTATCTTTCCATTGACTTCACTGTCTCCCTGACTGCAAGTGTGACTTACAGGGGAAAAATGCTGTGTCAGTGGTGATGTCCTGCTGTATGTGGGCTAAATGGACAGACAGACACTGAATGAATATAAAAGAAAATTTAAGTGAGGCAGGAATTTAAGTCAAGAGATTGAGAAAAAAGGATGATAAAAATATAAAGACACATCAGTGAAGACAAGTAAGAAGGCAAACATTGAATAGACGCAAGAAAAGCAGGGGGTCAGAAGTAGTGAGAGTTTCAATGGCCAGGTGTGTACTGTATATGGCAGGAGGAAACGTCCTTGGATAAATCTCTTACTGTAGCTGACCCAGTCAGGTGGATCTGACCATTTTATCTGGAAAGTGCAATTAACCAGGTCATTCCTTGGTAATTATTTTGTCACCAAAGCATCTTGTTGGCTCTCAGATGGTTTTGGTTTAAAAAAAACCAACACATGACCACCAAGGCAAATTCAATTGACAAACGGAAAACTGTAGCACAAAATCACCCAATTTTTCTGCATCACAGGCTGGATTTCAGCTGTGTCCCACTCTCATATCTCAGAATCAATGACAAAGAGAGAAACCGCGACCTCCCAAAATCACAAACGGAATACCTGCCCGTTCCTGACTTTAATATGTTTAGCTGATTACAAGGACACTGTTAATGGTGTTATTCTTACTCAGCAATGTGAGGGGGAAAGGAAGAGAGCACACCGGTGCCAGGTCAGGGTGCAAGGCTTTCCTGCCGGTCCACGTCCCACCTGCCCTGGCTGATTGGTTATGCTTGCTGTCGGAGCTGCCGCGCGCACGGCGGGAGGATTTGGGGATGATTAATTGCCCTGTCTTCTGAGCAGAGAGTTCGGAGCAGCAGGGTTCTTCGTGTATGTAAATACACGTGGGCTCAGCGCTCTACCAGCACCGAATGAAATGAATAAAAAGACTTAACAAAAGGACTCGACTCTGAATGTTTAGATGTTGAAGATTAGTTTCTATTATGTCCCTGTGGGAGAAAAGAATATGTCATATGGGAAACTGGATAGGCTTCATGTTGCAGAGAAGTGAGAGAGCCTGCTTTCCGAGTGCGACTCAGCTTGTGCTACCGCTGGAATCAGCTCACAGACCCTCAAAATGCCCAGGTGCTTGCACTGGTTATAAAATATAACTCTACCGACCTGTGAGTTAAACTGTGATCTCTGCTGTGAGCAGTGCACAGCGTATAAAAAAAACCCAAACCGTTCAGAATTCAATTGTATACTTAAACAGTCAGTTTCTGCTTTTCTTACTTATATCTGATTCGAATGTGCACATCTGTTGTTATATCGTATGGCATTAAAAACATAATAGATCCTATCTTGTATAAAAATGTAGTCTCACAACCCAGCAAGCAAGGAAGTGCATTGTAAACTGCAAGCAGCAAAAAGAAGAAAAGTTTGGTCTTCTTGGTGAATAAAGTGAAACGAAACATTCCTCTAGCATTCTTCTTCCCCACAAATATTATGATTTTCCTTTTTTTTTAAGGTTCTACATGTGCATTTTTGCATTCATTTTTGCATCATAAAACATTTCTTAGATAGGGATAAATCTTCCATACTATTTTTGTAAATTTTTTGTGTTTAAAAATCACCTGCAATTTGCTAAATGAAATATTTTCTGTGGCATTCTGACAGAGGAGAGAGACCAGATGTTTTCAGAGAATTCATTTTTTAAACTGTTTGGGTTTTAATGTTTTTTTTCTCTTTGCACACTTGTAGAACAAGCTGTAAAAACAATGGTTGAAGAATGAGCTGATTTTAAAAAAATAGACAGCCAAAGAATTTGGAATAGGAAAGATTTTATTTTGGATATCCTTTCAACACAGATTATTATTTATAGACTGCATTATATATCTTGCCTGGTAATCAGCAGTAATATATGTCCAGCAATAGTGGAAAAATGAATTTCAGTAGTATCCTGGATTTTAGAAAAAACAAATTATGAAACCCTTAAGAAAAATGAAATAAAACTAGTGATGAATCTGCAACCTCTGAAAATCAGATAAACAAAATGCTCCAGTTAGTTATTGCCAGAGTCAATACCAGGACATGAAATTGTATTACAGGCTGTGAAATGAAATAATCCCACCCTATGACAAAGTGGTAGAGTTTGCCTGCAACTCCCCAGTCTTTTAGCAGACTTTGATCCCTCCAGGGACTGGTGTTTGGGGGTTTTGCTGAGTCACAAAGGCAAGAGGTTTGCCACCTAATCCGGAGATAAGGAGAGGTGATGGTTGAACCCAGAAGATCAAGGGTGTGAATTGGGCCATTCAAGGCAGGAACTTAATTACAGCTAAGGTTAGATGAATGGTTGCTCTGCACTTGCCATTGTTTTATTGTTAATGTCTGCTTTAATACCTCCAAATTTCAACCAGGGCAATGTTGGATCAGAAACATCTGAATTATGCTGACATTTGGGTGTTGTAGATTTAAAAAATAAAAAGTCACGACTAGAGTAGGTAATTTCTCCCCCCACCCCCCTCCAACAGTCCTTTTCTCTAGGTTGAAAATTTGCATTGCTTTTCTCAACTATGAAGTATCATTTTAAAATGTATTCATGTTTTCTTGCACCTTTTTACAAGCACTCCAGCACCCAGTAAATAAAAGTAGCAGCCTGTGTCCCTTTTAGCAAAAGCCATATATCTGCTCAGACTTGTAATTTGCTCCGTTTATATCCTTTGCCCTTGAACTCTGGTTATTAACGCAATGTTTCTCCAAATGATGCCATATAACTCTGCTCCAAGCACATTCCTACTGACACCACACAAACAACAAAGCCAGCTGAAAAAAGGAGAGGAAAAAAAAAAAGAAAGGAAGGTGAATTGCGTGTGATGGAGAACATTACTCAGAATGATGTAAGTTACAGAGTTTCTCGTGTTACTGGGGTGGAACGCAGGTTAGAGACCTTGCCTGCCTGTGACCACCTCTTCTCCAAAAATCTTCTAAATGGCTTTCAGCAGCCTGCTACCTGTGTTCAGAGATAACCTCTTTACTCTGAGCAGACAGCCTGCTAAGGGTGTTCTCTTCTGTTGGATAGAGGCCGACTGTCATGCGGTAAAACTCCCACCTCACTACGTCGGGGCTATTGATCAGGTGAAGAACTTGCGACACGCTGCTGAAAACACAAATGGACCACAGGACAGGAAAACAAAATAGAAATGGAAGATGAAGGATCAACAGGTGTAAAACACTCTTCCAGGAAGAAATGAAATATCTGTGGCAATATTTGTTCTGTCATAAAGCAGTGTAGAAATCCAAGGGGCAATTAGTGTCATTCAAACCATTTTGGCTTAAGCGTTATCAGACAGTGAAAAAAAATTCTCCTTGCCCCAGGGCCTCCCTCTTAGTCTTCATAAAGGAAGGATTCTGCTGAAATACAGATCTTCAGATGCATTGCATCTGCTTTTCCTGCTCAGTTTCATTAAATAATAAGATACAATGGCACCATCTGAATATTGACTGATTTTTATTAGTCTTTCTATATCTGTTTGGCTGGTTGACAGGATCTCAGGCAGAGATCTGGGCTTACTTTGATGCCAAGGAGTTCTTTAAGAGCATGGACAAATCATTATTTCTTAATGTGATTCCATTTCACTTTTTACCTTGTCTGGTCTGTTTGGATTACAAGGTCTTCTCACAACAAATGGAGTTCTATGCGTTTATAGGACTTTGGATAGAATCTGAAAGTCCTGCCTCTGCAAAGAGCTGAAGATAAAGGGCATTTCTAGATCAAAACAATATGTGGGAAAAGTAAAAGCTATAAACTACCTTGGTGATACTATAGATTCTGAGACCAGATTTAAAAGGACCTTATTTCTTCTAGATGCTAAAAATGCAGGAAATCTTGCTAGGAAGGTCATACTCATGAAAATCCCACCTTCATTTCTTTAGGACTGTCTTTCTGCTAAATCTCAGGTAAGCCTTTAATCTGCTGAACGCACTGTAAGAACACATGCCTGGTCGTTCTCTGCTTCCTGTTCTTGGGTCCATTTGGCACAGATTCTAAGATTATATGGTATATAGTATGGCTCCCATGAAACATTCCTTTTCCAGATTAAAAATAGATTGTTGTTCTGCATGAATTTCACTTGCCTGTTTTTTGTTGGTCTTCTTTCAGGGGAAGCAGGGATTGTTGGGTGTTTTTTCCTAGTAACGAATCACCGGTCCCACCGCTGCAATACACTAACACTGAATTTCTCAGAAGTTGCTGGGTTCTGGAATACTGTTCTGTAGTCACAGTTTTAACAACATGGAGAGACTGATCACGTAAGTATGGGAAGCAAGAAGCAGAGCAGAGAAAATACCAGAGGAGATGAAATGTTCAAATAAAGTTGTGTGAAAATATTTTTATTTTTAAATACATTTTCTTTGATTGTGTATTCTCCCCTTCTGTTTCCAGGGAAGAAGTTAACTGTAAGAAATACTCATAGACAATCGTGGGTATTTTAGTTTATTATTTTTCTGTTTTAATTTATTAGTATTGTTACCCAAAAAAAAAAGTAGAGAAGATTCCCAGAGAGTTGATCTATCAATTCATAAACAGTTTCTTGTAGTTTACTCTTGTGAAAGTTTGTAAATAACTCACTAATTAATTGTTGCTAAAATAAAGTAGTTAGAATTATTAAAACAGTGGAAACGGCATTTTTCCCTGTTGCTGCTCTGCCTGATTGTCTTCATTCCTCTGCTGTTGCATCTATTTCTCTTTCCGTTTTCTGAGGTAGCATTTGCTTGACTCCAGGTCTTTACCTTTAGTAAAACAGCACAATTCAATTTTGCCTTTCCTTCTGAGGAGCTGTGAGCCAGATCATGCTGTTTCTTTTCGCATTGGGATGCGTTTTCCATTTTGAGCTCTCTCTGAGTGAGAGAAGAAAGTGGAAGCAGATAGCTCAGCACAGTTATGGTCTAAAAAAGAAATCATCAAATTTTAGACCAAGCTGGTAAGTTTGACAAAAGCTTAGTGCAGTGTATTTCCATGTTAGCCAGGTCAATACAAGATGGTAGATTGAAATACCATACATGACTTGCAGAAGACATTTTTTGGCAAAATGTTATCCTTGGATGAAACTAAATTAAAAGACACCTTACAGTGGGTCATGTCTTTTTGATTTTTTTTCTTTCTTTTCTTTTGGTTCCTTTTTTAAACTGGATTGTTATCTCATTTTCAGAAGACTATCACTTTTATCCTGACTTGTCAAACAGCTATTACCATCAAGATGATGAGCTTGATATGCTGCAAGTACTGATTAAGGCAATAGTGCAATTGTTCTTGCTCTACCTTGAAGGAGTAATTTTCCTGTCTGTCTAGTAAGTGGAGGAGAAAAAGTCAGATTTCTCCTTATTTGTGAAAGGAGGTTGTCTCATCCTTTTCTGAGCTCTTGTGAGCAGTCAGATCTGGTCAATAACTGGCTTCCAGACCGTCTCCAATGGGATGCTTCTAAATGCTGCAAGAAAGTAGTAGTAGATTGAAGGAGTAATAGTCCTCAGAATCACTGAATTGCATCCAAAGAACAAGTGTGATGGATTTGTGTGGTTGAAGCAGAGGTAAATCATCTTGTAGGTGGTAAAGGTCTATGGAACTTCTCTGCAAGATAAAGATTCAGAGGAAAAACTTCTAAGTCTAAATAATCCACTAACCAAAATTCTCCCTGGTGATCTCTCTTGCACATATTACATTTCAGACCTGGGCCTGGCTTACTCTGAAGGATTTCTGTGCTTCATTACACAGTTACTGTGTTTCACCACAGAATGGCAACTCTTCTACGATAGAAGAAATTATTCCTTTCGAGTATAGGCAACTCCATCTCAGGCAAAACTCATGCAGGATTTGAATCATAGGGAGCTACATCTGTTGATGTATTTGGACAGAACGTTTTGCTTTCTTTTTGATGAATAAAGATCACCCTAATTCTGGCTCAAAACAATTAAGAGTTAAAATGCAAAATATGCCGATGAATCACACATCTGGCTAAAGGTCCTGAAGAAATGCATATTTAGATGTATATATAGTATACATACATCTAAATATACGTATGCTTCTTTCTCTGAGCCTCTTTTCTTTCTCTCTGTATATGTGTGCATGCTTACATACATATATTTATCTTCTGCAAATTTGACAAACTTATAAGTTTTTTAGAACTTTTAATGCCTGCTCTTTAGAAATACAGCTAAATCTACAAAACCACATTGAAATCCCAGCATAAATTGAAAGCGAGGTTTTGTCACCACAAAGAGAGTAGAGCTACCAGTCAATTGCTTTTTCCAGTTTGGACAAAATATCCAGGAGGATTTTCAGAGCTTATTAAAACTACTTTGGCTGCAATGACTATGTGGAACTCCAGACTGAGCATCTCTCCCCTCAGCTGCCTGTCCCTCCTGGTCACCAGCAGCTTTGTTCTGGGAACTTCTCTGTTTCACCAGAAATGTGGCTGGTTGGTGCCAGCTGGCTGCATGAAAGCAGGACAGAGAGGCTCACAACATTTTGGGTTGCATGTGTGAGTCTGTGGAGGAGGGAAAGAGGATGAGAAAGACTGACAAATCTTCAGTGAGGGTTCATTTCGAATTCTTATGTCTATCCACAAGCCAAGGTGCAGAGTGTATCTTCTGCACAAGTCAACCCAGATTCACCTACAGACGCTGTGAGTGCCATTTCTGTGTTTTACCATCAAAAAAATGAAGACCCAGCCCATTTTGCCTGTCAGGGAAGAGTTCCAAATCAGTGTCATCTAGAAATAAAGGAACTGTAGAACGATGCATGCAAAATCCCTAAAAAGGCAGAATTATCATCTAGAAAATAAATTATCTGAGGAACAAGCTTTTTTTTTTTTTTTTTTGTAATTCCAAAGGATGCACTAAGAGCCTTCAATTTTGGAATATCCATCTCAACATGGTAAATAGATGCGTTAGACACAGAGTGACATATGGGCAGATAAATACAGCCATAACTGGTAGGCAAAGTAAGTGCACGCGGCATGTGTCAGTATTGTCTGGTAATTCAGAGCTGTCATAAAACTGTCCCACTTATGATGTTACAGCATTTTTAAGAAACATGAATTTGCAATTTAAACTCTGCTAAGTGAAGACAGGAAGTTACAGGTTACAGAGCTGCATGCAAACAGGGGAACCAAGCCAGTTTGGGCTCAAATCTGTCTCAGCAGGTACAAACTGTGAGGGTGCCCTGAATACTTCAGTGTTGCCAGGGACATCGAGTTTATGGGAGTGATCAGCCTGGAAAGCAAATAAGAGAATTTTCAATCTAATAAATGTTTGGGAAACATAATCCTGGTTCTGCTAAGAGGAATTTCAACATAGATCAAAATCCTATCATTAAAACTGGGATATAGTCACTATCCTGCTAAAGCCCTGAGAAATACTCTTTCCCATTTCTCAACTTCTCTCTTTTTCGTTCATTTGAATAATATGTACACGTAAAGATATGACCAATGTTCTTTGTTGCTTTGGATTTGTTGTTGTTGTTGGATAAGGGTTTTTTTACCTCTACAGAAGTTTCTTTGGAAAAATGTTTTAAAAATGTCTTTGGTTGAAAAGCCACACTGCAGAATAAGTCTGCTGGCTTTATCTCATATACTGTCTCCCTGGGAGTCTGAACTAAATGCATAATTTAAAGAGCCCTTAATCTGCAATGTCATTCCCATTTGGTCGGAGGCAGCCTTCACTTTATGATGTTAACTTTCTCAGCAAAGGGCAATGGCAGTTTTTCCGAGGATGCACTTAGAAGCAGCAGCATCTCATGTAAGCCGTTCATTCAAGGTGTCCTGACATCCCAGTATAACACTGGGTGACAATGGATAACCTTCATCAAGTTCTCCCATGGGAGACATGTATTCATGGCACTGAAAGTGCTGCACAAAGCCAACAGTAATATAGAAAGGGCTATTGAGGAGGAGGTGGAAAATGGCAGAGGCGTAAGCCACATTATATTTCATTCTGTGTGTTTCACATGATCCAGGTAAGCATCATATCTGCTGTAGGCAGCTTCTGTAGTAGCCAATGCATGGCTTTCACTAGGAGTCAAGTCCCAGTGACATTTAGCATGCACTGGCCATGTCTCACAGCCTTCTAGCCCTTCCTGAGAAGAGCTGGATCCATCCCGCAGCCTGCTGCTCTCTCTTATTAACATGCATTGTGTGTTGATTTCAGCCCCGAGTTCTTTTTTTGTAATTTAAGGGGTGCAAACCGACCTTTAAATGGGGAGGGCTGTTTCCTTTTTAATTAAATCTCCAGCCAAGCAATTTGCCTTTCCCATCCTATTGAGTTTTTCATCAATTGTTTTTCTTCCCCTTGTGCTGTAGCGAACCACAAGTGCCTTATTACAGTAACTATCACACTGTTCCTGTGCTCTCTCACCCTGAAGGTTGCTTTTAAAGTGCAAACACACTTCCAAAGATATGCAACAAGCTAATACCCCAGGATGTATTAAGGACCACTTTGTTTTACTTCAGCTGCATATTAACAACAGGATGATAACCTAGAATAAGGGATATTGAAACACCATTTCCTCAGGATATAAGGAGATTCAGAGTGGCATTGTGTGAGATAAATGTAATTGTAGAAAATTTAGCATATCCTTGCATATCCTTGGTCAAACCATTCATTCCTCTTTCACAGAGCTTATTCTAATATGTTTATGACCAGATATATCTTCACAGAAACAAGCTTAAGAAGCTGTGGCTCTCCTACCCTTCCCCTTTTAGCAAGACCAATACAGTACATGTCCAGTAACTGGTAAGGGAGAGAAAGACCCTTTCACTGAAAGATCTATCCCTCAGGCTTCCAGCTATGTTCATTCCTGGGCTACATATATAGCTCATTATCCAGAAGAACTGATCAGACTTTTTATGGATGACTGAGAGTGATCTCCAGGATGGTGAGAGCTCATATTGAAATTTCTTCTAGAGACAGGGAAGGACTGAGCAAGGGGGAGGGAGAGAGGCATTTGGTCCCCAGAATGTTTTCTGATACCTAATACCATGTGAACTCAGGCTCAGACTTTTCCTATAATCAGGATCAGTAGGGTCTCCATCCATTACTCAACTGCTTGACTCCATGCAACTCATTGGAACTTGGCAGGCTGTGAGCTGTAGGCTAAAACTAAACCTCACATCATATATCATAGAATCAGAGAATATCTGGTTGAAAGGGACATCAAAGATCATGGGGTCCAAACTTTCCCATCAAAAATAATGTCTAGAGAAGATGACCCAGTCCTGCTGAATCTTAAATGTGTCCAGTGCTGGGGACTCCACCATCTCTAGGGAGATTATTCCAATGGCTAATTGTTCTTACTGTGAAAAAATTTCCTCTTGTGCCCAGTCGGCATCTTCCAGGAGTAACTTGGACCCATTATCCCTCCTCTGTCGGAATTTGTACACAGTATCTATATTACCACTATCTACATGACAAGTTTTCTGATATATCCAGAAAGAAAGTAGCCAGTTTGGCTCAGGTGAATCTCAAACTCAAGAATATTTTATTCCTAGCTCTGCCACTGACCTGCTGAGACAGGTTAGAGATGTCTTTAAACAACTTTGTATTTCTTGTTCCCACTGCATCACCTCCTGAATCCGTTTAGATTTCAAAATACAATTTGCAAGGAGCTTCCTTGACAATGTGCCTACATGATTATCAGTTAAATATGACCATTGCCTATTGGAACCTTCATAGTAAACAGGAGCAGGCACAGGAGACTCTGTGATTATTTTGCTTATTTCTTTGAGCATTTCTTTGTTACAGAACATGGGATATTCGTGTGCATTTGTGTTCACATACACCCTCTATCTTCATTAGCTGTGAGTACCTGCAGCTGGTATTGGGGTCTTGGGAAAGTCAGTGTACAGTAGAGAGGTGCCCAGATTGACTCTCGTAGAAGATAAATTTCCCCTCACTGATACATGGTTGGAAAAACTACTCTTTTTCTCTCTTTTTTTTTCTTTACCTTTTTGCCCTCTTCCTTGGTTTAGCTTTGGCCTTTGGAGGGTGACAGATCCTGCTTCAGCTCTTGCCTGCTGGCTCCCCCAGCCCCGTCATGCTGGCAGCCGCTAGATGGGGAGCTCAGCTAATGGGTCCAGTCCTGCTCAGAGCCTGGTCACCATCTGGCAGACAAAATCAGAGGGAGGGGACTCCTCTGTAGCAACAAAGTAGGCCATCCCATCTTCAAATTGAGGATAAGAACAAGTGATGGAGTCTCTGGCCATAGCTTGAAAGCAACTCATCAATGTCATCTTGAGTTAAGTACCTGATGCTGGCACTTTGCTGCAGTTCTTGGGGGGATAAAGGCTCTGACAGGGTCATTGTTTCAAGTGGAGTTCAGTCTTTTGTTTGCCATAAACAAAGAAGACAGGAAGTCAGCTGTGAGGTTTAGGAATAATATTTAGATAATTGTGAGATATCTCATCTTAAAGTTCAAACTGATTGAACCTGAGTTGAGTTTTGAGTCAAACTTTGTTTACAGGCCCATCATCTTTGTGGCTGACACTTGTAAAGAGCAAGACAGAGAGAGAGACAGACGGGGGAAAGAGTGAAAGAGAATGAGCCAGGACTTATGGTTTCTTTCTGACCTTGGCAAGAGGGAAAAAATCCATACGGAGAACAAAACAAAAAATAATAATAAATAATAACAGTAACAGCGATGCCAACATTCCAGAAGCTGGAAAATAAAAATAAAATTCTGTTGTGCCTACATTCTTAATAACTACACATACGGCTATCTAATCCAAGTTTCTGCAAAAATCAACCAGGAGGATGCTTGCACCAAACACAGCACAAACCTTGCATTTAATCGGTTACTGTAATAAACATATAAAAAAGATTTTTTTTTTTTCCATGAGAGGACAGAGCAGTGGCTACATAAAAGGACATCAAATGACACATCCTCCATCTCCCAGCAAATAAAAAAGCCATCAGCTCATAACAAGGCGGTGATAAAAGGTGCTGAGGCCAGTAAGATTAAGACTTTGTAATAAGGTTCGGGCGCCAAAACTGACAGCCATTTTCTTTTATATTTATCATGTCTTCACATTGGGGTGAGAAGCCAGGAGTCTGTCCCATTGCTGGCTAGAATTTATAGCAGCTCCATTATTAGGAGATTGCACTGAAATGGGGCAGAGGTATGGTTTTCTGAGAACGCTACAATAGCCTCCTACATTATACACTTGACAGGTTTGTCAGCGCTTAGTAACAAGCCTTGTAAAGTACTTTAATATCATTAGCACTATTTTCTTAATGTGTCTGCTCTCCTAGCAGCCTGGAAATACCATATATCATGGTCTGGAGGAAAGCATACATAGCTATCTCTCTCATTCTCTCTCTCTTCCTTCTTTTTTTTTGCCTTCCCCCTGAAATTTGATTTTATTGCCATACATTTGGTTGATGTTTTAATCAAAATAATGTAGCCATTTTCCTTTATTGATTAACAAGTAAATATGTATAAATATGTAGTTAGGGGTGGGCAACCCTTTTAGAGGATATTGGAAACATCATAATTAATGGCTTCCTCATCTAATTACAGTGCACGTGTTACATCTCCCCATTGTTTTTTCTGGTGATTCTTTTTTCTTCTCTGCCCCTCCAAGAAGAGAGTTCTGCTGCCAGAATATCTGTGTGTTTCTTACAGTGGGGCAGGAGCCGTGAGCTGGAAAGCAAAACAAAACAAACAAAACAAACACCAATTCTCGGTCACTCTTCTGAAAACATTCATTGTGTTGCTGCCATTTCGACTGACCACATGCCCCATCACCACAAAATCCATCATTCTCAGCAGGTAATAGTGGTCTGAGTCTGGTATCCTAACTTAAATTTAATTTAAAAAATCCAAGACATATATGTGTGCACTTATTTACTTAGAGCATTTCCTTAGAGCCTTTGAGGCATGAGTGAAAGCATCATTTGCAAGCCAGGGTGTCACAAAGCAAGGGGTTGCCCTCTACAGACAGGGTTGGAGGTCACACTACCCCTAAAAGAGGCATATATTGCCTAACGGATATCTACTGTGCTAATGTCAAGAGATGTAAAATCCATGTCCTACCACAACCATGCAAGAATTGTTTATAATTGTATTTGAAAATAAACATTTATTAAGTGCTCCACCAATGCATGACATTATAAGCAGGGCTTGGATCTCATTTGAGAGCAGGATATGCCTCTTAAATAGGAGTCATGTTTATTCCTGACGTTGTAAATATTCTCATGTACGACCTTAATCATAAAAATTCCAGCATTGTAAACAACTGCACTAAATCTATACAAAAAAATGGGCTCAGGCAAGGAAAACAAATATGTAAATGAACCTCATCAAAGAGAGTTTTATTATCTTAAGTATGACCTCAGTCAAATGGCTTTATATCTTGGAAGACTGTTAAAGTCAAGTATACAATCTACTTCCGTTCTGATGACAGGACTAAAAGATCAGTGCTTTTTAGCTCACATTTGACTGACTTAACTGTAAAGCTTCAAAATCAAATATTCTCCAAGTGTCCTGAGCTCTTGGTTTTACTGATCTGACAAAAAAATGAACAGGAAAAATCACATTTGGAGTGAGGAAGAGAAGCAAAGGTATGTTACACCCCAAGAGCACCATTGAGTCAAATCCCCACTGGCTCACCAGGCCTACACACATGTCCTCTGTCAGCCCACACACCTCTCACAGTTCTCCAGGGTACACTGGCCCCATACGTGATATTATACCATGAACCATGTGTTGTAAAAAACAGCAGAGCTACATGCAACCTCACAGCTAGAGAATACGAATAAGAAGCGCTCAGGGAGGCAGATGGATAGTGTCAAGAGCAATTCTGGACACGCTTCTGACCTCTCAGGCATACAGATTTGAAGTGGAGCTACTCCTGATTGCTCCAGTGAGAACATAGGAAAAAGGCCTTGCACAGTCCAGCTTTGCTTTCTTGGAAACCCTCCCCATGATAAAGCAAGTAAATGAATAAACAAGCAACTCCTTGCCATTGCCCGCTTTCTTTCTCAAGGACTGCAAGATGCCACAGTATCTTCAAGTCTCTATTTAGGGGTCTACTCACACCTGATTTCAATAAATGTTGGAACAGACACTTTTTGCGTAAAATTGACTGAAGGTACATTGTACAGATTTCAGCAATCATGGTTCTATTTTCTAAATACGCTGCTTCAAAATCTGGATCAACTTACCATCAGCTTAACCTAGATAAAAGACAAACTTTGACTGGATACCATAAAATAAAATACATAATACATTTATCTACAGCACTAACAATAATAGCAACCTAGACAGTTAAAATCAGTTTTAAAAAATCCCCCCAAATATACGTTAAAATATTTCAACTAGGTCTGCAAAATGTTAGAGGATAGACCAACTTCATTTTCTGGGTGTCTGTTTAGACATAATATAAAATAAACCTTTGCTACTGATATTTTAAATATCTCAAAAATTTTCAATTTGCCTCATTTCATGTTTTCCACCATGTTCACTTTGCTGGTTTGTTTTATAAATCATTAAGGAAAGATTCAAAATAAATTAATCTAATATGGAAACATTTGTACTATCTGTATTACTTATCACACATTAAAAGGAGTCGCAATAAGCTAAACAGCAGATATATATAACTCTACATTGTCTCTGGCATATGCCATATGGTTTCTATTACTAGCAATTGGTGGAGAATCTACTTGAACTAAAATTGTAAGGCTTTTTCTAAGATCTTCATGGGAATTGCATCTTTGAGTTTCTCAGTATTGCATAATGGCAGCAAATACAGAATGAAACTCCAAAGAATCAATCACGTGTATTTCAACACACACATTACCAAATACACATGTACAGATTCACATAACTCAGTTTATATTTTCAGTGAGCTAATATAAGTCCAGATTAATGTTCAAATGTAATGTGTAATATCTTTATCTACAGGAATAAACGGAAGCCAAGTGTGATGACAGTGTCCTTTTAACTGCTACCCAGACACGCTTTGTGAATGGCTGCCATGTATTTCGTTTGCATCTAAAATGTCCATCACAGCGAGTACCCTGCAGTTGTAATTAGTGAAGATGCAGAATGTTATCGAATATCACAACATTTTGACTGTCAGCTTGCTCTAGCCGTGGAAAGTTACTTTGTAAAATGAGAGGCTGATGTTGCAGTTGTATTGACTTTTGTGTCATGTTTGTTTCAGTTTACTAGTCAAAACAACTTTCAGAGCTCTTCCTTGTCCAGAAGGTTCAGGCTGCCTTATGAAAATGAAGCTGTCTTGTTTCCTGCTTCATAAATCATTGTCAAGCTGAACCAGATAACAGAAACAAGTTCAGATTCCAAAATGATTATTCTTAGAGATGATGTATTAAGTATACAGAATACAACTTGATTTTCATAAGCCATGTTGACTTTGCAGAACTGAGGCTAGAGGGGAAAAAATTAATGAGTAATTGGAGGTGTGAGAGCCTGAAAAATCCCAGGAGAGAGGGAAGAGAGTTGGTGGGAAGAATTCCCTTTCTGAGAAGCTCTCAAAGTCATTTCAAAGCTGCCATTTTCCCCTCATCTCTGCCCTTGTGCTATTTCTCTGTTATAGATAACCCATTTGGAGCATCCTGTAGACCTACTTTACTGCACTCACTAATGCGATTTTACAACCTTCACTGAGCTTTGCATCCAGACTCTGGACTAAGAATCTTTCAGAAACTGTTCCCCTGATGAGCACCAATGAAAGGATCCAATGCCACAGGAAATTTCCCTCCCCTTCGCTTCTTGCTGCTTTTTACCATGCCCATTTCTTGATGATTCTGCAATCCTTTCTTAGCTTTCTGGGTCTCTTTTAATAATCCAGAGAAATAGAAAGTACATGAATGATCCTCTGTAATTGGATTAGAAGGGTCACAACAAAATAACTTCATGGAGGTAAGGTGAATTCTTGAACTACATTTGCAAAAAGTAGTTCTACGTAGGAAAATATAAAGAGGTTAATGGCAAAGCCTCTTGTACATCTACAGAAATCCATTTAGGAAAAAAAATAAGAGTGAGTAGGAGAGATAAATTGGAGTGATAACAGCAATTTGAAAGTCAAAAGAAGGGTCTCACTTAGCAGAAATTTATATTTATATGTTATCTTACAATACAAGACTGGGAAAAGGCTGCAGAGGGTGGATCTGAACTGTGAAGCAAGGTCTAAGGTTGACAAGCTCTGAAGAAGACAGGCTTTAAGACAGCAGAACCTCTGCACTTCAGTGTGAAAGTTGTAAAAGAAATTAAAACAACTGGACTTGCTTTCAGTTTGATTAAGTCAAGCTGACCCTTCTCTTGTGCTTTTTTAATCATTTGGGAAACAAATTCCACACAATTAGCCACTGCATCCCCATGCAGGGTCTAACATGCAATGGCTTGGCTAAGGGCCTCCAGTAAGGTTCGAGACAGAAGAACTTGAACCAAAGTCCATTGCATGTTGGGTGACCAGTACAGCCCTGAGATGGACCTTCTTGTCTCAAAACTCACGCTCTCTAGCTGGCTTTATCACCTCCCCAGAAGTTCGTTTTCAACACTAAACATCACAAAAGAAAAAACAAACATAGGAAATTTCAGCTGTGGTTGTGAAAAGAAATCATGCTCAAGGCACCCCTCAAACATGTTTCTTCATTCTTTAAACCGAGAAAAGGAAATTAAAATCAAACAAACCTATGTTTAAGAAATGTGAAGGCTGTGAAACAAACCAACAAAAGCCAGGAAATGTTCAAGTTAAGGCTGTGACACTCTGTCCTTCACTCAAGCTGTTCTGACTTATTTTTTCTAAACAGAGGGGGCTGAGATCAGCGTGTCACCCTCGGATTTGAATTTCCTGTTGTGAACTGGTATGTGCCTGTGCCTTATTAACGTTATTAGATATTGTTTATTGCATTTGTGAATGTGATGCAACTGCAGACATCTAAATTTAAATACACCCACATCTCTATGCATTATATCAGAGCAGAGCGTGCAACTATCAGAGCTTTTTGCAAGTGCTACGACTTGTCTCCTTAACAACAATCAGCCCAGAATGTGTCTGTATTTTAACAAGCCAGTAGCCACCTTGGAAAGTCATGCTTGTCACCATAGAGCACACAACAGCCTTTGGAAATGTCACAGTGGCTGTAGGGATAGAGATCAAATCCACTTGCTTCAAAGTCACTCATGCAAGAGGAGACTGTTTTTAATTTAGGCAGAGCTGGGCTCTGGAAACCCGAACACGTGTTTCTGCTCCCACTCAGTAGAGGGCAGCAGTAGGTGGAGATGAGGGATGTCCACATGTTCTCAGTAAGTGTCTATCAGAAAATCAGATTTTTCCTGGATATGACAAAAACAACACACAAGAAAAATCCCAAGCTAAGCAAGTTGGCAGCCATATGCATGAGTACATCAGTGATTAGATGGTTCCCATGCAGCTCAGGAACCATTTGTACCATCACCACGCTCCCACCACATCTGGGATTTCACAAGTCTCTGGAAGCTCAGTGGGAAGTGGGTGTGTGGATCATATGCTATTCTTCCTCCGGACACATGAGGGATTGGAGCAAGTCAGAGGCAGGATACCAGACTAGATAAACCAAATATCTGGGCTGCTACTGTGAGAATAATGTCAATTTAATGTTAGTCTATCATCACCTATTTTGAACTAACCTTTGTCACTGGCTCACTTCTGATCTCGTTTGGAGTCTGAGCACTCTGGCACTGCAGCAGACGGCACTGGCTTCCCCCAGAACAGCTTTAGCACTGTGAACAATAGATTTTAACCTTTGCCACTTTCATTTTTTTTGGTTTTATTATCAGTCTGTGCTTCCACTACAAACTAAGCACACAGGGCTTTGAGCTAATTACATTCTTTACATCTGAGCCAACTCTCAGTGCTTCATGCTGACACTCGGATACATCTGGGCCTGATAACAATTACAAATACTCAGGGTATACTTTAAAAAAGAGCTTATGTTACAATGTGAAACAGCATGTTTTACAGTGCTCATAACGGTCAGATAAATACAATAGCTTCAAATCCCCTTTCCAAGGCTTTGAAAAAAATGCGTCTTGCAATAATTCATTTAGATGAGGAACCCATAAGGAAAGAACCCTTCCCCTCCTGTCCCCAGGCGAGACATGGCAAAATACTTGAACCTAAGAAAAGGTCAACATTTTTGGCATAAGCAAGGGAAAAAGGATGGTGAAGAGGGAGAAGAGGTGGTGGGTTTTTGGTTCAGAGACATCAGACAGCAGAGCCTGGGTTCACCCTAGCCTGAAGAGATCCTAAGGGATGATTTGGCCCTTCTGAACATCCATCTCACTCTCTCTATTGACTACAGAGAAAGATTAGAGTGGTTTGATTCATAACTTAAGTGCTTCAGGTATCTGGATTGAAGTGGGATGAACTGGGGCTTGAGTTCCCTGCTGTGCAGATGTCTGCAGCAGTGGAGATGCGGGTGGGGGGTGGAAAAAGTGGCTCCACCTGAATGTGTAACTCTTTCCTCCTCACATTCTGCTCCCCAGTTCAGAGATCTGCTCTTGGAAATAGTGCAGGATGTTGCTGAAGGATGCCTCTCAGTGTAGCCCTGGCCCTGTTACTCCCCTAAAGATAAAGAAAGCGTAATATACTCTAAACCTGTTCTCTCAGACGTCTTCAACCCCTTTTCTTAGCCATGAAGATGAAGCAGATGAGGGAGGCACATGTGCTGCATTGGCCCCTCTTTTGGGTTCCTTCAGGCAGCTTTGCACATCTCCAGGGAGACACAGGAACACCACTTCCTCTTAAGGAACCACTGCTAGGAGCTGTTAGCGGCAGACTTTGAGCTGAGAACTGTTATAAAGATATTTCATATTCCAAGGCTTGAGCAGGGAAGGGATGCTTGAACTTGGGACTTAAATAGCTCAGACAAGGGACAGACTTCTAAAAATTTATCCTTGAAGAAATAAAACCAATTACCCTGTAAGAAAAAGCAAGAATAATTTAAACTTCTTTAGTGAGAGTCTTGCGGGATTGATACAAAACATTTAGCATGTTTTGCCAGTTTGTTTTTCTAAAAGAATTGTTAATGTTTTGGAATGATGGACAGAGAAGAACTAAAAGAAAAACAACTCCCCAGGCCAGGTTTTTGCATAGGGCTGTAACAATTGTCAGTCTCAAAGAGCTCCCAAGCAAGCCCTTATAATAACACACAGAGTATATCAGCAATCATCTGTCTTTTCTCAGTAAACAGTTGTATAGTAATAAACCAGAGTGATACAGCTGACTCCAACCTGGCAAATTTCCCTACACCTAGTGTTTACATCTCTTTAAGTGTATCTTTGTCATATGGTTACAAGGCTATTTCATGCTCTCAAGTTTAATTCTTTGTAAATATAGCTCTTTGTGTGTGTGAGGTGCATGTGTTAATAAATGTTCCATTTGCAGCCGTTCCTCTTGCTCAAATGGAAAATTAAGAGTCTTTGATTGAACGGCTTTAGAGATTGCTGGAAGTCTTCCTTCCCATCTCTACAGAGTCGCGATGATTGCTCGGGAAGTTTCACACTTTCAAATATTTCTGTGAAGGCTAAATCCTGCCTTCTGGTAAGTTGCTGGAGCCTTTTTTTTTTTCTGCTAAAAAATATTTTTTTTTTTTTTTCTGGAAACCTTGCTCCTTGCATTCTCAGGGGTTATAAAAATGGGAATCATTTTTATTGGCAATCCACTGGAATAGTGCTGAGACAAATGGAAACTTGAAGATAAGGATCCTCGGAGGTGAAAACATACAGCTGTTGGGAATTGCGAAAGAATCTGGCCAATAAAGGAAGTCACTATTTTTCCAGGCCTGAAGTGAGTTATAGGCCGAGACGGGTGTTGTATATTTATGTAAGGCTGCAGCGGGGAGCTCAAGCGACTGTATATTGCTGAAAGAGCATCATTCACATTCAACCTGAGACAAAAGGTGGAAATGAAGTAACATCCTGACTGAAGAAGGGCTCACGACAGAATAATAACATTTCAGAGAGGGGGGCGGGTGCAGTGGTCGGTGGGTAGTCCTCAAAACGAGGAAATGGTGGAGATGCTTTGTCAGCCTTCGAAAAACACACGCACACGCACACACGTGGCCTGGCCGGTGTCCTTGGGAAAGAGGGGGAGCCTTTATCTTCCACAGAAATCCACACATCTAATTGAGGTGCGTGTATGGGTGTGTTACCATAGCTTGACTTTCAGGCTATATTTACCAGGATACATCTTCTGCCTCATATCAATAGTGACCCCAATTAGAAAAAGCACTCGAAGGACTGAAGATTTTGGAACTGCTTAATCTTTTTTTTAAAAAAAACAAGCACTTTCCTTATTCTCTCCCCTCTCGTTATTTTTGCAATGTTTTGTTTGGAGCTGGCAGCATCAAAACTAAGTTGTATTTCTCTGAGGAAAGCCGAGGAAGCAAAGAAAAGGCAAGAATCCCCCACTATATATAATTTTTTCTGTGAATTGATGCTCAAATGTAACACAAAGACAAATGGTCAGTATCTTCATAAGTTAACGCGTAGGGAAACTAAGACACACAGGAGGTTAATAGCTTTTTAGGTCTTACACACATTTGGTGACTGAAATTGGGAGGGAAATTGCATCCTTAATTTACAGTGCAATGTCACATGTACAGATGTAACTGCAACTTTGCATCAAATCAGAATTTTTTTCCCCAAATTTTGGATATACATCATAATTTGTTTTGCTTTTTAATATAATAGCCATAATTTTCGTCCAAACTCTGAATCTTAGTTTAGACATAAACCTTCTACAGATTTTGAGGGAACAGAACTGGCTTTTTAGGTGTTTTGAAATATGAAATTCCTTTTCTAGGTTCATAGGGTGGCTTAGAAATCTGCAGCTGAACATACTCTAAAAATTAAAATGGATTTGGAACTTTTGAAATTATGATGGACCTTGAAAATATCAGGCATTGTCCAGGGCTGGTTTTAGTGGCAATTACAACATCTGGCTCGTAAACCAGAACTTCTGTGGCCAAGATGTAACTGTATAAATACTAAACATTTAGTTTGGGTCAGGCAAGATAACAGGACAACAATGATCACAGTAACCTTGTAAGTCCCTGTATCAGCCTGGTTGTGACCATGACCTTCTCCACCACGCCTGGAGCAGTCTCTGTAATTACTGAAAAACTGCATTTTGCCTGCACTGTTTAGAAACCTTAGTTAAGACTGGATTTTTTTTTTTCTTAAACAAATAAAACATCTAAAGTTTTGCAAAACAGATCCATTTAGATCAACAGGTTTTACCTCAACAAATGGTCCAGTGTTGGTTCTGTCTTGTAAATCCTGGAGTATTTTGCAGATTGCATTCTTCATTTATGCAGGTGATTTTATCACACGCAGGATGGGCAAAATGTATTTGGAGTCCTTACGAAATGCCAAGTGACTGTTTTCTTTTTTTTTTCATAAGCATCCAGAAGGCTTTGAACCACAACAAAGCAAACAAAGCCTATCATTCCCACACAAATGTTCAACTTGCTCTGCCCTGTGGAATTTGAACCCATCTTAAAGTTCCACTGGAAAGAAGACACTAAACTGGAAAAAGTACACCTGGGCTTGGAAGAACATCTTCCAAAGCCATTAAACTTCTGAGTAAGAATATAATAAGTGATGTGAAAATGAGAGTGTCTTTTTTTTTGTATTTTAATTATTCCTAAGTGATACTCATAAAAATATATTAGCTTATAAGGAAACTGCTGGAGAATATAATAGGGATGAAAATGTTAGCTTTTACAGGATTTTAAAGCACTTTTCTAGAAGTACACCTGAACAACTTCAGGAAATGAATGTTTTCCTAAAGATCTGGTTTAAGTATCTTGTAGAATTCTCCACTTTGGATTAAAAAACATGTAGAATATCCCACAAAATTACCTACTGAAAAGGTAATTCATTCCTCCTAAATCTATAGGAATTTTGACTAACAGAGAAAACATCCTAAAGGCTGAAATCTATAGTTCAAATAAAGTTAACGAATCACAGACTTCTCCGATTTTTATTGTTATTAATTAAATAATACTGTAAAACATTCACTGATATCAATCAAATTCAGATTAGGCACTCGAAGGTGCAGAATGAACATAGTGACAGGGGCTTTATAATGCAAAACCTGATTATTACTACGGGGAAAAAAAAATCACAGTGTTGTGATTTATCCACTTAAATGCTTAAACTTAAAAATAAGATAAGATAACCCAGTCACATGTAGGTAGCCCATGCAGTCTTCTTGTTAAAATATCCTTCCATTTAAACAGAGATTTTAACCTTTTCACCTTCGCTGCTTACATTTTTCTTTCGTTTTGTTCAAAGCATTTAGGTAAATTAGGATGAGGTCCCTCCATAAAAATGCAAGGGATCAGTGAAACTTTCATCTCTAATTTATTCATGAAGGAGAGAGGTCTTTCCTGGTCATGCTGTGCATCATCCTGTCAGAATGACTTTCCTTCTTCTCGAGAACGGATAAAGGGAGATAGAAAAATCAGGGGTTTGGGCTTTCCTACTAATAATCACTGAAAGAGAGAAAACTGTGCACTGCTTTATTCAGTGGTTATTGTACTGGAGCTGAATTTAATATTACATATTACAGGGCCAAGTTTCAATAATAAGGAGACTGAAGTTACTAATGAGTGAAAATATAAATTATTTATGTAAGATAACTAGATAATCTTTTCATGTGAAGTTCATACATAACTTCAAAAATATCAGTTGTTGGATTCTCTTACCAACTACAGCAGGTACAATAGATAGCTTTCCATCTGGAGGACAGCAGAAGAATTTGTGTGCTTGGGGAGGCTGTTGTAAGCATGAACAGCTCATACCACTTGTCTCTATTAGTGCAGATCCTGCCAACTCTAAGATCTGCACAGAAATATTCACTTTTGATTTCAGCTGTGGAAATTGACAACTGAATAAAGTTTTGATATTAATTATAATAGAAAATAGATTTAATATTAATAATAAACCTGTTTTGTGGCTATAATTGTCCATCCCTTCCAAAATATTCTCTTTTCAGATTGATTTCTTTCACATATTATTGTTATAATAACATTGCATTTTGCATCCTGATCTTTCGGAGGGGCAAAAAGGCTTATAATACAAATGGCCTTTATCCCAGCTGATGGATGGACTCTTCTGTGTTCCCCCAGCTTACAAAAATTATCATCTTTTATACATGCTTTAAAAAGAAAAGGGTGGGGGCCAGGGAAGAAAAGCAGGATCTGGTATTAGTCCTTTTAGTCGTCAGGAAATTACAAAATGTACGCTTGCGGAGTAAGCAATTTTCGCAGTCTGCTGGCACATCCATCTTTTTAATGAGCCTTGTTTATAACCTGACGCCATGTTTCTAGTCACCTACCCTGTTTACATCTTTGGCCCCTTTAATTAAGAGAAGAACCAGTTAAAAGAAAGTAAGAAGAAATATTAATATGATCTGATTAATTCAGCTAGCGGGAGGTTATGGGGTACCAAGGTTATTATAACCTATAAAGGCAACATGAGCAAAGCTGTGTTCATTTGTAATTTTATTAGGCAGAGCAAATTAGTGAGCCCACATGGCAATGACAAAAGACCCTTTCCTATTCTCTCTTACCCCCCACCGAAAGGGCCAGGCGCCTAAAGTTAGGCTCCATATTAGGCAAATGAGAGCTGATAAATCTCAGCCAACAACTAATGAGAATCTCCAGAGTTGGAGCTGTGCTAATTTGAAAGCATTAGCTGGGATTTCTTCTCCTTTTTTTGGTGTACCTGCAAAGCCCAACTAGCCCAACCCTGCTCTTGTCACAGGGGTCAGTGGGGTGAAGATGGTAAGGCAGGAGAGGGAGAGGAATCCACAAGGGGTTAAAGATAGAATATGAAGTAAACATATGAGAGGGCTTAAAGGAAATGCTGATAATATGTAGAGCATTAGGAAGAGCATATATCATTGATAATAAAAGGAGGGATATAATTACATATAATTATATGACACTTATGCAGGAGCCTCTCCTAACTCCGCAGATAAGAAAGTCCAGATCTTTTTCTCTGCACTGTTATCTTGCAGTGTCCATGCAGCAACATTGAAATCATGGCATCAAGCTCTTTTCAAGGCTTTCTAGTGCCACATCTCTTTTGATGTGGCTTCATCAAACTCAGGCAAACCTCCTGCTGAGAATGCAGGTGGATCCCAGCTCAGGTGTGATACTCAAAAGCTGGATGAGGTGGTTAATCACAACCGTGCTAGTCCAGACCAAAAGTTACTATGTCATCTTGATGGCACGCAGATAATAAAACCCAAAAAAGCTTTCCAGTTTCCCAGAATAAAGTTCTGACCCAACAAAATTCATTTATCCCAGTAACTGGGGTCTGAAGAGGAAGTTCACAGCACTTCTGAACAGTTTGATCCATAAGTAACTGCTGCACGTTACCTGTATCTGATGAACAGCACTGCTATTTACCTATGAACAGGCGGGGAAACTGAGGTGCTTCAAGATTAGGGAAAAGAATAATAAGTTTTCTACTGCTTTCATGTTTTTGTTTGTTTAACTTGCATGCTTCCACCAAAAATCTTTTGCAGCACTTGGTCAAACTAAGGGATTAAAAATTCATGAATGCTGGAGAAAAACTGCTGAAAAGAAAACTGAAGTCACATAATCCTGAAGGCGGAGCTATCAGAAAAATATCTTGGACTCTGGTCTTGTGCTTCAACCACTGACCATGACTACTCACTTACTGCAGTATCTGGCACCAGTATCATTTAGTTCTACTGGTATTCCAAAATGTCAGTTTTTATCAAAGACACTCACCCAGCTGCAAGTCAACTGAGAGAGCAGATGGGTTACAGACCATAGGTACTTTCTCTGTAGTGTACAGCACGAAAAAACAGACTAAAAACCAAGATCCCTTACAACAGCAAGAGAGTTAAAATAACTATAATAGGAGAAAAAGATATTCCAGATTTTTAAATTCTTCAATTCATAAAGCAAAAGTTGAGGGATTTAAAAGAGATGTAAAAGAAGGAAAGAAATATGTAAAAATTACTGAAGAATTACTCAAAAAACATGAGAGCTTTTAAAAAAGGAACCATCTTACTGAAAAATCAATTTTAACAACATTATATTTCACAGTTTTTGTTATCTCAGTTTAGGTAGCAAGCATAATAATATTGAAAGCTACCTCTATGTGTATCTAAATCATCCAGCCTTCATTGTTTTTCCTCAGCTAATCCCTAAATGATTTCATTAACATACAAAATCTTGCAGTTCAGACATCAGTTGTGGGGCACTGCAAGGCTGAGAAATCACTCAGCACTGTGGTCCTTGTCTACTGCACATGCAGTTAAGTTTCTCTTTTCACTCCTGTGACAAATTTCATTGACTCTGTTAGTGTTAATTTTATTGAAATGTATTGAAGTAAAAAATTTCATTACCAAGCTCTAGCTACTGACAGGGAAGTTTAAGGCGTTTTAGTTCAGCTAGATTTATTCAGGGTGGTTTTCTTTTTCACACATGACCTGGGATTTTGAGAGCTGATACCTCCAAGACTTCTGCTAAGCCACAGCCCATGGCTTTAAGATACTAAGATCAGGAAAATTCATGGTGGCTGACAGGTTCAAATCTCTCTTTCACTGCAGTGCCTGTAAATGCCAAAAGGTTCCAAGAATTCAAAGATATACTTATTGTTCAATTTATATATTCTTCTACACACTCTAGAAAGTATTATTAGGTGCAAGGGATTTTCAAACACTTATGTTACTGGTGTGTTGAATTATCCCAGTGATTTCCTGGTGTGGACCAAAGAGCTGGTTTGGGTCTTGCAAGATAATATCAGAAGAAACACTGCTTCAAGCCAAATTCAGAGCTCCCCTCTGGAAAAACAGCATTGCTGTGAATCCCAGATAAGTCTTGAAAATCATTAAGCTCACTTTTTTTATCTTCTGTTTCTCCACATTATCAAAATCTGGGTAAGACTAGAAAACATCAACACGTCAAAATAGAAAATATAATTTAAAACCTCAGCGCTGGGCTCCATGCCATTTTAACACAAGCTGGGACATGTACTTGAAAACTCAGGAGACAATTAGTTCTTGGGATATCTTCAAGCCAAATTTTGCACTTGCAAGATGAAATATAGGTCTTTTTTTAAAGGAGCCTAAACAATTTCAGGCTCCAGATTTTAACAGCTTTCAGTGGACCCAGCCTTTCAGATAGGGATGCAAGTGTAATCCTCAACACAAAACAATTTTCTGGTAGTGTAAACCTCCCATCCACCTAATCTCACTCTCCTCCCTTCCTTCTCCTTATCACAGAGTGGTGAGACAAAAAACCACACAACAGTGGAGCCACAGTGTGCTGGTCTTCTGGGCTGTCCTTTTTCACTGCTGTAAGAACAACCCTATAACTTTTTGGGTTGTCATATTTTTGCCCAGCTCTATGTCTTGATGACACTATTCCTTTTCCCCAGAAAAGGACCCTCCATGTTCTCCAGTTCCTTCTTTTCAAGCATCAAGAATAAGGAAGCTGGCAGAGTACTTCAAGACCAACTTGAAATTAAGGAATTGTAACATAGGACCGAAATCCAAGTACACTGCTGAATGTCTCTCAAAGAGAAATTATGCCTCTCTCATTCTTCTCCACTAAATCTCAGAGTGGATTGATGAAAACCAATCTGAATGAAAATCCCTGCAATGTATGAACTTTCATACGGAAATAAGTTTGTGGCTATTCATTACCTGTTTATATTTGCAAGGTTAAAAAGTTTAATTGATTGTTCAATAAATTATCACTTTACAGATCAGGTTAGGCTCTTAAACAAACCACGAATCACCATGTTAACACGCAGATATAAATGAGTCTTTCCCAATAGGATAAACATTGTCCCCCATGTATGGTAGGTGTGGCAATTAGATTATTGATTTTAGGTAAATGTCTTGTTAATTATGCAGGAGGCTTCACTACTTGTGTTAATTAACTTACTGCTCCTTTGAATCAATACACCGTGGCCTCAGGAGAAAAAGCTTTTTCCCCTTGGTCTTTGGGGCAAAAAATTTAAAAGTTTTGTTCATTTCCTTTCCTCTCTTCATGCCTGAAATAACTCCAAAGCTTCTCAGTTTCACATTTAAAAAAAATAATTAAATGGAGAGTAAGAAAAGTGTTAAGAGATAACCGGATACTTCTGCCAATGAAAATGAAATTCAGAACTTTCTCAATGAAAGACAAAAGTAATGTTCATCCTGTAAGGACTGAACTCCAAATGGTACAAAGACTATCAGTGGACCAATGTGCAGAAATTGTCAGTACAAATATTCCCAGGTTCTTGAGAACATAAGATCTCTTTCTTTCATTGCTAAATATTGTTAAACTCTCCTTCAAATTTACATTGTTTTAATGGCTTAATCAGAAATTCATCTCACAGATTTCTCTTCTCTCACTTCTCTCACCTCCAGCTTCCTTCAATTATAAGCTCTTTTTTCAGTCTCTCATCTTCATTTTCCACTGAAGTTGCCTATTGCCCCTTCCTACTTTTCTCTGCCTCTAATCTTGCTTTACAGGCAAGTGTTAGGATGACCCACACCCACTGTTACACTGCTGTTCTTGAAGCTGGCTACACTTTCAAAAAGTATGCATTTAAATCTATTCTCAAGTTCACACGTGATGATCATTTATATATCTTAAATAGTAAACACAGGCTTAGATCAAATTACAGACCGCTCTCAAGATGGAAAATTCAGATTAATTCAGTGGAGACCTAATTTTTAGGCTATGTAAGAGAGATTTTTATACTTTTATTGTTGTTTGCCTGGTTTTAATATGTTACTCTGATCTGTATTACCTAACAGAGATCTTAACTCAGGAAATCTCATACAGAACTTCCCTAAAATTTTTAATGTTGCTGTTGGAAATTCTGAGCGTAGAGGAACACAGTTTTTGTCCGGATTAACACTCACGGTTAGAATGACAACTATAAGTATGAATTTTCACGTGATCACAGCCTAAATCTGGATCAAAGCTCCCTGGAAGCAGGTGGATCTGGATGTCTGGGCAAAAGGTCAGTAATTTCTTTTTCATCTGTGAAAAATGAAATAAACTCAAAACCAGTTCCCTATTTGGTCTTTGGCTGTTTTCTCCTTTTCTTTTGGTGATTTTGCAGTTCAAAACCTGGTTATGCTTTTTTTTTTTCCAATACCTTTGATTTTTCCTTTCTTTAGTGAAGAGTGGAGATGAGTGATTAGGACCATAACCCTGAAGATACTTAACCATAACTTTATTCATATCAGGAGGCTCAATGTAGTCAACAGAGCTTTTACATGAGCAAAGTTACTTGCACACCTTAAGTGCTTGCAGGATCAGGACCTTAATCTTGTGTTTTATGCTATTCGTTGACCTTGGTCATGTACACGTTTATTACTAGTATGAAACAGTACAAGGTAGAGTGAGTGACATTCCTGATGCAGGGAGAGCTTTAACAGGGGAAAGAGAAATGTGGGTTTTTTTTAACTGTTCTAAAACAACCTAGAAAAGATCTTGGTAAAAGTTTGAGAGTAGCATGCATTGATGTTTACATGAAGCCTGTTATACATAATTTTCTGAAGCTGTTCTCAATCATGCAAATGATTTTTTCCTTTGCAATATGCTAATGCAATCTGATTTATTTCAGTTGTAAAAGTTAATTACAATGTGTTTGTGAGTCCCTAAAGATGATGTATTAAATGTTTATAACCAGGATTATTAAAATGTCCTGTCTCGATTACAGTGCTTCTCTTTCAAACACTAGAACTAATTGTAGCCTTAAATCACAACAACCTCACCGTTAAAATTAACACAAGGGCAACATTGCATAATTTTAATTAATTTTAATTTGTCCAAAGCAAATTAATTTTTGTTTTCTAGAAGGACAGCTAAACTCTTTCCCAGCCCGCTTCCGTTAAACATTTAGTTCATAAACTTGTCTCTTTTTTTAACATTTGTATCCCTTTAATGATTCCAAGATTGTTTATTTGCACTATAAAATGTTCTTTGATTTCTCATGCTCTTCCTATTTTCATTGAAATGACTGTAACCATGTCTGAAGTCCTTATTACTCTGCAATCAAAAAAGCCCAGTATTAAATAATGGTGCAACAGCCAGTATTTCGCTGATTTTCCACGTCTGTGCATAGCACTGGATGATTCTGTAAAAAAAGTAACTCAGAGCCCCTTGAAGCCCTTTCAGTTTTTCTCTCCTGATCACCCCTGAAAGATCCTTAAAAAAAAACTTCTAGAGAAATAATTAATTTGCACACTTAGATTCTCTTTGCTTTGGTATTGCATTAAGAATCCTTGCAGGCAAAATGGATTGTTTTGTCCAGATGGCATAAGTGGTCTTTCTTTTTAATTCCTTAACTGAAATTTGAAAACTTGATGTTGTGTGACATCACAGCTGGTTCTGGGGTTACCATAATGACATCACAGAGTAGATTACAATGAACTGAGTTTAGGATTAAAAACAAGAGAAAATTACATTCAGTTCCTATCCATTTTTTATTGTTATTGTTTTTATAAACATAACTAAAGCTTAAAAATCATACCTAGAGGTCGTCCTGATCCAGCATTTGAATTCTCTGTTTTTTCCTTTATGAAACACCAAATTCCTGTAATGGTAAGTGTGGGATTTGGCTGTACATGAGTAATTTGTTGCCAGGGGAAGGAAGAAAAGTTTCAATTCAGGGAGTTTCCAGCTTTTTTTTTTTTTCCAGAGGGAGCTGTGGTTTGCCTCTCCCACCGACAGAAGCAGCTGTGGGAGAGAAGGATGGGTAGAGAAGGGCTTGCCCTTCCTTATGTGCTGGGAGCTGGAACAAGAACAAGCTCCCCACCTTGTATGAATAGAAAGGAACCGATTGTCTCTGTGTGCAGCACTTAGCAAAGAGCACAAGTGCATGTTTTTTATGATGGACAGGAACTTCACTGATATAAGGATGGCCACACTGAGCCAAACCAAAAGTCAATCTAGACCCAAACCCCAGCTCAAATAATGGCAAGAGCTGTTACTTAGTCAAAAGTATATCCTACCACTCATCCATGCCTAATGATTTATAAATTATTTAGTAAAGTTCTTCCATGAATTTGATCTGTCTTCCTTGGACTCCATGAAAACCTCCACTAGTAAGAAGTCCTCCAGCTCAGCTCTGTGTTTATAGTCAAAAACCATTAAATGTAGTTTATTCCTTTTTGTCTAAATGCTTCAAAGCAATTCCAAAAGGTAGATAAGGTTTATCATGTGGCTTTTAGGTAGGGAGAAGCTGAGGCAGAGCAAGGCTGAGTCCTCTGTCACCATCTTCAAGTAACAACACCGTGCCAAAAGGGTCAGTTGCTAAGTGGCCAGTCTTAAAATCTTGATCAGTCCAAATGTCTTTATAGTGGCTGTATTCCTCTTTCATGCCATACTGGGTAAAAATAGCAACTACATAAGCCCTGTACTGCATATCCCTGTGTTTCTCTACTCCATCTTTCCTTTACTCATAAAGGAGCCAAATTTAAATGCACATAGACCATCAAACTGAAGTTGATAAGGCCTCTGTTTCTAATCTCTGTCTTTCCATAATGACCTGCTGCTTAAAAGAGGGAACAAATATGGACTTGGGGGGACCATCTCACCTGCATAAATATAATTTACTGGTGTATGCATTTCTGTGCCAAACGTTTCAGTCATAGTCCTGGCACAAGAGTTAGGTCAGGGCTGCAGATGCCCTGAAGTTGAAAGATAATCTGAATTACTTAGATATTTTAACCTATTCCCTTGAGACTTTACATCTTTTTCTGCTCCTCAGCTACATAGGTGAAAATAGGCCTCCTGCCAGGTAACAGCAGTTGTTCAGTTGCACTGGTCTCTTGTCTCTTGTCTCTTGTCTGTGAGGAACATGTTGCATGTATGATCCTAATCAGCTATTTTCACTTGAAGCCTGTGTTCATTTGCTCTCCTTGTTGCCCCCAGCCCTCATGCTAAGGCTCTTCCTGGAAAAGGAAAATAGCCAGAAGGATGCAGCTGCACTTGGTCCAGATTCTCATTGACTGAGGACATAAATCTTACCATGGCCAAACATATCAAAGAGCAAAACTGCTGCCTTTAGGTGCTGGCAGCCTGCAGCCTGATATCTTCATCCTTCTGATGGACAAATGGCTGCTGTAGTCTTACAATTCAGAAAGGGAGAGAAATGCTAGGTGATCCATCTTTTCAGTGGATCATCTCCTTGCTAGTGAGAAGCAGCACATTTGGGTTAGGTGTGATTTACATGGTATTGGCTATCTTTAGCATCCTGCTGATTTCCAAGGAGATCTCTCAACACAGACATTAACTCATCAAATAAAGCCATGCATTGGCTGAGTAGGAACCTGCTGCACGTCAGTGGAAAGAAACAGATTGGGCTGGACAGTACACCTTGAAGGAAAAGCCTATGAAGTTTGTGAGGGCCTGGTCTGCATGTTCAAATCCTGTACTCAAACAGACTATGGGTGAGCATCACCACAACAGGAAAACACAGAATCACCTCAACTGTTTTGTGATTTTGGTTTTGCCATTATAGTGATATCTCCTACAGACTCAAAAGGAAATAGCCTTTCAATTAATTTTTCTCCCATGCCTTCCTTCAGTAGGTTGCAGATGATGCATGGAGGGAAGGGACCAAAGACTCAGATAACAAAGCAGTTCTCATTTCTTGGATAAAGATGAATGCAAGCATCTCAAGAACAGATTTTGAGAGCTGCTGAACAGCTTACAGATATCACAGATAGCTCTTAAAACAGGACTTCACTGTTTGGAGATGGTTTCAGCCAATGGGCTTTCTTTCACAATGAAGCAGACACGGAATATTTTTGGTGGAAAGGCAAGAATTTGAAGGAAAGTGATGACTGAAATTTCTTCATTCTTCATTTATAACTGAGGGTACACAGACAAATGTGAGGTCCTTTGCTTATAGTCCAAGCTGGCTGGACACTTTCCAGAGTCCATAAAATGTAACAAAAGTTTATATGGATTTACCTAAACAGGCTTGATCCTGAGCATTTTCTTTCTGCAGTTTTAATGTTTCCCACAAAAAGAGTGCCAGACTGTCCTCAGCAATACTGAACGACATTCAGCCCCATCCAAACAGCTCTTCACCTTCTCTTTCAATGGAGATTCAGCAGCTAAAGGCATTGAGCCTGCAGTGAACTTCTGTCACCCACAGCGTTAATGACTGAAAGCCAGCATCAAAGTAAGAAGTATAAATAGGAATTCTTTAATTATAATGAATGGCACATTAACCTCAGCATGAATCTTTCATGATTTTTCAAAATGGCACATGTGTGGTGCGGTGCTATAACTAATGCTTTGGGCATTTCAGTTGCTCAATTAAGATCTGTGTTTGCTTTCTGACCACAACAGCTCCCATCCAGCTGACTTCAATCATGACGGGACATATCGGTGTCCATCAATATAGAAGTATCCTCAGAAATACTGATGGTAAAGAAATTTGCTCATCTGCTGACTGTTGTCTTGTTCTGGGGATAAATAAATTTGTTAAGTCCCAAGAGATGGGATTAGGCTTTTATCATTAGTGTGAGATTCATGTACAAGAGGCCAGATTCCCTGTAATTCACCAAAGCTCTGCTGAAGTCCGTGACACTATGCCAATCACAACCAGCTGAGAACCTGGACAAAACCCTGTGAGAAACCACAAATATATTGCTTTAATGAAACAGAAAACACAAATATTGTAATATGATGGAAATGATTTTATAAAACGTGTTGTTATTAATGGACCTTAAATGTAATAAAAATATGGTTACTGTTTAAAATACATGGTAAAGCCACCAGTTTATGAACAAACCCTGATGGTACCTGCTGTGCTGCTTTTCCAGATGCCGAAGACAGAGATGGCATAAAAGATGGCAAAGATGGCAACTCTGTCATCTGTGAGAACTGCAGACCTGTCCTCAGAACATGGGCATCTGGATGCACTTTGATAGTCTTCCAAGCCCAGGCATGTTTCTCCACATTGTTGCTTTGAGGATAGCAAGCCATCGTATGTCAGAGCCACACAAAAATGAGTTACAGTGGGTCTAAATGAGGTAAAGCTAATGTTCACACAACGTTTCACACCCCTGTAGAGTGCTGACAAAGAGAAAGAGAAAAGCCCCTGTCCTACCAGCTGTGTTCCACTAAGTTTTTAACAACTTTGGGAAATCCCACAATGTTTTTACAAAGCAAGAAACATAATCATCAAAACAGCATAGATGTCCCATGGCAAGGACTTTGACCGACCCACTGTTTGTTTGGTTTTTTTTAATTTGTTGCCCAAATATCTGTAAGGTTTCCTTCAGGTGCTTGAATATTGTGCTCTTGGCCTGAGCTGACTGAGGTTTTTTTCTTCCTACACATGCATCAGCTGTGCAACTTTTACAAACAAATCTCCCTCACTTGGCACTGTGACAGCCTTGCAGTTTAATTCAGAGCCTCAGTCTTCTTGAACAATTCACTTGGACCAGCATTTTGAGTTTTGGTTAGTTGGTTGATCCTCTGCTCTTGTTTACAGCATCATTAACCTGTAGGGAAAAGGTGAGCTTACCCGTCACTGGAAATACAGAATATAGTAAAAGTCAAAGTGATATAAAGGCACTGTTCTCCACCTACAGACAGGCATAGTTTTCCCAGCCAAGTGGACTGCTCAGGCCCAATACTTTACAGTTCTCCTATTGCTTGTCTTGCCACATCCCAGTACCTTTGCCCCATGCTGCCACATATTCTCAAGTCATTGATGAGCTGGCTGTCTATAACCTGATTTCTTCTCACTCATGCTGACCAGAAGTGAACAAGCCTTTAAAAAGCAATTTGTCATCTTCCTGCTTTTATCTCCAGTATTCTGCACCGGAGCTTTATTCAGTATATAAATGCACCTCATACATCAGTATTTATCATTATTATTTTAATGATGAGGAGACTGAAGACAGGTAAACAAATTGATTTTCCTTAAACTAAGAATTGTTCTAAATTAAGAACAGTGGATGGGTTAGAGGAAAAGACAAAATCACTTGGAAAAAAAATGGCATTTTTTTCCTATGCCTGTTTTTGTTTTGCTGTTGGTTGTAAATTATTGCATGAATGTGCACTTCCTAATGATGACCACAGACAGTAAAGGGGAAATTCCATACAGGCAGGGGAAGAAAAATACAATTAATTTCACTATATTTCCAGCACAAATTAATCAAAAGAAAGGCCTACAGTTCATTAGAATCTCTCTTTTCATGTATTCAGCTCCTTGACAAATATCCAGGTAGACCAGAATGGAAAGTCCAGATTTAAAATAACCCCAGAATTGAAATACTGTAGACCCACAAAGCTTAGGGCCAACTCCACATAGGGTAAATCCACAGAAACCTTTGCTAAAAGTTAACAGCCTTCGTGTTTTTCTATCAGCCAAACCTTGGAGGTTTTTCTCCCAGCTGCTGCCTCAGTCTGGTATTACTTCTGACCTTAAGAGAACCAGAAATGTTATGTGTTGGATGTCACCAGCAGCGAAAATCCTGTTACCTGTAGGCAGTTTGAATTGGCTTATACTTCTGACCTGATTTCTTGAATGCAAATGATTTATTAGAAGAAGTTTTATTGCCACTAAAAATAAAAACAAATTAAAAAATTAAAAAAGAAAGTAGAGCCCTGAACAGGAAGACCTGAATACCTGAATCACATGTTTGTTCTAGCTCCCAGATATCTCAGAATCTGATTTTGAATCTTCTTCTCTGTGTTCATAGTTAAGTTTGGCCAAAGCTAGAGGTGTTCTTCACTCAGCGCTTCAAAACCCCAGCACTGGCTCTGAGCAAATATGCATTAGGCCCATCCTTAGCAACTTTATGTTGGGTTTCCTTTTGATCACAAAATTATTTCTTTCACTACTGAGTGGGCAATGAACCTTTCAACATTTACCCCTATGCCTGCAACAGCTTCATTTATCTTCGCCTTTGAAAGCAACTCTATAATTATATTTTGCATTGTTCTCCACAAGCCACTCGCCAGTTAAGAAAAATATGTAATCAGCTGCCTTCCTTTCTAGGCAAAGGTACGTGTGACCAGTGAGACCTTTCCAAACTAGGACTGTGGAAGAAGTTAGATGTTAGATAAGGACTATTCTCCAAAAGAGAAATATATGCAAAAAGGAGAAGATAGACATCTTGCCAGAGAGTAGCACTTCTAGATAAACACTTCTGGCTATAGATGATTTCAGATCACATATCTGCTTTCCTGTGTTCCTTTGATTATAACTACTTGTCACTGACACTAAAATTGGAATTTGTGCTTGACCCCCATTCCCTATTGGCAAATGATCCTGAAAGGGTTATCAAGGCCTTATACCCAGTTTTTTCCTTTTCCCGTGGCTTTAATTGTACTGGTAATCTCACAGAGCTTGTGAATTGTGAGAAGAGAGTGAGGGAGGAAAAATGCAGAAGAAGTTGGGTTGAAAACTATGGGATTATGTCATAAACACAAAGTTTCTCATAGGAAATTCTCTCTCAAATATGCAGGACGAGATGAGGGGTTCGAAGGAGGAGGGAATTCTTCATGAAACTCAGAAAGAAATAGAGCTCTCCTCTTGTCTCTCACATTTTGCAGAGTAAATGCTTGGCATTAAAGAATCCATGGACTCCCTTGTTAGGATGAATCATCCCCTTGGAATCCACACAGAGCATAGGATGAAGAGGCGGTATATTGCAAAATGCCAAATGCATGTCCTGGAATCACAGCCCACTGCTTCCAGCACAGCCCTGTAAACTCAGCCTCACTCACCCCCGTTCCCATTTCTGGTTTGTGTCTTGTCACCTAAAGCATAAACAAAGCCAAAGAGCTCGCGGAGAGAAATGAGGGGGTGGAAGAATGGGGTGGAGGGAGGATGAGGAGAGGTTTCCATCAAGACCGGCTCTTCCCTTCACTGCCCACAAGGATGAGAACATTCCTCTTGCACAGCCTTGGTTCATTGACCCTGTCCACATCCCTCCTTAGTACTAGAAGCATGTTCATGGAAGAGAGCATTCCCAGGATGCTCCTGGGTATTTTTCCCAGCATCTTACATTTGGTTTGTGCAATATTAAGTGCTCAAAAACAAGATGATGCTTGAAGAACACATGGAGAAAAGACAACAACTTCACAATGAGTGCAGTCCATAACCAGCTATATTTGAAGGAAACAGTATATAAATAACATTTAGCATAAGGTAACTTATTTCAGTGCTGATGTACAAAAGCATCTAAGCAAGAGAAACTTTTAAAAAGGACTGTGTTTATTTACTCCACAGTATTTCCTTTGAAGTAGAAAATAATTATGATAATAATAACAGGTGGAATAAAATAGATGTGCAAAGCTTTTGAAGTGTTCTATCAAATTTTAAACTTACAACCTACTGTATTCCCCCTTTTTTTTGAGTACTTTAACATGAGATTGTCTTGCTGGCATCAATGTACCAAAGGTAACACAGTGGGTTACAGCAGTACTACAGCAAAGCTGTAAAAAAGGTCCATTTCCATGGTTCCCACTGTCCTAATGAACACAACTACTTTGTTCCTACCACCTCCTCTTTCCCACATGCCTCTGACAGTTGGCAATAATAGAGTTGCTGGATTCATTTGGAAAGAAGGAAATGAAATATTAAAATAACAAGGCAAAGATAAGATTTAAGTTTGTATTTATACTGCTAGCTTTTAAGAGAGTTTCCCCTATTAATATCAAATTTTGACAGAAGGAGGAGGAGGCCAAGTTTCTGCGCATTTCAAAAGCTGACCATCATCCTGCTGTCACTAGTGGCATGTTTCTGACCTAGCAGTAACAGCTTAATTCAGATTGGGCAGATACACACCATCCAATCTCTGTCAAACTACCCAGGCCATACAGCATGGCTTTTATGCCAGATTTACACTGGATATGTCTAGACAGACAATATCTGATCTGGCTTAAAGTACAAGTGGCATGAACAGACAGTATCTGCACTGGCAAAAAGCCTGGCAGGACAGAGCTAAGCTGTTACGTCTTTTTTTCTACAAACTGCGGTCGGTGAGGAAAAATTCATATAAGAACAGTATTTCTTATTATGTAGTCACAGAGCTTTACAGTTGGTACTAGAGTCCTAAAGCTGGATTTTCAGTATCTCTGAAATGCAGCTGTAGCCTTTGTTTACACCCATGCTGTGAGATCTACATCTTCCTTGTGTTCAATTCAGTGTCAGCACAGCTCGTAAATGAGGGTTGGATCTCATGGAGATCATGCAAGGATTCATTACAACTAAATAAAGCTGTTTCTGAAAGCATATCCAAGGAGTCTGAATGCTAAAGAATTAAAAATATTGACCATATTTGGTCCTTGTTTTAATATTCTCACTAATTCTTCATCTTCATGGAAAAAAAAGCTGCTGATCTTTGTTTTACAACACCTTTAAAACTCCAATGACTTTTTGACTGCCAGAGATCCTTCCTTCTACAGGTTGTCCAATAGTAACAACTTCCTTATTTGACCACATCAAGGGAAATAACCTCGTATCTATTTTGTGCCTCCATGGCATGTTTGCAGACTGTTTTCCAAGAAAACCATACATTCCTTAGACCCTCTGGTAAGCCTGGCAGAACATAAATTAAAAGGGTTTTAATACACATCTCAGCTGCAAAAATGTGCAAGACTTACACTGAACAAGTCCAGCCACCGGATGGGAGTACTCAACTAATTGGTGGAGTTGGCTCAAACACTGGGCCACCAGCTGGCTGATCGAGCAGCCTCCAGCCCCAGGGAGTCAAATGTTCCACACAGAATCAAAGCTGAGTCTCTTTAGTGGTAGAGCAGAGCAATAACCTCTAGCACCACATGGCCCAGAACAATTTTTAATTATTATTATTAATTTTGAAATATAAAAATAGTTTAAGCTCTTTTCCAAATTTTAATTTACATTTTAAAAAACAGAGAAGAAAAGAATGAAAGCATATGGTATCAATCATATTTTACAATTCTTGTAACTGCAGTTCGGAAACATGTGTTTCCTAACTGCTCATTCAGCAGTATCTGCATAATTTTTTTAAGCAAAAAACAACCCTCTAAACAAAGCATTTAAACTAACCAGCATTGCATGATATTGTACTTAGCTGAAATGAACCATTTTATTTGGGTGTAAGCTGAATAGACCCAGTGGTTGCTGTTGCTCTGTTACTATCCCAGAAACCTTCTTTCAACTTCAAATCAGATTCAGGAAGAAAGGAAGAAAAATACCATTCCCTCAATTATCACTGCAATTGCTACTCCTGTAAAGGCAAACACTGAAAGTATGGTGTATCTTGTTCATACTGTTGCCAAAACACTTTATACAACAACAGAGCATCTGCCTTAATGAACACAGCAAGGGCTCACCAAAACAGGTGCCCTGTCTCAGTAGCGGCCTTTTAACTGGTGCTTCCAAAAAAAAGCACAGGATTTGCCTCATTCTTTTACCAGTTGAAGCACAGGATCTGCCTCATTCATTCAGCCAATTAATGCTGAGAAGGGAAGTACTCTATCTTGATCTCCTGTGATGATTAATTAATATTTGGATCATCTTTCTTTCCTTTATCATTAAGCATGGCTCATATTTCTATGAGTGCTGTGGCATGCCCAACACATAAACTTCATGAATTCAACTCATATATTTAATAAAGCTTCAATGATCCATCACACATCAGCGTGGAGGAATGACAAGAACTGGTTCCAGTCACCTATGCCTCAAAACAAATGCAACACTTCTTTTTCTCAGATCAGATCAGTACCCAATTTCTCGAGAGATACATGTACCTCCCCACCCTCCACCCACACTGCCCCATATCACCATCCTGTCAAAACCTATTTTCTCTGCTGGAAGCCACTGGGTGATTTTTAGCAGATAAATGTGCCACCTTCAAAATTCAACTCTATCACATTTTGTTTGTTTGTCTGTCTCTCTGCTATGTTTTACGCACCTTCTTGCAATAGAGTGATAATTCAGTTCTTGCCAGAAAAAATGGTTGGACGTCCCTCTTCCTCTCTCAGTCACACTGACATTCATTCATTTTACTCTGAAATAACTCCATTGACTTTATTGTACTTGTTCTGACTTGGTATTGGTACAAGCAAGGGAAGAACAAGGTTCTATTTTTTTATTTTTCATTTCCTATGTGCAGCCGATGTCTGAGCCCCTGCAGCACGCTGGCCTTCGCTGAGAAACTTGACAAAAATCCTTCTCTCTGAAGATAAACCAAGGGTTTATCAGCGAGGAATTAGCGAAGCAATCAACATGCAAGAGGATCTTCATTTAATAAGTGCTAACTTTTATTTTCCTAATAGGCATTAAAAACAATAACACCACGTCCATGATACAATTTGATTAAATTGGCTCCGATGGCCTTGGGAGCAGTAACATGATTAAATGTCTAACACAGAACATGTTCTTGGTGGCTGATCGGCAGAGTGCCTAGCTTTTATTCCACATACGCTGCAGTTCTTGGTGATGATGGTATTAACTATTTCCTACTCAAGTCTGATGGAAAATCCAAGTGCTTTCCCATCAAGAAATTCTGAGAGACACCCTGGGGCAACACTGTGAAATGAAGAACTGGGAATAACTTAGAAATATTCTCTTCCTGCTTCTCCTTTGTATCCTGTATCCAGCTCCTTGGTCATTGCTTGACCTGTGAGTGGAAAATGTTTTTCTACCATCTATTTTTAAATGCAATCACCAAAGTAAGGATCTTGGCACAAGCCTCAGTCCAATCAGCGCCATGTGGCATGGGCTCCTGTCCCCTTAATGCACACAATCCAAATGGAAGTGTTCATTCTTGATTCAGAAAGTTACCATGTCCGCTATGGTCAGACTCTGTAATTAATCCTTCCTGACCTGTTTCATGGCTAAAATGATTGATTCAAATTTAACCCCCTAAACCATGACAATTTTCTGTGTTTTGGTATGATTTATAAGCGATGTCAATATTATTCCCTTGTACAGTGAAGTGTTAATACACCTGCAACATGTAACAAATTTTTTCAACTGTAAGAAATAATTAAGAAATTAAGCTTATAAAGATGCTGGCCCATTCACTTGATATTAAGGGTGTACATAGGTGCCTCATGCATTGGAACCAAAGCCTTCTGGACTGACCAAGATCCACTGTAGTCCAACTGCATTTCAAGGTAATATACCAAGATCTCAAAAAAACAGCTTCCCAATATTATGTAAAATAAATTAAACAAACCTCCCAGCATCATGAGTTTTACAAAGAACATAGTTTAAAAAAACATACAGCCTACCATGTGCCTGGCTTAAATCAGATATTATACCAAATCCTTCCTTCTCATCTCAGTGACCTATACTAAAGCCCTCTGGCACCAGGACACCAAGAAACAAAACCAATCAAGATGAAGAGGTAAAATATCTGGACTATATTGCTCTGTTTCTCTAGTATGTTCTGTAAGCTTGTTACAAGAAACCGAAAAAGAACCCAGGAGGATTTGCAATTTCTGTAAAGGATGCACTGCAAGCTCAAGTCCTGAGTTCAGTACCTACATATCTAATTCAGGAAAATCCATCTGTCCTCTTGTCTTCCCTAGCCAAGATAACTGTCTAATAGATAACTGGGAAAGTTAAGTCACTTTGGGGTTTAAATAATTTATGATGAAGGGAGAACAAACCTTTTTTTAATTAATAAAATTCTATAAAAACTGATAATTTAACATAATCTGAAACAGCAATGATGATAAAATGATATATCTTGCAAGAAAATTCCATACATTTTCCCTCTCTTTTCCTCTGAATCAGTAATTACTAACACAATGCTAAATAAGAAAAGATTCAGTCTCCAGTCATGGAGCCTTTCATGAAGTGCATGGCTTTTTTGTTCTAATTTCCTATAGATAAAATAGCCACAGATTACTCCTTTGTACCCTATCAGCTTTCTCACCATGCCTTCTTCCAGCACAACTTCTTGTTCAGTCAGGTTGGCAATAACTAGTGACTTACACTGCTTATTTTTTGTTTTCATGCCTGCAAAGGTTCACACAGCCAGGGAAAGGCTCATTTCTGAAGAGGAATAATGCTCTGAGAAGCCTCCTGTACCTCGTTCATGGTCCTTTCCAGGAGAACTAATTGCAAAAACTAATTAAGACTGAAATTGATGGGGTTCTCTCGTATGTAGACTTTACAGGATTAGGAACAATACTAGTTAGCTGTAAAGACAGGCTCTTAAAAAAACTACAGATTCTCTTTGCCGAAGGCTTAGAGTGGGCGGGGATCAGAAGCTTTTTGATATGTAAGTATACCCAGCAGTAATAAAAGTCTTACACCAGGTTAACTACACAATTTGCTAATAACATTTGCTGACACAATCCATGAAAATCACTCTGGCAGCCTGATTCCTGGCAAGTGTACAAACATTTTATTGAACACATGCTGCCTATGAAACATGGCCTATGAAAACATGGCCCTCCTATTCGCAAACAGGCAGCTCAGTACCATGTGAATACCTGCTCTCGATTCCTCCTACCCTATAGCAGGCTGGAAAACTCCGATTCTTTCACACACATTTTGGAGAGAAAAGTGAGATAAAGTCTCTCAACTAAATTTGGTGTTGGAGAGCAAAATCTCCACACAGTATGGCCCATGATATTCCTCACCAGCAATTGTCTGTTAAGGCAGCCATCCCACATAAAAGGAAATGTAATTTTCACACTGTTGCAAGATGAAACACGGCCTGTTCATGTTCTTCCATTCGAAGTAGAGCTTTACAGAATTCAATGATGCATATTATAAGCCAAAATTTTTCAGCAACGCTGTCTGCCCTCTCTGGAAATTGCATGCAAGACTCTCAAGGCAGTGTTTTGCCCTGGGATTGGCCCTGGCTACGCAGGAGAAAGAACCAGGGAATATGTACAATGAGACATAAAATATGTGTCCAGGCTGACATATCCATGTTTTCAAAGCAGCATTTCCAAAGGCACCGCCAACCATAACCGTAGCATGATGTAGTTCAACAGAGGTCAAGCACTTACTGGTGAATTAAGCACACACAGAGCGGTCCCAAGATATCCTGGATACCCCTTCCACCACCACAATCTTTAAAATGTCCTGTGAAATAGGACAGCATGTAGTACTGCATTACTGCCTGCCTACTCAAGGGGAGCTGTTACTGGGATGGAATTCTTTTTCCCATGGTTTGACTGTCTACCTCCCTTCTGGGGAAATAATTAAGACTTGTAAAAATGTTAGTTTTTCTTCCACTCTTGGCAAATTCATTTCTATGGTATGATGATGTGTCAGTAACATATAACTGTTTGTCATATCTCTTGCAACTTCCCTCAGAAAGTCCTCAAAAAAAAACAAAAAGGTCCTCAGAATTTAAGCTAATATGACGCTGGAAATTGATAGTTCAGGGGCCTTACATTTTTGTTCGTATGGAAAAATTACATGACGTAATTCTATCACAGAATTAAATTGCATTGTTTAATATTTTATTTTACGTGTAACATGTAAAATATTTTACGTATTATTTCCACATTATCTGTAAAATATACACAAATATACAGAAACAAACACCTCTGAAACAGAAAAAAAATAAAGAAAAGGAAAGGAGTAGCCTGAGAAAAAGTAGAGAAAGAAATGTTTGTTTCACCACAATATTCAATAAAATCAGAAATTTCTTAATATAGCTGTTAATGATAGATCATATCTGATCAAATTTATTTATCAGCTATGCATTTCAATCCAAGTACACACATATTTAGGAGAAGAATTCACAAAAGATATTATGCAAATCTGTCCACAAAAGTGGTCTATGTTGTAAGAGACCTGTGCCTGATTTATAACTTTGAGAGGAAATTGTGCAAAAATATTACTTGGCCTGAGAGATATAAGATTTGATCAAAGCCAAACCCCCTGATTCAAAATGTTGTCTCACAGGTTTTTATAAAGCAAAATGTTCTTATAGGTGCTGTGGGTGCTCACCTGCTCTCCCCCTGATATTTAAAGTATTATTTGCTAGGAGGGAGAGATAGGTTTGCACGGGATTTTATACAACCATTCTTGCACAGCAATCTACATGTTTGCAAAGGTAATAGTAATAACACCGGTATATTTTTATGCCAGGTAGGAGCCTTCTACTTTGGAACTATTAGCATCGTATTAAATCTTTGGCTTTAGGGAAGAGGCCTGTCAAGTTTAACAATGAGAACTGTAAGCCTGTCCTTCTGAGGAGATGTGTGATGTTCTAGCAGCATTGCCAGCGTTGTTTTCCATCTTCCCTAGAGCTGTTTCTTTATTTTAGTGTGGCTCAAACCCAGATGCAGTACTTTTGGAGTGGCTGCCCTGTGCCAATCTAGTAGCCTGAGTTAATGGTTTCATATTGTTACAATTGTCTCAGTGGCTGGAGTCCTCCACATTGGCACAAGAAGGGTGGCTTCTGCGATGCTGCAAAAGACTAATTATGACTTTGATACATGCAAAAAGCACACCCATAAGATGGTATGAGGAGGCAAGTCACTATTGGAAAGAAAGCAAAGCAATACAGAACTCCTCCAAAACTGCAGAAGTAATGTCACAATAAATTAATATTTCCAGTCATTACGTCCACAAGTGTGAAAAAGTCTGAGGGATGCCAGATCCTTCCTCTACAAGAAATACTGAATTCTGATAACCATTGAGTGATCCCTCATTTCTGCAATGTGCAAAGCTGTGAAACCCCAAGGGTTATTTTTTCCCTTTCATTTCTCTGCTGACAAGTGGCATGGGTAGTGTAGAAAGAGTTTAAAAATTTAGCTTTGAGAAAACATATTCCCAATGGGATCTACTTTATACACCGATTTCAATGGCAAACTATTTTCCTAAAGGGTTTTTTTTCATCCCCTTTTCCAGCTTGCTTCATGAAACCAAATGTTTTACATAATATTGGAAATCAACCCCCACTCCTCACTTACTCCCTCCCTCTCTGTCTCTCTGTGGAATAGGCGAATCAATGGAGAAGTGTTCAAGCTTTTGTTAAAATGAAAGAATGGAAAATTAAAGGAAGTTGTTCAGAGTAACAGTCACATAAAAATGTACAGCCTGTGGTTCTTGACTCTCTTTGACTGTAGAACTGTTGCTCATTTCTCTCCAGCTGCCTGTGATAAAGGTACATATGCAGTCTGTATATAATTATATAAGGGTGTGCAGGCAAACCCCTGCACAGCCAGGATGATGTGAGTTTCTCTATACACTCATTATGTCCTGGACTTTCAGATTTTTGTAGACAAAATAAGATTTCTTTCATTAAAATGGGATTTATTTGTGGTTCAATGGCCTGAGGCTATAGAAAAAAAACAGGGCATTTCACCATTCTGTCATTGAACACTCTACTCTTGCCTTTTAATTATATAGGTTTCTGACACCCAACCAGACTTCTTTTTTTTTCCCTCCTCCCTTTAAGGGAGATGATGCAATTGTGACATAGCCAGGCCCCAAATAAGAAATTCCTAACACAGATGGACACAGTATAAACATTCAGATACAGAGACACTTGGTTTAGTATTGCAGCAGGACCCGGTTAATTTGAACCACACTTTTCACAGGGCCTTGCTGGCCCCCACATGAGAAATTATTGATCCAAATGGAGTAGCATAAGGATTCTTTTATGCAGGGAGAGCTACATGGAGTCTTCTCCCAGGCAGATGGACCAGTTGAATAGTCAGTGATTTCCCTGCTGAGAAGTGAAACTAGAACAGGTTTTCTTTTTTCTTTTTCCTTTTCCCCTGGTTCATGTGAATTCTTATCGAGTGGTATCTGAAAGAGAAGTATTTCTTATCCTAAACTGAAGGAGCTAAAATGTCCTTAATTATGCAAGGGTAATTTGACCTGATCAAAGTAAAAAAGAAATACAACCCAGTTTCACATAGATTTAGGAAATCTTCAATCTGAAAATGAGAAGTGCTGAACTGTCCCTATTCCTATTAAAATTCAATCTGTGTTGCTGGTGTTCAACACCTCTGGAACTCAAGACATCTGGGTCCTTTCACATCTGTGATCTAGGCTTCCCAAAGGTCAAAATAATAGCCTGATAGTATAAATCTAACACCCAACTCTGAAGGTCGTAAAGTTAAACTCAGCCCTGAAAAATCAGGAAGATCATTGGAGTCTGCTTGGTCCAGAGACTGACACCTTTAGTAATCTATTTCACATAGCTGTGAATAAGCAGATTTTATAGTTAAGAAAGGAGTTGTATGAAACTTTGAAGTGAAAAATGTAGTAAATATTAGTGTCTGTATAAATATATGGATGTGTGTTCTGTTTTTTATCTTTTCTGATGTAAGAGATCCATTTTGGGGGGAGAAGTGCAGAAATAAAAAAAAGTCCTCAAATGTTAATACTTTACTGCTATTGTGCTTAATTAAAAACATTATTTCACTAACTTTAAGTTTCCATGGACGTTTTTAAAATTATGTGTAGCAGAACGTCAGCTCTTTCAGGCACAATTTCTCAACAATTTTTGTTTCCAAATAGGTGTGGAATTCACCACAGCATCTTCTGATATGTTATGTACTGATTGAGTCCTTATTTTCCCTACAAATCATTACTGTCTTCTTCACAAGGCAAACAAGCAAAAAGAGTGAAAACGAGAACCAGCCAGTGCTTCTCCCTACAGCTTCTTTACACATATTTCTGTGGGTGGAAGTGCAACACAAAGCACATCAGAAAACTGGTCACAATTCTTTACTCTGCATTGAGTGTGGTTTGAATAGGGCTGACAGAAAATAAGAGGGTTTATGCATTTCCACGTGACTTAAAGGTATTACATAGACCCAATGAAACCTCAGGATAAAGGGGCAGAAGGCAACACGAGCAGCTCTACAGAAGAGGAGTTAAAAAAAATCTATGCGCCCCCCCCCGACTCCTTGTCCTTTGTATTATTATTTTTTTATAACCTCTTCTCCATGTCACTGGAAAATATCAGGAGCAGAAATTGAGTTAAAGCTTGGCTGAATTACCCATTTCATAAGCCTGTATGTTCATTTTTTTAAAAAAGCAAAGGTTTCCTTTATTAATTTTACCCATCTAGCATTCACTTAGCATTTGCTTTGAGGGATAATTGACAGGTTGAGGTGAAACTTGCCAGAATGAAAGCCATAAATCAGAAATAATTTCCAAAATTGGCTGAGGGGCTGATATGTTGAATAGGCAAATACAGGTAAAAATCTCTCTATTAGGCCTGACAGGAGCGGCAAATGCCAAGCAAGTACTCCATAATGCACCAGATTACATTAATTTTGTGGTTCCTTCTTTGGGTGGTTTTGTCTTCGGAATGCTACTGTGCTCTGACAACGCCACCAGAGAAGGAGAGTTTCTATTTTCCTCTTGAATGAGGAGTAATCAAAACCACCGTGGAAAAAAAATGGTGGCTTTTCTGTTTCTATCTTGTCTTTAAAATAAGTCCCTTTCATAGTCTCACCTGTAAAGTAAAACCAAAAAAAATGCTTAAAAAAACCCCAACTCCCAGAATATTAAAGCATTTGTCATGAGGAAGTGAGGAAGTGCGAACTGCTTGCTCATTTGGGACAACTCGGTGTCCACTATATTTCCTTATTGAAGTCCGTGGCAGAATCCTCTCAGTTGAATGACGTGAGATTGTTATAAAATAGGTAGATGGCATGGAAGAAGATTACCTTCCAATAGCTCTGCTCAATCAGTGGTCTTCTGTCAAGGCTATCAAAATATTTCACAGAATAGCTGATGTCGGAAAGGCCCTCTGGAGATCATCCAGCCCAACTCTCCCTGCTAAAGCAGGATCACTGAGAGCAGGCTGCACATGAAAGCTTCCAGGCAGGTCTTCAATATCTCCAGAGAAGGAGATTCCATAACCTTCCTGGGCAGCCTGTTTCAGTGCTCCATTGCCCTCACAGTAAAGAAGATTTTCCTAGTGTTAAGGTGGAACTTCCTGTGTTCCAGTTTGTACCTGCTACCCTGTTTTGTCAAGAACAGTGCAGTTAGTAACAGGTAACTGCAACAAGGAATTAGGAGACTATGGTCCTTTTTTTGACAAATAGAGAGCTCTGCTGTTTGTTATGTCAAAGACAGTGATCAGACCCTAATGACTCCAATACCCAGAGTCCATAAAGCCAAGACTTCATGCTTTTCACCAGCTGGCAGCAAACGACAGAATAATCAGATCTATGAAAATAAAGCGGTTTTGGTCAGTTGGTCCAAAACTTTTTCAGTCTTCCTGCTAAATAAGAGGTACACTTCCTCCAGGTCTTTTGAATGCAGGCACACACATAAAAAAAACACATACACTGCAAAAATGGTCAAAATTCCATCCCAGAATAAAACTGTGAAATTTCACAGTTTCTTCCTCTGAGCAATTATTTCAGTTTTCGCCAACAGGAATGGTGAGATTTTAGCATCAGGTTTTTTTGTTTGCAACATAAATACTTGTAAAGCAAAAAAACTGGTAGCTTTGCAGACTCTAGATATATTTAAGGATCTTTTGTGAAACATGGCGGGTGATGGAGAAGAAAAGAACCGCTCTTGTTTCGGGAAGCCAGAAAGAGAAAAGTTCTCTGAGTACTCTGAGACTCAAGACTTTGAAAGATAACAAGGTTAGGGTCATGATACAATACGGATTGCAGCCGATAGTGGTGGCTGAAATGCATGGAGAAGTGTGGGCTGGTAATCAGACTGACAGATCACCATATTTCCCACTACCCCCAATTTACTTCTTCCTTGGAGTCATATACAGGTCAGCTTCTCCATTCCTCTGCCTTAGATTCTATATTTGTCTATAACTCGCTGTACCAGACCTAAAGACAAAGTTGAGCACTGGGCACTACCCAAGCTTGGACACAAATTGTCTCCCCTTAGGAGAATCTGCGCATCTGCTCTGTATTTTCAGAGACTGGAAAGCAGACTGACTCTTCCCCAACACTGCACATTTACATCCACTCTAAGGGACTTAAGATGTAGTGCATGGACATCTCTTTCTATTTAATTCAAATCCTGCCGCAAAGACAGTCTTCCAAGAGGGCAAAGGGGATACAGCTTGTTTGATCTAGCAAAATGTTGTTTAAGAAGGGGTATAATCACTCTTCACCACATAGAAATTGGTATGAATGAAAAGATTTCTGTAACCAAAGAGGCAATATTGAACTAGTGACAAAGCCTTTAGACTAACCTTTTATACCCTTAGGCTGGAAAGTAGAAGAAACTTACTGGAATGATTTTCTAATAAGGGAGTAGAGGAGCAAATCACCAAATTAACTTAAAAAACCCCTGATAATTCCATGAATTTTAATATTATACTTGAAAGTTGTCTTCAATGGCTGTGAGATGGACTCAATCCAAAGCACTTCTTGCATAATCACATGTTCCTAGCACAGAAAAGAGTGAAAACAAGTATCTGGTACAAAAGTTTACTTTATTTATGTTAGCAAAGGAGAGGTGATGTAACTCATGAGAGTTGTTACTCATAGTTAGTTTCTTTGAACTTAGAGAATGCTTTTCAGCAGCTCAACTTGAAGCCAAAAGCAGAGGGAATAGAAAGGCCAGATCAGTCAGTACAAGGCAACTTTGCAGCAGTATACTTCAAGTGTCTCATGCTTACGAATATTTTATTTTATTTTGTTTTATTTTATATTTTGTTCTATATTTCATTTTATATAAACGTGTCCATAGAAGCAGTTATGTTTTCCTCAGAGTTCAATGTCTCCCCCTTCACTTAGAGGTATCAACACCTTTTTGAAGAGCTCATCACATTGAGACTGTGAGTGAAGTCTACATGAAATCTGGTACTAATGAAAATAGGCTAAGACTAGGATCAGAAGCAGACTCACCTAGGAGTACATTTCCTATCACAGGCACCTATGGTTTGATAGGCCACATACATTGAATGCAGCTCACATCCAACAAAGCTCTCCAGACTTGAGATCTGACTACTCCCTCCTACAAAAAAATTCTCAGATGTGGAAAAATTCTTACTGGAATTCTTCTCTGAGGTTCACCCAAGGGAGGTTGTTTCCTCTTTCCTTCTCAAATGAGAGAAGTATCTAATAATACAGTAGCCATAACTATTTGAGTTCTTTCTACTCCAGTCTGAACACCCACCGTGTCTACTTCTAAACCATTTGCCCTTCCCTAATTCTTACAAACCACTTTACAACTCAAGTCTAATCAATAACAACTGTGAGAAACAGCACTCAGACAGTAAAGAAGTTGGAATTCCCCTTAATAGCCCTTTAAAGGAGTTTTAATTAATTCCATGCGCTTCTGCAGGATTATCAACTTTACAGTATGACTGCATGTGAAAGCTTTAAGACATTTCACTTATGTCTGCAGGATGTTATGCTACAAAAACTGGTTTTCATGGCTTGTCACCGCTCCCCATTAGCTTCTTGATTAATCCTAAAATCCCACTTCTTCCCTTTCTACTTTAACTAGCTGTCTCTGCAGTTTCTCCTATTGGCCCCCTTACATCCTTTCTCCTAGGGCCTGATTCAGCTCTTAGTAAAGGAAACAGAAAGATTTCCAGGGATGGTAATGGGAACTTGGCAGAATCATTCCGTTCCTTTTGCTTACTCCTCAAAGAAGCCATTTAGCTAAGGCTGTTGAACAAATCCATTGCACAGCTCCACTTAGAAGCCAGTAATTCTTAGCTCTTATCCAGATGCCTGAATTTCCTCACATTTTTCAGTTCCCAATGGGTATTTATTTTCTCTCATTGCCTCCAGATTCCTTTCAATTTCTGCTCCCATTTTCACTCCTTTTATTCTCTTTAGTCCTTTTTTTTTCCATTCCTTCCATTTCCTAAGTCAGATTCTCTTTCCAAGATCTTTTAGTTCCTGACTTTCTGCACCTTTTCCCTTTGTGCCAATGATCCTTGCCTCCTTCCAGTTCATAGTACTGTTGAGCCATTCATCTCAGTTCCATTAATCACACAAGACTTGTGCTAATTATTGTTCAGTCGAGAAGATCTGAAATAGCATCAGAATGAGAGCAAGAAAGAGAGAAAGGGAAAAAAGATTTGCTTTTTTTTCACCATCATATTTACAGCCAGTGACTTTTCTTAATGAGCTTATGAAAGGAAGGCAAGTGCTGTTAGTGCAGGAAAGCCTGAGCACAGTGTGCAGTTAGAGGCTAGAGTTCATGAGCTGTCCAGAACATGTTTTATCAGGTCACCGAGTCAGATGCACTATAGGGCAATTTCTCTTTCTCAGCATTAACCCTCAGCTCTGAGTCTCTGCTGGAAAGGCCTCCCCCTTCACAAACACTCCAGGATAAGATGATAAGAAGATTACAAGTAAAGCCTCTCTTTAGCAATTCCACATCTCCTGTCAGACACAGCAAGTTAAATTACAGTGCAGGCTGCAAATGCATTGATCATCCACTCAGCTCCTACAACCCAGGGGTGAAAAGATCCATGCCGAGGATAAGTGAAGTAATCTCAGGAAAGTTTATTTTAGCTGGGAGGGGTTAAACAAGTTCAATGAGGCAAGGCTTCAGGAGGGCGTTGGAGCCAAGTTCAGCAAGGTCCTGTTTGTGCAGGTACAGGCTGCAAGCTGTACATGCCACAGCTGTTCAGGTCTCATCCAGCACACTCGTCCCATGCCCTGAGAGCAGCAATATCTCGTAGATTGTGATGGGGAACTGCTCAAGTCATTCCAACAAAAGCCTCCACACTTTTGCCATCACCAGAGACCCATCGATACATTAACTACCTCTTTATTGCAGTAACTTTATTCTGCTGAACCAGAAGAGGACTTTTTATATTCACAAGAGCTCCCATTTTAAAATAGGTGGCAATAGCATTCGTTTTACCTATAAAATCTATACTGTGTTTTATGATGGAAGAAATAAACCTCCCTAAGCAGTTTTGACAGAGAAGGCAGGATTGTCCATTTTAAAGATAAAAAAAAAAATATTATAAATCATTAGGAGTGCTTATGAATTCTATTCATGATTGCCTTCTTTATTAAAAAGGCCCATTGTAAAATGGAAAGTTCAGAAGGCTTGGTGGTGAGCGAAAATGAATTATAATGACATCACTGGGTCATGAACTAGGCCCACTGGCTACTTTCCAGAAGAAAATTGACTGGAGAGATCAGATGAGCCCATTTGTACTGAGAGACATTTGGGTGGCAGCCAGAGAATCTGGGTTCAAGCTCCCTATTTACAGAACACGCTTCCCTTTCCCCTTTCATTACAGGAGTAATCTGGATTTCCCAGGCACGATGTGTGGGATAGTGATGTCACTCAATTCAGATTCCAGGAGTATTTTCTACAGAAAAGTTCTTCGTGCTTCTTACCCAGTGAAGAACATGAACATGTCAACATCCAGCTGACACATACAGTACCCTCTCGCTACACTGCTGATGGCAAGAGTTTTACCTTCAAATAAGCACAATTTGTCATTCTTTTCTGTTACTTTTTCTTTCTCATCTCTTTCCCAGGTAATAAACAGCATTTGAAACCGAAGAGAATCTCATTTCTGCAGAGAGGTCACTTGTAAGCCTTTAAAGGGCATTTGCTGAAAAAATGAGGGGATAGTATTTTTATCCTCTTTTTTGTCTTAACATATTCAGTTGTCTTTCTAAATGCAAAATGACATCTCACTCAAAGCTTTCCAGTGTCATCTTTATCTTTCCTATTCTACAATTTATACTTCTTTGATATTGCTGGAGACTTCAAGGAAGCTTTTACCTAATGCTGTAATACCTATTATCAGAAACATTTAGGTGCACATACACTTGCCAAAGAGCAATATTGCAGATCAATTGGATGTCAGCATTCCAATAAGGTGGAATAGCATATTTTCTGGGGAACAAAAGCTGCCTAACTATCTGACCTTAGCACTGGCACCATCTCAATATTAATATATTTTATGCATGCATGTGATAACATTTTACCTTCCTTATGGTCCTGCAGGGAAGATTCTCTTCTCCCTACTGAAGATTATTACCTATTCAGAGGTGGTTATGATTATAGATACGTACTAAGACAAGAATAATTGACCATAAAAAACCTTTTATATTCCAACAATTATTTTTGCATTGACTAAAAGTGTCAAGAAAATCTAATTTTATTAGCAGGTCTCTAATTTTGCTTTCATCTAACTTACAGCTAAGTTTCCTTCCCCATCCAAAATATGCTTCACTTTCAGGTACTTGGCAATGATATAAAAGAACAATTAGTCACAAGATTCCTACTGTGAACACACAGATAAAATATCAAAGTAGATATGTTATTTCTGCAGGATCAGGAGCAGGCTTCAGGAATGTATTGAGACCATGTGTACGTGGAAGGGTGTCAGAAGATGTCTCTATGAAGGTTCCAGCAGTCACCAACAAGTCTACATAAAATCAATAGTCTGACAGAGATTGAGATGATGCCAAAAATAAATATTTCATGAAAATTGAAAAACTGAAAATCCAGTTCTGCTTACAAATGTGACATTCAGGCCATTCATTCTTTAACATTTGAGCACTGGAAACCTGTGAGATTACCTGAGAAGACTTATTAATAGAAACCACCTAAACTGTGACTACCTGTGATATACAAGGAGTTAACAATACAGGTAAGAACTGTGAGAGCAGAGTTATAGATTCTCAAACACAAGTCTACCAAATCTAGGTATCAACAGTTTTCTTCTAGCAGGTCTTTACTTCAAAAAAAGCCAAAAAAAAACCCCAAAACAGATGATACTAATTTTGCATTCAATTGTAGATAGCAAAACTGAAACCCAGGCACATTGGCTTGAGGTAATTGGCTGTCAATTCAGTCAAAGGAAAAGAAGACTGGACAGGTCTTGATGCTGCAATTATTTTTACAAGCACTTTATCCTTCATGTCATCATGAAGGTTTTTTCAAATCCCAGTCACAAAGGATGGCGTTCTTAAAGGCACTCACAAATCTCTGAGAAAGTGGAGTTCACTTAGATATTTTTGTAAATCAAATCAAAATATGTCTACAAGACTTTTTCTGAAAATGCCTTCCCTATTTCACAGATGTGACTGTGGTCAAAAACCCATTATGTGTGGGCCTGTAAAAAATTCAGCAATATCCAGATCCAGATTGATGTAACCTCTGTAAAGCTCCACGGAGGCTCTGAAAGCAATCTGCGCAACTATTCCTACACTTATAGCAGAACAGAAGTGTGTGATATGGCTCCAGTAGAAAGCACACATGCCTCTCTCCCAATTCAGGCCAGATATTTGTTCCAGGCACATCTCTCTATTTGATACCTGTTAAGCTCGCTGTAGAAACCATTTCACATTTTGTTCATCATTTTACATGAATAAAGGATTTCAGGTCCTGGCTTTATGTTAACAACCCAGCTAATAGGAAACTTTTAAGTAAAATATGTTTTTTTGAAGCTGAAATAATTTGGGGGAATATTTCAGCTTCAACAGAGACTTTATTTACAGTACATCTAAGAGGAGTGTGGCAGTTTTCCCTTTCTTGGAATTTGGTTCACTTTCTGCGTCTGCAATACCTTCTGTGTTATCTGGGCCAAACTCCTTTACTATCTCTGCACCTTGTTAGCCCTTTCCTTCAGAATTTACTGTTCTCAAAGAGAAAGCATTCACATTTCCTAGGCTTTGGATATTTTATGAGTCCTTGCAGAAAGCACTTCTGAGTGCAGTATGTGCCATGGTCCAGCGTGTGGCTGGAAACTAACTTCCAGCTGCAATGCTTGTTCAGTATGACAGGACACATATCCTCTGGAGGACACCTTTGACTCTTCCTGAGGTTAAACTTGAGGATTTGCCAACAGTCTGGAAAACCAAGCAAGTCTTGAAGTTACCCTTGGGTAGGTCCTTGAGATAAAGAACAGGTGCACCCTGGGCCTTTGCAAAACAGAGATAAATATGCCTTTCATTTCTAAGAAATGTTGCTCTCAACTAAGAAAATGCAGCTGATAAAGTCACCACAAAAAGGAGCTTCTACCCTCTCCCATGCAGGGACATGTTACGGGTCATTTTTCAGTGTGGCTGCCCTACAGGACTTCATTTTCATAAAAGTTTTGTAAAACTAACTTGAAATATTTTGTTCATCAAGAGTGTAAAACAATGTGACAGAAGAATTCCTTCCTATTAGATTATATCCATGAATGAAAGTTTAATTGTTTCATTTAAAACTGTTTAAGGAAACCTGCACATGAATAGGAAGTTAGACTTTTAAGAAAGGCAGTCATAAATATAAATAAAAACTCAATGCCAAGCAGCAATTAGTGCTTTGTTCCTTTTTTTGAATGACAGCATACCTTATGATCATTCATTTCCAGTTCTGACTTGCTGTAATATGTAAAAACACTACAGTAAATCCACCAAATAAGCTTCACCTTTTTCTCTTGAGGCTCTTAGGTTTTTTTGCTGACTTTCTCTGCAATGTTTTCCCTTTATTGTGCAAGGCACAAACATCTCCACCTCTTTTTTTAACTTTGTTTGGAATAGCAATTATACATAACTGACTTACCTAGAAATGTTTCACAGATACAGACAGAGATTGTGCTCACCATTCAGAGTGCTAAGAAACTGATTGCTGGTGTTTTAAATGCCTTGGCATGTAGAGTCATTGTAGATCTAGATGGTTCTAATTGCTTGCAGTTGTTGAGCAATTGTCAAAACCATTTATTCTTTTTGCTGATGGTAAATATTCAAGGAAATGTCATTGTAGACAAGAAGGTAGATTTTTCAAAGGCACAAATTGTAGTCAGGCATCTCATTGCCATTTGCTCCTTTGAAAACCCTACCCAAATCCTGAGACAAGTTGCCTGGCAAACAGATGTGTAAGGATGGATTGGACATTTAGGTATCAACACCATCTTTGAACTTCTTGGATGAGAAGGTCTGCCAACATTTTTTTTTTGGCTTTTCCTCTAACACTTAATGTCTTCTAAGATGAAACACTAGCAAGTTCTTTAAGCTCATGTTATTTTAAATACAGGCCAAGACCTTTAACGAACTTGCTTAGTAGTGGCAGAGGAGGAAGAAAGATTTGGTCCTAAGTGTTGTTCAATAGCATGTCTTGGTTTTCTCTGGATAGTAGCCAGGACTGATATTTAAGAGGTGTTTTGCTGATGGACTATTCTACCTCAGTGACAATAACAGAGTAGCACAGTCCCCAGCAGCCTATCCATCTAGCTAAATCTAAGAATAGATTCATAAAATCAGAGAAAAACCACAGAGGAGGCAGCAAGAATTTTACTTACTATTATCAAAAGAGAGAGGAATATAATCCTCTTCTGGAGCACTGGTTCTCACACTCTGGGGGCAACAGAGCATTGTCAGCACTCCAAATTTGTCATGAACCACCAAGCATTGTTAATCAAACTTTTAATTGAAAAAAACACAGAAAAAGATAATAATAGAACTTTGACCACAATGACAACAGAACTTTAAAGACTACCTGCTGATTACCCTCAGACCAGAATCTGAAAGCTGGTTTTTGTATGAAGTTTTTCAAACTATCTGCCCAGCACTGTAAATAAAAAAAGTTAAAAATTAGTGAAAGATCAGTAAAAAAAATCCACTGACTGTTTAATTTATAGTAGTTTGGATGCCTTACATTTAAAAGTGTGTAGGTAGTGAGGAAAAGTTTTTCTTACGTTTGTTCTCAGTAAAGCCCAGAATTGGCGTTGGGAGCTTACAGCAATATCTAAGAGGAAAATGAAAGCAATGAAACAGAGAAACTACCAAAACGGTTGTGAACTAATGCTACGGTACTAGAGATATGACAGGGCCATCATCCTGTTAGGAAATTGTTGAGAAAGGAAATAAAATTAATTTAGGATTTTATTTCCTTCAATATATGTATTGCATTTTGACGATTAAGAAATTAAGACGTTGCAAGCAGCAAGCTGACTGTTAAGTTTCCTCTAATTTTTTTTTCTAGAACATTTGATTTTTTAATGTTAATTTTACAATATATGATAGAAGCCACGCTGACCACTGGTATGGTTTTTGAGGTCACAAAGAAAATCTCTCCATTTTACTGCAAATTAAAATCACCACCCATGAAGGAAAAAGTTTCTTATAATGTCAGCAAATGTTTCAGGTTAAAAAAAAGGCCCAAAATAAAATTATGGAAAAAGAATCAGGTTTAGATCTAGAAAAACAGCTAGAATAATACTTTAAAGTATCAACAGTGATCAAGGACCGTTTTCTCTTTCTTTTCCATAAGATGCTTTGGTGCCTTTGAAAATGAAATAGGGTTGATGCTTCAAAGAACACACTGAGAACATGACATAGTTAGCAAGCAGAGATTAACACACTTTCTGTCCACATCTGAAGACCCTGATGTGGAGTCTACTGCTAGAAACCTATTTAAATGAACTGAGTGACTATAATGAGCACCTGCCTAGGTTTATAGCAGAAAAGATCCAAACTTTTACAGGCTTCAGTTAAGCAAAATTCCCAGTATTATCAAAGGGTGGGCTCCACAGAACCTTCCAAGTGCTGAAGATAGCTAAATCAATAAATGAATAAAAGAATAAATAAAACTGATGCCACAGGATAAGATATAAAAATCGTTGAGAACACATGGAAATCTTTCTGATGGCACTTCTAAAATTCACTTTAACTGGAACTCAAAGTCCTGGATTTTGGAAGAGGTCTTAATTTTCACCAACACTAAGCTTTCTATCATGAAATAGAACTTCAGCATTGAGTCAAAAAAAATGAGGAAAGCTTACTCTACAATTACTTGTCTAATAAAGTCCAGAATCTTATTCTTAAGACGCTGAGATGGCCAAATTTTATCTGGAATAAGCATCTGAACTTCTGGGACAACCTCCAAACCTTTTATGATACGAGTAAAGTACACTCATAGTCCATATGCTCTTTGCCAGTCTTCTGCCTCACACAGGCACTATACAGCCAACGCTTAATGCACATTAAAACCCATGTTAGGTACTCTTATTTAGAAATACAGTTCCCTTCATCTACTGCAGCTTTATCCGCCCAGTTTGGTCTCTTAAATTCAAGAGTTCACCGATGCTTATATAAAGATTTCGTAAGCGTAACAGAGCAATAATTTAAGTTCTATTTTCTGCACTTTTTCTCCGTTTTCCTTAACTATCCTAAGTGTCCTCATTAAAAAACCAAAAAAATAAAACCCCAAAAAAAACCCCAAACTCGGGGGGGAAAGGGGACTCACAGCATCCTAAACTGAAGGAGCATGGTCTGCAAGGGACCTTTTGTCTCTGTCTCTGCCCTCTTCTGTTTTATGATGCCCCTTTCCCTTTCATGTAATTAATCTGACAAGTTTTTGAACAGCTGTCTAACTTTTTCCTTAAGACTCCAGTAGAAATTTTTTATCTTCTCTGAGAACATCATGGAAAACTTTTCCAAGTGAGTTAACAGTTTGTCTCACTGTGGGTTTTCAAAGTCTGAGTACAGATTTACAGCATGTTTTATGTATATTTTTTTAGTCCCAAGGTCCCCTCTCTTCACAGATACATACACAATGTGTCATGTAGAAAATATAAATTGTTGATTGTACAGGCACTTTCCTCCTTTTTAAACCTTTCCAAAGGTCTTTTTGTTAAATACACCCAGACACCGTTTGACAGATGAGGGGCTAATTGCTCTGTGAATTACCTCTATCGATTCCTGTTTCATGTTGAGCCAAACAAACAAAAGATATTAATGCTTCGAAAAAAATGAATGATGACCTTTCTCTGCAAACACAGCTTGCGGCCTCTGATTATTGGTGATTCCAAAGAGCAGCGGTCAATCGCAATAGCTGTAACGCTATGATCACTATAATAAGCTTGCCTGACCTTCTCTGCCATGTTAAGTGGTTTAAATTTATTTGCCCAACAACAGTGGAGCTTTCATTTAAAGTCACAGAACATTCAATTCTATCTAAAGATCTGGGCTATTTTTTTAAAGCTTTACCTGTTAAAAAAAAAAAGTGCCCCACTTGGAATTGATAATAATAATGGATACAAGGCATAGCCAAGGAGTTATTTTAACCTGCATAATCAAGAGTCCTTGTTACAGCTCTAACAGTGCGGATTTTTCTTGAGCATTTTGCCTTCCCACTGCTCCACTCATCTTAGAAGTGTAATCTATTTTGCACTCTCCCTTCAACCGAGTTGCAGTTGGGCACTATCTTTGCAGTTATCCCAGCTGGACTAAAAGAAAATCATTATCATTGAATGCAAATGCAGTCCTAGAATCCAGTCCCTGCAAGAAAGATTTCCTGAGAAGTGGATGATAGCAGAATTTGGCTACAAGCGAAACTCCTGAAAGTCCTTCATCAATATTCTCCCTTTTCCCTCTTCCTAGCCAGGTTTAGTGTGAGGAAAAAAGTAGAAATCAAGGTAAGGCAAACCAAAGAAGATGAAGTGCTTATCTTTTTTTGCTGAAAGCAGTCTGCAAGTCTGCAAATTTGCTGGAATATTCTTTATCTTGAGGTTTCTACTTCCTTCCCTGCTTTCCTATGGACAAGAAGCACGTGTAAGACAATCCTTTCTCTTGAGGTCTGCAATAATATGACACCATATCCATAAAATGGGAATAATAATCCTTAGTCTCCTTTTCAAAGTGCCTTTCTGAGTGTTGGATACAGCAACCCCAGTAAATTCAACATTCATTTTCAACACTGCTGTAAGCCACTGTAGTCTGGTATCAAATGAAGGCTGCAACACAGCAACAGGAAAATATGATCTAAATTTGTTAGAGACAAAAACACAGCATCAGAAATGATTCCTGGGGGAAACAAAAGCCAGCTGAAAGCTATTCACTTCTTTCAGCCTCATTTTTAGAATTCTATTTACCTTCCTCTCTGCAAGGAAGCAAATCCACTACTTTGCTTGGAAAATTCCTTCTGCTTTTACACCCACCATATATCAGCTTGTGGTCAAGGCTCAGATCAACTCCGCCACCTGTCCACAAGATCACTCTCATCCTCCTGGTCCCCATCCCTGGGTGCCCAGTGTGCGCAGAGCTTGTTTGGCTCATGGCCTCTAAGCACATGGACTCAGTCAGCATCCACTCCATGAACCTCACTTCCAGCCTGATTACTCCCTCTATTCCCCCTAAAGAAGAATCTGAGGAGAAGCAATAGTCATCAAGGTGACTCTGCTATGAATACAAGGCAGGATTAAGAAGGGAAAGGAAGCTCAGATGTGTTTGCAGGCTGTTGAAATGTTAATTTAATGAAGCAAAGTAGACCTGCTTACCTTCAGGAAAACTTGGAAGTGCAATAAAGCTGAGTCAAGTGCAAGAGGGTAGTACCTGCCAAAAGAAGTGATGACTCAGGTAGTCAAACCATAAGAAAGAATACAGGAAAGGGAAATGTGGGGAAAGTACCCTAAAATTTTCTCTGTGGATATATTGGCACAGAACATGGCTATAGAGGATTTTTGTGTCTGTGAAAGAAACTTCTTCCCTAGATGAATTTATTATCAAAATGCCCCTGAGGCTGGAATTTAATTTCAAATAGAGCTTAAGTAATCAGACATCTATGTCTTGGAGCCGTGAAAGTCTGAGACCTGTTGTGCTGCAAGAGACAGCTATATCTTTAACATCAAAAATTGAAGTTCTGAGAAAAGCATTTTTCAGGCTTGCATTTATATATCCGTACCAGAGTTACACCCAAGGAAGGAACTGTCCTTTTAAAGTTTTATGTAGCAAATAGACCTGAGTCATCAGAATAGTGTAAAAGATGAAATATCAGTGGCCAGACCAAAGAAGTTGTCCTTTCTCCCAACCGAAGCAGTCATGAACTCATTGTAGCTACTGTCCAGCTTGTCTATCATGGAGAAGGGCAGTGTAAAGCACCACGCTATGTCAGCAGGTCACTGTAAAGTTCGAAGTCCAAAACAGAAGGCTTTTTCTTAGGAGGGGAAACCTAGGCATGGAGATAGAGAGAGGCACACAAGGAAAAAAAAAAAAAAAGGAAGAAACTTGTCTATCTGATCCACAAAGATTTGCTTTTGGGATTCAAAAGAGAGATTGTGATAAGAAACTTTCGCAAATTCTTCCTGCTGCATCTTTTTGCACATTTTAAACCCAATATATCGAACAAGCAGGTAAGTATTCAAAAACCTTGAAATAAAGAGGCATCTGGCTAAATACTGAACAGGTGTTGAAAATATGTTCACACAGTTGTCAGAGGCTTTCGATATACTGGTATTCTGGAGATGCTGGGGGGGTGTTGTTTGTTTGTGGTTGTTGTTTTTTTTAATGACGATATCTTCAACATTTTTGCCTGGGCTGCTGAGTGCATAGAGGGAGGGGGGGGGAGGAGAGAAGTGGTAGGAAGAGTTGTATTTTATAAAGAAGTCTTTCTACAGGCCAAAGCCAACTTGATTAAGGATTAAAACTGTGTTCATTTGTTATCTACTAAAAGCTTTTCTCATTTGCCTAAGGGGGTGATGCTCTCAGACCAGTCTGTTACTCAGTGTTGTATCTTCCTACAGCCATCATTTGTTTTCTTAAAACGGCCTGGAGGCCAAGAAGCACAGGGGTGATGATGCTCCTGCTTCCAAGAAACTGCTCCAGAGCTCCCAGTTCACTTTCACACATTTCCAGGCAGTCACTCCAGTCCCTCACAAATTCCTTCCCAGTGCATTTTCCACAGAAGTAAACTGGACTTCGAAAACATGGAAAGAATGAACCCAAAAACTTCAGATAAACATTTTAACTAGCTGATGGTCCTTCAAAGTGTATTGCTTACCCTGAAAAGTATGAGTTTTACTGTATGAGGTTTCTTTCGTCTAGCAGTGCCTTTGATTTCAAATATCATCTGTTGGGTACAGTACAATGTACATTGGCCTGGAGACTGGTTTCTCAGCAATAGTCTCCACCAGTGTAACTGGCATTAGAACTAGTTTCTCACAAGAGTAGCTCTTCCGAAATGCCATTTCACCCCAGCTGGGGATCTGTTCCTTAAGAACAAAGGAAACAAATTGCAACTAGTCCCTAAAGACCAAGAGAAGGCATTTCCTCCCACTTGTGCCTCCACCAAGACAAAAATATCTTCTGTTCAGGAGACATCACACACAGATGAGGATTCAAACCATTCTCAAATTGAGGATGCTGCTCTGCCACTGTTTCTCCAAGAACACTGAGATGACACATTTCTGGCTAGAACAAGCCAGATGCAATAATAGATGGATCTCCAAGTGCTTTGGATTTTGTAGGACACCTCCCAGAGGAACGTCTGCAGTTGTTAGCTCAAGGGATGAAAACTTGTGAAGCTGTATTCCCACAGATGGGATATAGGACTTTCTCCCTCAGCTGAGAAACTTGCATTTCAAATCCTGTCTAGGTAAATTACCTTTCCAGCGCTGGGTATTTCCTTTTTGGAGATTCCTTGGAAGTAACCTTCAGGGAATTGATTAACTTCTTTAACGGTTTGTTCAGACAAGAAGGAAGGAAACTTGCACTGGTCCAGTGGGAGGCACCACTTCAGGCAGTCAGCATCCTGCAATTCTTCCAAGACGGTGAATCATAGCAGTTTAACTCTCTTTCAAGGGCAAACTCCTTCCTTTCAGATAGGGCCAAGGTAGCAAAGGCAAGGCCTAAAATAGTTCCAGCCAACATTTGGCTTTGAAAACAATTTCAAAGAGTCACTGCTGGTTGCTAGGAAGAAGTCTAGCCTTGATCTAGAAGAAATAGACAAAGAATATATCTTTGAGTCTAAAGTCTGGAAAACAAGAACCTATCAAAAAAACCTGAAAATCATTGATAAGATTTACTTAGTATCTCCATGTAACATTGCAAGGAAATGCACAAGCAACGAGGCTAGGCTGCTCTTGTGGTTGCTTCTTGTGTTGAAATCATCTGATACTTGTCTAACTTCCTGATATTATAATGTATTATATCATATAATATTGTATTATATTAAATTACATTACATTGGAATTAAAAGAAGCTACAGACATTGCTACAAAGAAGGTTCATGGTAGCATCATCATTTTTCTACTATAAACAGGGCTATGGCTCGAGGGGTCATTTTGTGTTTTTTCTTTACAAAACATTGCTTAATCTCCTCAGTCAGTTGGGTTTGCATTTACATTTTGCTGTAGGTTCTATTTCCAGTGCAGAGCTATGCTTCACCAGGTTAACTATGGCCTCCAGACTTCTTGTGAAGCTAATGTCTAGTGGCTAGACGTTCGCAATAAGTTAGGGCATCGCATCCATCAGGACCTCCGTTTTGTAAAGTGAAGAAAATACCTAGGTAAGCGTTTCAGTGCTTCTTCAAGCTCCTCAAAAGGAGTTTGAATATGATACTGGCTCAAATAGATTATATAGAGAACTACTCGTATCTAATGGAAGAAATTTAAAAAACTATCAGATAGCAGGAGCTTACAGTTGCAATTCAGATGCCAGAACTCAAAAGAAGAGTCCATTTAGCTTGAACTCCTTGTAAAAGGGTACTTTTGAGTCCCACCTTATTGTTTCATGCTGTGGTGAAGACAAATAGGAGTCAAGAAAACAAATGGGTAAAGTCTAAATCACAGTCCTTCAACAAAATTTTAGCAGTTTTTTCCAGAATCAAATCAACAATTCACCTAAGATGGAATCCGGATTCATATCTTCTTGACTAGTTGCATCATCTGGTGAAGTTCTGTAAAAGCATTTTCTTCCTTCCCTAGGCTCCAGTAACAGTGAAAATTTACTAATTGTTTCAAGACAAAAAACTGGGCTGGGTTCCTGGCAGTAGTCACTGTGAACCAAAACGTTTGTGAAAAAAAGCATTTTTGAAAATGAATTATGAGAGATGAGGAATGAATCCTCCCCTTCTCATAAAAGAAAAATAAAAAAAAAAGGAAAAAGAAATACTGGATTTAAACTCAGATATTTGAACAAATTTCCTTGAAGATATCATAGGTAATATCAGTTAATAGAATCAAAAGGTTTTTAAGGGTCAGATGTATTTCCCTACATTTATGCAGTTTGTATAATCTTCTGCAACTTAGCCCATCTCAGCAGTAAAAATAGGTTTTATTATGAAACTGAACTGTCCAGTATTCAAACACTGCCCCACTATTTCACAGGATGTAACAGCAAAAGACTGTGCATTAAAAGAAAATACAGAAATGGTTGACATCAGAAACATTTTCTATAGCAATGTTCATATGAAACTGAAATAACTACTCAAGCTAAATGGATAAACTTCACACATATGGCCCATGCAAGAATTAAAACTTATTCTACATGAGCAGAAAGAGATTTTTCATTCTTTTTAAATAATTATTTAAAAAATATTCCAGTTCAAATCATGTACGTCAAGCCTACAAAATGTTATTTTTAAACATCAAGCTGTTTTCTTTTACTTAGAGAGAAGCCAAGGAATAAATTGCTAAATATAGTTTATATGTTGGAAACAGTGACACAACCTTCATTCTCTTGGTACTGTAAAATATGTAACTTTAAATATAAATTTTACAGAACAGTATTTTGCTCAACAGAGATTTCTTTTCACTGAGTGAATCACATTAATAACACTTAGCTTATATAGTGCTTTTCATCTGTGGATCACCCAGCACTTTACAAAACATAAATTCATTACCAATATTTTACGGAGATGTAATAAAGGGATTTACCGAAGGTTACACAGTGAGTCAGTAACACAGCTGCTGAAGGAGTGAAGTCCCAAAACCTTATTCCTTGCTTATTATAAGAAAATTATCAGTACATAGATAGGGAGGGTTGTTTTCTTTCAGCATGTGTCACTGGAAAAACACCCTGAGATTTTATTACGGTGAGGCAAACCCAACCAGGTATTATGAAACGTTTCGTGATCCAGTCATATAATACTTGTTTGCCATGTTTACCATTGTGTTGTCTACACAGACAACTGAGAAAGTCAGGTGTGAAACTTCTACGACAAAGGGCTTTATGCTTGAATAAGGACAAAGAGAAAAAGAGAGAGAGATGATATTGAGCTTTGACAATTGTTCAAATGAGTTCAATACACCTGTTCAGACTTTTTTTTGTGGGTTACCTTGGGATTGAACAAGCGGTGGAATGACAAAAAGAGGAAGAAGAAATGGAATGAGAGGATGTGTATACAGGAGGTCTGAATAAAATAAAAATAAAATAAAAAGCAGTATAGGAATAATCCAGAGTGGTATATTACGCTGTGGTCATGGCCTTCTGCAGGGATTGCTGCAGCACCATTCTCAACATGACTTTTCCTCCTACCTTTCCAATATGGGGGGGCTGTCCCATACTAAAGGGTAGAAAAAGAATGACAGATGTTAGAAATGAAGATATGAAAGAAACTCATGAATAGAAGTGCTCTGTAGACACCAGCCTTTCCCCTAGCAGTAAATCTGTGGGTTTTGCTCCTTGCTGACTTCTTGGTGGGCACAGGCAGATAGCATGAAAGATCCATGCTACTTCCCAAAAGATCATTATCTTCCTCATGAAAATTAGTTGCAACTGATAGGAATTTAGACGAAGACAGCAAATGGCATCAGCCCATTACCTGTATTCTGCAAACAAACCAGTCTCCAGAGCTAGCGGTTCACTATTTTCAATCAGAAACTGTGTTCATTTGTCAAGTAGTCAAAAAAAAAAGTGAATACAGCTTATTGGATGACAAATTCATGATCTTGAGCCACACATAGGTGGAAAAAAAAAACAAATCTAAAATCTGTTCTTCAGGTGTTTTTGTGAATTCCTAACTTTAACAGTTAAAAGACTGGATTCTGGCCTTTCCAGACTCAAATGAAGCAGATGTAAATTTGGAGGAAGTGTTTCATTTAGGAGAGTCACACTGGATTTGTGAGCATATAATTGGGAGCAGAATCTGTTTAGAGAACCAACGTGTCTGAGCACACTTGCATCAGTTCCCAGAAATCTTGAAGAGAAAAAAAAAGTTTTCTGATACTTCATTTATGGTGTTGCTTTTAGCAGTACAATAAAATCCTACATATCATACCCTTGACAGATGTGGATTGGTGTGTCTCTACACAAATAGAATTAATTAGATCATTGATTCACAGCAGCTGAAAATTCGGCCCTCTATTCTACAGCACATGTCAATGTTATTACACAAACAATAGGATTTGCTTAACAAAAATATAACTCTGGTCTTTTCAGATATCACTGATACTTGATTGTTTCGAGTATTGGCTTTCTGACAGGGTTTGGAATGAAGCCATTTTTATTAATTTAGTTATTTTTGCTGATATAAAAGGTCGTCTATCATGTTAATGATGTATCGGTCTGTGGTACCACCGAACAATAATTACAGAATGTTCCTAATAGTAAATCATTTGTCACAATCAGAGCTCACTACAACAACCTTTTGTTGAGCAATAGAATTCATTAGGTGAATAGCAATACACCTTTATGCTTACCAATTAAAGGATCCCACACATACAGAATTTACATGAACTTTACAGTGAAGTATCATGAATTATGAACTACTGCTTACAAAATCTTGCTAGGTGTAGAACTTGCTGCTAATTTTTAACTTGTCAAATCATTTATATGTATCTTTTCAAGTATAATTGGAGCTGCAGACAGATTTCCCAGTCTGTCAAATCAGAAGTGTTTGGAAAATTTCAGAGGATCAGGGACTTTGAAAATAGACACAAATAAATATTTAAAAGACCAGCTAATCTATTCGGAATGCAAATATGTCCTGTCACTCTATTACTCCATTTAGATAGTGATAAAATTTCTTCTTGTTTTATCCATTTGCTAAAAACTGTAAAAAGATTGTACTTTAGGAAAGAGGTTTCCAAGGTCTAACGACAGGTAATAAACGAATTACTGGCTGGTCAGCTATGGAGAACAATTTGATCACACCCTGCTGGAAGATCGATTTTGCTTCCAGCTGCTGAATGTCATTAACATATACTAATAAACCAGAGGAAAAAGTTCTGGTAGTTTCTTATTCTCATGCAGTTGCCACTTGAAGTTATGCAATGAAGGTGGTTCATGAATTAGTTAGCCTCAAAATGAACATTAAATTAGAGATGAATTCAAGAATTCTTGGGTTTGAATATTCTCTCCACGTGGCTTCAAGGGTCCAGGCTTGGTTCAGGTTCAATAATCATGTCCTGCTCTTCACCCTGTAATACCCTGCAGAAGGGAAAAGCCATAGCTGTCACTGGTGTTACGCCTATTACAAGCCATTAAATCCTTGGCCACATGAGCCCAGTAATGCCTAGATTGGATAGATTAAACCAAACATGAAAACAGATCTTTGTTTTGGAAGTTTCAGAGGTTTCATTCTTACGCTGTCTTTTGCAATCACTGGATTGGGTCAGCGCGGATTTGTCAGACCACCATGAGATACCCTCCTCCCTCCCAAGGTCCTTACATGCTTCAAATCAGGGTCATCTACAGGATACTTCTCCATGCTGAACTGTTGATCTTTCCACCTCTTGAGAGAAATGAGAAAGTGGCACACATGAAAATAAAAGGAAAAAATAGATGAGCTGCCACAACAGTGCTCCACTCCACCCATATGCCTCAATTATCTCTCCCAGCCTCTGCAACACCACACGCCACATCAGGAGCAGCAGAGGGACTACCAATGAGTAATTAAACCTCTTATTGCTTTGCATGGCTGAGTAGTTTTCATAACAGCACTGCACAAAACTTGAGATTCGCAGATTTTTATATAAGCTCCTCAACATTTCTACTTGCCTCTCTCTCCTTTTTTAATTTCAACCGTTAGAATAAACTTTACTGTGAACTGCTGGGAATAAGAGGATTTGAGCAGGCAAATGCTAAGATGATTGTTCATTAAACCCAATGACTTTGAAACTGCCTCTGTGTCAATTAAAATAAAAACTGTCAAATGCTTTAAAAGAGCAGCTTTGTATAATAGGAACTCAACAGAGTTTATTGGCAAAGAAAGAGAGCCGTTCCGGGAGGTTATAGAGGAAAATAATATGTTGTGCTTCGAAGTGGTATCCTTGCCTCTCCTGATTCATCTTCAGTAAGGAAAACTGTATGTAATGTGTATGAACATATCCATACACCTTCACACACTTGCTGAATAGCTAGAGAAAAAGGGGTTTGGCCTCTTACTTTTGTTTTTCCAGTTTGGTTTTTTCTTTCCCAAGCTAACAATTAGGATTAATTGTCAACTTATAAACCACCGGGTTTTGTTTTGTTTTGTTTCTAACTGGATGCAGATTTAACACTTCGTATAACTTAAAAATGCCGTATTGTTACAGTAGCCAACCAATCCGACAGGGGATCTTCACGCCTGCGTGTCAAGTGTCAAACATAAAATAGCTGTAAAATGGGACAATAAAAAGCGTGTTACTGTAGGATTCTGACAGCCCCCGCACTTGGCAATTAGGAAACCTTCATAACAATTAACAGCATTGAAATCAGATTGAAGAAGTAAGCGGGGGTGTGTAGGATGGACGTGGTGGAAGTGCCTTCCTTCTGAAAATGTCCTTTTTCTTATCTGTCTCATGGCAATACATGCAGGCAGTGGCCATTTCTGGGTAAGGAGAAAACAAACACAAGGCAGGCAAAGTAACTGAGTCCCTTTGGAAGAAACTATGTTGGATCCTCAAGAGGGCAGCGAGGGGAAGAGAGGGGAGGAAATATTTTACAAAGAAAAAAAATACAAAATTCAAATATCTCTCCCCTCATACACACACACACCACCCACCCCTCACCGTGTCCTGTCCAGAAGAAAAATCCCTCAGCCACAATGGTTGTTTTTATTAAATTCTCCTCAATAAAAAGCTCAGGCAGGATTTATTAGGTACTCAGGGCGGACGTTTAGTATTTCGCCAGTTATTAAGTGAAAATCAATAGAAAGCAAAGAAAATGGAAGTCACTGCACTGTTAGCACGCTGTTGTCGCCCAGATATTATGTCGGCTGTCTTGTAGATTCATGACAGACGAAAGCGGCCGGGAGAGAACTCTTTCTGCTTACATTGCAGGAGCCAAAGTGGGGTTATTCATTAGATCAGGCAGCTGGCCAGATGGATTTCCAGTTCAGTTTTACCATTTATCTTAAAAACGCCTGTATCGAGTGAGAAAGAACACTGATATTATGTGATATCGATGGCAGCTTTATGTATCTAAATCAGGATTTATTGTTATTTTGTTCTGAAGACCTTTTTTTCTCAAGAAATACCATTTCACTGGAAGAAAATAATAGCTAAAACCTTGTCAAAGATAACCTTTCATGTTGTTCGTGCACCACTGGCTGTAAAACAAATAGAACCCAAGGTATAAATAGGTTTAACCACATCCTTGCAAATCATTCCTTTTAGGATTTTCTTTCTCTTTTTTTTTTTTTAATGGTAAAAATGTGGGGTTTGGTCATTAGTTGTTTTTCTTGCCAGTAATTTAGCTACAAATAATGTCAGTATTTGTTTTAATTGCATTAAAAAGCACTAGAAGTTTTATGTCTCTGGAAGGCCAGAGCAGAAGGGGTTTTTTTCAGTGGGTGGGTTTTTGGAGGAATTTTTTTGGAGTTCTTTTCCCTTTTGCTTTTTTTAAAGCTTCCCTCTCTGTTACCAAACTTTTCACCCAGATCATCACAACAGAAGCAACAACAGCTGTTCTACCATAAAAAAATGGGTTTTCAGGAGGCAGGATCAGATCTTTGAGAGAGATTAGCTCCTGCTCAGGCATCTAAAGGAAAAGGGCATCTTTTCAAAAGTTTTCAATATTCAGCAAGCTCCTTTTTCTCTGGATTGTAGAGCCCTTTTGCAGGGTTATTTTGCCCTAATCAGGAAAAGAGTGCTGCTTGCCCTCAACCTCATCTCCCTTACGAATGTGTGATTGAAATAGTTACAGCATGAAACACTGTACCTTCCGAAAACTCCAGATGCTCGGTTTGAACCCCGTGTTGATAGGCACCGGATTCAGGACTCTTTGGCACAGCAACTGTTAAGAACACCAAGTCTGATGAATCATGCAGAAGCACCACAACTCAGTGGTGTCTATCCCAGTATGTTTAACTGCATACTTTTCTTGCTGGTCCACAACTAAAGCTCCATGCTCAAAACCCCAAGACCTCGTGAGTCAAAACTAATATAAAATAAAACATATGTTGCCAATCTTTAAATTATATGAAAATTAATTGTGAGAGGTGGGGATGAGACAGATGGTTTTTAAGGTAAGAAAAATGCAGATGTGATTTAGTGGGACTCTGTTATGGCCCACAAATTAATTTGGAAAAGGCATGATGGGACACTTGAAGCAGCCTGGTAGATCAAACATCTCCATGGCTCAGGACATCTTTATGCACCAATGCTTTTCAATTTCTTTCCCTCCTCTTAAACCTCCTCTTAAATATCTTGATTCCTGAGTAAACAGCAAGTTCAACCCATCAGGTCCATCCTGTCTGTCCCAGCTGGGCTTTGGTCCTGCCAGAGTCTCTCTGGGGGAGACTGCAACGTGTTTGTCATGACTCAAACAGCAACTTCAAAACACAACATTTAGTCAAAAGTCCTTCAAAGGGTGTGAAGCATGTGGAGAACAGGAAAAAACAAAAAAGCCACTTTGAACCAAGCAGTTGCATACAAGAGGACTTACGAAGTTGTAAATAACATCACAGCCTTGGCAGGAAGAAGGAGAGTGCATTGCTTTTACAGTTTTTTCCTCTTTTCCTTCTGAATGTGTCAGCCTGTCACCATTTCATTGACATGCTGGACAGTTTCCCCAAGCTCAGATATTTTTCTAGGATCTCTGAGTTTTTAAATTGCCTTTGAATCCACTGTACCACGGGAAGAGGAAACCATTGTGTCTAGTATGGAGTCACATATGCATGCTCTTCCCCTACCAATAGCTCAGCTATTGTTATCCTGTAAAACCCTTTGATTTACCACCAAATCCCAGCCAACCCATTGCAGATGCTTAGAGAGGTAATGGTAAAAGCAAGAGTTTTTTCTCAGCCACAAAGTTTTATTTCTTGAATTTGTGTCTCCCATCTGAGTGTAACAACCAGAATGTTTCAGTTACTCTGCGATGGATGCACCCTTGTCTCAATACCAAATCAGAGATATTGGCCTCATTCTAATGGTTTGCCTCAACCATAAACACCTCTGAAATACAGCAAGCCCTCTCTACAACGCAAACTCCCATACTCCCACTATTAGTAGTTATTCTAGTAGCCACAGGAAAATCAACTCAATTTGATCTTCACTCTTGAATATCAGTTGCCATGGAAGGCCCAACAACAGTCTCTGCCCTACTCCACTCCAGCACTATAATAATATCCAGAATTTTCCTACTCATTTACACCCACTCCATACTCGCTAACAACCAAGTTGCCCTCTGCTTATGCCTATGCCCAGGAGCCTCAACCACTCTACTGGCATCCACACGCGCCCTTACACAAAACGACCCAAAAAAAAATCAAATCATTGCCTTCTCCACATCCAGCCAACTAAGGCCATTTATTATGGTCCACTAATTCCTGAAGTAATGTTTTTAATGCAATTACGTATCTTTTAGCAAAATATTTCAACATTTGCAAAATGATAGCTTAGTTTAGTCTAGTTTTGCTCTAAGAAATATTCCATAGGCTTTTCTTTCTTGGTATACATCTCTAGTGTCCTCTGGTACTGGCACTGGCAATTCCATGACTGTGTGTTACAAACTGAGCCATCTTTGTCCCAGAGAGATGATTTGCCCAGGTATGTTTTCTCTCTAACGAATTTCTCTTTTCTTTTCTTTAATATTCTTTTAAAATGCAACAGTTATATCAAAACTAAGTGAAATAGAATATATTCCCTTTAGTTCAAGGTGGAAAACTTGTACTCCCTTTGAAAGCTATTACATACATATTTTCAAAAAAACCGCTTTCTAGTAACTTGATATACAAAATGGGTTTTTTAGCATTTTGCAGCTTGCAGCCTCCTAATATTGAACCCTGTTTACATCATGGTTTATCCTTTGTTTCTTCCATCTGATGCCTTCTTCACTGTCTCACCACCTCCTTCTCACATATGCAGGTCTGCAACTTGTGAAAACAGCCAGACTTACACTATAAGCTCTATCAAGAGACCCTTGCAATCTGTACAGTGTTGACCAGAGTTTTCCACATCAGTCCCAGGGTAGGAACTCAAAACTGAGACAAAGTTTTCTTCCCCCCCTCTTCCTACCTTCTCCGAGCCAGTTTACTTGGTAGTTTTCTCAGTAAGAACATTAAAAAGTACTAACACCTGATTTGATTACATCAAGGAGGTTTGCTTTTCTTTTTTTTGAGAATTGTTAATAAAATCACACTTCTAAAAAAAAAAACAGGATGGAATGTAAATGCTGCACTAATTTAATTACACTTTGGCGCTGGGAGACACTAATGTAAATATTCTGGTGAGTAGGCCTAAGACACTTGAAGTAATTACTTAAAGGCTTCCTTTCAAAGAATCTCCCCCTTTTTATTAAATGCCTTTTAACATTAGCACTTTCTTCCTGACAAATTAAATGAAATTTCATTACTCTCCCTGACTTAATGGCATGAGGCTGCCTGCTGTAAGCGTGAGTTAACCCTCTCTGGACAGAAGACACAGAGTTTGTGTATTCTGGTTGGCTCTGGGTGTGATCACACCATTTGAGTATCCTTCTGGCTCATCATCATCATCCTCCAGCATGGCTGCATGCCCTGCCTTGCATGCTGTGCCCCAGAGTATCCCAGCTGTTGGTTCTTAAATGTTTGCAGCCCAGATCAACTGCCAAGCATGGGACAGTATCCAGCTCTTCATTTTCTCCAGGTTTAGGTAAATGCAGGTTGAAGCTGGGAGCTGAGCCTATAGGATCTTTCAGAGCATATCCATAAGATTAAAATCCTTGTGAGGTTTTTGTCGAATCAGTAGAAACCTAATATTAGATTCATATTTATATTGATCATTGAACTGATTCCAGCATTTCATGACATTACAAATCTTCTAAAATATCACAATTCCAGGACCACAGGCACCTTCAACACTGTATTCATGTACTCACAAAGAGAACTGAGAGAGAAGCGATGTTGCTAATCAATACTTGTGTGAACAGATTTACTTTTTGATCAAAGTCCATTTGACCAGTCCATTTTGTAACTTCCCCCCTCCCCATCGATTTCTCTTTAAATTAAATAAAAGTGGGGTCAGGTTATCTTCTGCTTTATTTACATACCTCCATAGCATCCCCAAGTCCCACCAGACCAGCTTCCAGGCAAGAGAACTGGTGACAAATTCTCTGCCATGCTGAGAATATATACACTTGGTGCAGAAATACTAGCTGAGTAAAGACCTTAAAACACATGTGAGAGTCAACACTTAAAAGCCAGCAAACAAAGCGAAGAGGCAGCAAAACAATAGCTCTCTGTGTATGGCAGTTCCCTGAAGGGAATCGCATCCCTTGGATGTCTCTTAAAACTTGGCTCCCAGAGGTGGGCAGAGCCTGGCAGGCCAGGCCACTCTCAGCCCTCTGGGGGTTTGCTGCTGGGGACTTCAGCCCTTGGACAACCTCTGAACCTGCAAAGCTACACAGTGTTGCTCCTCTGTTTCTGTTTCTTTTTCCTTTCCCCTAGAATTTTGAGATTACTGAAGGACTGCTTCAGAGTCAGACAGCCACCAGAAGTGCTCCATGTTGGTGTTCCCTACAGCCTACCTCCCTTGCAACACTGTCCCACCAGGGTACTACTGTGTGAAGATAGGAACAAACAGAAATGTGGTCCCTTTGCTGAGAGGTTCAGCTGATACCTCCAAAGGGAGATAATGGAGGGTAGATGGCTTCAGCTGAACATTACCACCAACTCTAGACCCTATCTCTCAGGCAAGGTTCAAGCAAGCCAGCAAACTTTCTGTTTTACCCCAGCTGAGAACCTGGTCTTATTATATAAATAGAGCTGCCATACCTAAATCAATCCTGTCCAGCCTGTTGAAGCTGCCAGCAATGGAGGAAATTTATGCTAGATTTAATAATGGCTTTAAAAAGTTCTTTGATGAAAAATTACCTCTGGGTCTGCCTCTTTTGAGCATGCTTCATCCGTAGAACACGAGTTACCAGTGCCAATTTCCATCTTATCACAGATGTCCTTTCTCAGAACGCAGAGTATTTGGGACTGAAAACAAGGGCCTTGAAAACTCAAGTTCACATGGAACATTTTTTTTGGCAGGGTCTGTAGGTCAGCGTATAAAGAAAGAAAATATCTCTGTTTTCTTCTGCAGAGTTATCAGATTTGGAAAAGAGAGCTTTCTCCTCTTGTGAGGTCCAGGTAAAAGTTCACCCATTCCCTGGCTGCTTGCTTCTGACAAACAAAAATTAAGGACCTGAAAATAACTATTTTATCTGAAAAAATGCTAAATATCCCAAAACAAACATTCAGTTGTGCCGCTGCCAAATTCCACAAGTAAGAATGCTGCAGGCCGAGACAGCTCATGTCTCACTGGGGAATAACGGGTAAAGTTTGGCCAGCTGCCCCTTCCAGCCCTTCGGGGACCCACAATCCAATTGCAGTGTCTTAGCGGATGTGAATTTCAAGGTTACACCTGGGTGTTCAAGGGCAGGGCCAAGTGTAATCGGCACTTAGATCATAGATTAATCTTATTTGCCATCTATTAGGTTTGATTCCTGCTTCCCGCTCTCCCTCCCTAAAGCCAGGATTATTGTGATAGTTTAAGATAATGGATTCTAACGGAAGAAAGGTCACGCAGGCATTGAGATTTGGAACCTTAAGATAATATGATTAATCTAAAAGCTTCTTTCTAAAAGGGGAGGGGATACTCTCATACGTTTAATTGAGGGGAGAGAGAGAAAGAGAGGGAGGGAGGGATGGAATTAGCAACATGAGTGAAGTATCTTACTTTTTGTCAACTGCAATTAATTAACATAGTAAGGAAATGCTCTTCATCTATTTTCAGGCTGATAAACCATATTATTTTCTTTTTTTAATCCCTAAAAGTGATTATTGTACTATTTTTAGATTTTTATTCAAAATCCTTAATTGTTAATAAACACACACCTTGATTTTCACAAATACAGGCATGACAAATGTAAACTGTCTGGAGCACATGCAGACATAGACATGAAAATTCATATGTTGAGGGATGGAAATGGCTATATAAATGAGATATTCTAGTATGAGGTGCTTGGCTTTTATGGGTGCTGTAAGAAACTCTACAACAGAAAAATAGAATGTAATAAGTTTATAGTAGTAGCCAAAGTGTTCTGGGGACTGTGGAGAGAGACTCACTGTCCCAAAGAACCAGCAATACTATATTGCTGTGCAGTATTACATAATAAAATCTTTCCTTAGTTATTTATACTGCCTGAGATTATCAGATGAAGGAATTTGAGAACAAAGAAGTAGTCCCTTTGTTACTTATGCTGTTTATTTATTTGGGCATTTGAATAACCAAACATAAAAAACCAAATCATATCCTTATGTTCTGCACATGTCGTTTCAATACCACAGGAATTTTTTCAAATATTTTTTTGAAAAATGTCTGTCATATTTCTATTCCATTTTTAAATCATAAAAATATTTCTCTCAAGACTAATAAACAACCACCAAACACCAATAAATATGTTGCAGGCCCAAATCAGAATTGTTATTAACAGCCATTTAAGTATGATGACCCTGGTCACCCACTGACTAAAAATAATAAGATGCAAATACTTTTTAACTGGCTCCTGGCTTTGACATCTTACCATTCAAATGTCGTCCTTTCCTCACTGATGATGGACTAGATTTTTTTCCACAATCAAAAATATTAAAACAAGATACGCACACAACATTGATCTCACTCTATAGGATTTTACACAACCACCTAAAAATCGTAGGTTTATTGAAAAAATTGCTGCAGAGAATCAGGTGTTCTCTACTTCTGGTACAGAAATATTCACTTATACATTACCTGAGGCTCTGAGGACCAGCCCCAAACCTCAAGCACCCTAAAATGCACCCACATGCTCCTAGACATGTGCGAATCCCCAGCATTCCCTTTCCATAGGGTGCCTCCGCTGTCTGGAGCAGAGTCACATTGCTGCTACTGTCCCTGTTATCATGCAATGCATGGAGCCTCTCATTTTAATCCTCTCTCTTTGTGATGAGTTTTGTCCCTTTTCACAATATATCCTCTCAGATTCTACAAGGAAAGAAGGGCAGAAGAATTTCCTTTCTCCCTGACCTTGCAGCCTGACTGAGAACTACTGACAAGATTATTCCTAGAAACTCAAGAACCAAACCAAGTGTTACTGCTGCTGTGGCTGAAGGGTAATGTAATTAGAACTTGAGCTACGACTGCTTAATACAACCTGTAATAATAATATATGTCTATCATCATTCAGAGCTATTCTAAGACTCGGAGCAATATTATAAGCCATAGGAAATAATTAGTAGTGAAGAGGAATCATGAGTTGCAGGGTGCTGCGTTCCCACAAGAACCAGCTGCAGATGGCTTTAAAAATGACTACCTCCAACATATGCCATCCCTGCAAGATCATCTATAGATGGGTTAATATAAGGAAAGACAAACTCCTAGGAATGGATTAAAGTAATATATTAAGCTGTATAATTCTGTGGATAACTGAAGTTAGGACATTCAAGGCAGAGTAAGAAGGGGTGGAAACTTAAGAGCTAAAAGTGGGCATGAAGAAGTCGATTGCTTGCTGCAGTTTTAGCACTCCATTCATGAAAAAGTGAGTTTTTACCAGGTTACACTGCTCTGTGAAATATTTCAGAATACCATATAGAAGAGGAAAGAGAGACAGAGAACATGGCAGAGAGAGCAGATGAAGCTGCTAGGTGGACAAACCTGCAGCTGAAGGGGGCTGATATACCTTTCAGAGGGGCTGAATAGGAATAGGTGCAGGTATGGATTGGTCACATCCATGACAGACAGATCAGCCAGGAACTCTCTGTCCTTATGATATACTTTGCAAGGAGCCATATTAACACACAGTTAATTGTGCGTAAAAAATGTGAGAGCCTCTGTGTTCTTCATTACAGTTCTAATTTCCCTCCACAGGAGTGTCATATTTTTGATGGTATTTTAGCCATGTTGTCATTACATTCCTCCCAGAGACTGCATTCAGGGAATGAATGCTGATTATAGAAAAATAAATGCATAGGCCAATCAATATTTCTTTAAAATACTCTATGAAAGTGAAAAAAGTGAGACTTAAAAAAGTGCCTGAAATTCATCACTTTGGACCGAAGGGCCCAATCCTTCAAAACTCCATAGGAAGAGAAGCCAGATATTTACAAGCACACGTATAAAGTTCACAGGCACTTCCACCAGCCTCAGTACAAACGTAAAGAGGTTTATGCATGTTTTGCACCTAAAATTCAGAGGCTTTGAGGAGAGAGATTTTCACTCATCTCTCTCAGCAACAGGTCTTATATTTCTAGAGGAGTGGTCAAAGTCACAATTGGCTTTGAGCTTCAAGTTCAAAGAACCCCAGAAGTTCAAAACCAAAATGCCAGAACGTCTTTTATTCTGCCCTTTCTCCCCCAGTTTTTTGCAGGAGTTGTTACCTACAATTCTGCACTGAGAGTTCACTTGGTTGAAGAGCCATGAAGGGGACTTGCTGTGGTCTTCGGTAAAAGTTCTCTCCAGTGAAGCAATATCTGCAAAACTCCAGGCTGCTGTTTTGCCTATTGGTAGAGAAAGTACAAATGCTTCCCATGCCAGGCCTACTCTGATATTACCCAGAAACACATTAGCACCTGATAAACAACAGAGTATTTTATCACTCTTGCCCTTATGGTACAACCATCATTTTTTTTCCCTAAAGGCTTAACATGCAGGCAGCTTCAAAAATTACATTAAAAGTACAAAAGATTTCAAGATGGAAATGAGTGGAACAAGTGACAGAATTTTATTTTTCACTCCAGAAAAACGAATCAGAAAAGAAAAACAGCCCTGTTTAGGATAGTTTGCTCCCTCTCCTTTAAATCCAGAGGGCACTCTATAGTCTGAGACCCAGGGATTGCATAGACTTGCATATGTTCCTCATGGAAGATTTCTTTTCTGTGTCCTGCAGCATAGAGGTGTATGTGGAAATGTTGATCCTCATTTCTCTCATTCCCACAGATCAGTCTTTAAAACTGCCATCACAGGGCAACTGTCTGGATGCTTTCGATCAACTCAGCAGGTAACGTCTTAGTAGAATATTTCTCTGCTCCTCCCTCATTCAGCCACTGGGCTTGTGTATGTTTTTCACCTTCCTTGGAAGTATTTGTCAGTTCTCTTGAGCCTCTCCAGAGGAAAAGCCTCTGCCTAATATATGATGTGCTTATTCATCCCAGACATAGGGCATATCATTCTCGAATGACTGACAAGCGTTCTAAAATGAAGAGAGCTCGAAGTGTGCTCTAATAGTGATGGGAAGCATTTCTAGTCAAACATAAAGCAAATTAATGTGAGCCCCCACTGCACCTTTAATCTTAAAATGTCATAAAGTAATAAGCAGAGTGACCCTGGTGATGTCTAAGGTTGGATTTCAATAGATTTACATCTTAAAGGGCAACTACATATTTTTAAGTATTAGGGGGCCAAATTCAGAGCTCTTCTTCTACCAGTGCAAATCTGGAGTTACTCCACCAATTTCAGGCACAACAGAGACCAAAAGATAATCTTATTTTACAAGCCTTCATTACAATAATGCTCATCTCTATATCAATAACCAGCTCTCCAAGAAAAAAAAAATCCAATTCCTTCAATATTTCTCATTAACTTCAGAAGGGGCAGACTCTGGCCCACTTGTCTCATTTCAAACTAGTTTCATTAGAAATATGTTTAATTAACACACTCTTTTGAATAGCATTCAGAATGAAAAGCTGTTTTGCAGAGCTCCCAAATCAGAAGATTCGATAATACAGATAAAAAGCAACAGGCTACAGGTCACACCCCAGTGCAGAAGAAGCAATTTTCTTCCAGAAATGGAATATCAATCCAAACGTAAGCCCCCTATTACTGTAGCGGTACTATATTTTCCAGGTAAATAATGAATAAACATACAAAATACCCAAAGAAATGACATTTGAGGAAATTCTTAAAATTATCTAATCTGTCCTCTCCCTCGGTCTTATTTACAACACTTTTTCTTACTTCTTAAGACCTATTTTAAATGGAAGAGACAAAGAAACCAATTTCCTAACTAGATTCAATGTTCTTTGAGCTAATAAGGAGGACTAAAGAGGTGAATACTAATGACAAAGAGCAAGTGACGGTGACTTCTTCTGCAGTATCTAACATCTTATCCTTAAGGAGGAATGTGCACTTGGTGGGAGGAAGGCTATGTACATTGGGGTAGCCAGCAGCTGTCTTCACAGTGGTTTCTATCTTTATTTGTATTCTCAATATGATCTGTGCCAAAGTCAGCCCACATCAGCTGGTACAGGAACCAGAGGTCCTCTCTTCAAGTTTTCGCACATTCTGGTCATATTCTTGCTGCTTGTCAAATGGGACTATCCCTGCCTGTAGGACATTATTTTGGAGAAATATTTCTTTTATCCACAATTGGTCATCCTCTCTGAGTGAAAGCATTGTTTTTCTCCAGGTGAAAACCCAAGATGAATTAATATGAAAGCACTTGCGGCTCAGGAGATAAAAGGCTAGGTGCAAACTAGGGAGCAAAGTGAAATGGCAGCATTGCCATACAGTTCCATCTCCTGCAAAAGCAGAGCTCTGCTTTAAGAGGCAATCCATACTCAGGGGACGGGAAGTCAGAAAGCATTAAAAAGTTAATACAATTCAACAATTTACACCAAGATTTCATGTTAAAGACATCTATTTATTTCTACACTGGGAAAAAAAAAGAAAAGCAAGATGCATTTTTGCATTAATCCCCTACTCTACCTGCCATTTTCTCTAAAACATAGAAAATTATCAAGAAGAGATTGAAAAGAAAGGGGAGAAAAAGCATCAAGTAACAGGTATATCGTTGTATTTGTGTGCTTTCACTCAATATAGGATTACATTTCATTTTAAATCATTCCAGGTTAAGGAAAAGAAAAGAACAGGGGGAAAAAAAGAGACATAGGAAAAGAAAAAGAAAGACATTGGGATAACAGGCTTTTCCCTAGGGGTTCCAAATAAAGACAGTTTTACTATATTTAAGAGGACGCATCATCCAGGTATAGTTTCACCTCCTGAAATTCCAGTCACTGGTCCCACTTTACTGAGAAAGTAGGCAAACAAAGGTGTGAAAAAGCTTGGGCCATCCAACAGTTGGATCAGGGGAAGGGAAGACAGACCCTTTGGAGCATCAGCCACAGACTGGCAATGTAGCCCTTAGGCTGTCGCGAAGCATTCGATGTTCAGAAGTGTCAGGGATAACTTCTATTTAAATCAGTGGGATCTGCAAGAACTGTGCACCTCCAGAGGGGTGGGGGAATTCAGGCTCTGAAATGCTATGGTTTCCCCCAGTGTAAAATGGGGTTAATCATACATCTCTAACTCACAGGGGTGTTGTGAAGATTGATCAGTTAATGTTTGTACAGAGCTTTGGAAATGTAAAGTGCTATATAAATGCTAAGGATTATTATGTTCCACTCTTTCTCTGCAGCTGAACCCTTTGGGGAAAAGGAAGAAAAATCTATTAAAAAGTGCTAGTTGCATTTTATATCTCTGCTTCTCTTTCTTTTCCATGATGCTTTTAGTAAGTCGGGGGGCAGGGACACACACGTGTTGTCCTTTCAAGAAGGATTTGTGGGTTCATGTTCTGATTCCTCTGTCTGTCTCCCTCACCAGTAGCCAACATAATTTTCATTCATACATATTTAAGGTGAGATATGACATCCTTTAAAATACACCTATATCCCTGCAGTTACTGTCTGAGTTCAAACCACAAATTCTAGTGCAGGTTTTGGCCCTAATCCATGCTCAATCACAGCATGGTGGCTTTGGATGCAGGCCTTATGGACCAGAATTTCTGCTTGGCGTTTAGCTTTGCCCAGGAATTGGTTACTGGACAAGTACCCTGGTATGTGGCCTAGACTATCCCTAACTGAGGGTTTAAGGAACATTTTTAGCCCTCTCGGAAGAAGTGACTAACTCATGTTGACTCATGTCTGCGAGCCCTACGTGCAGGCTTCAAGAGCAGAAGATCTCACTGGGAGATAACTTTAAATTTTGAGGTGTGGAGAGAAATACAGCGTATAAAGAGAATCCGTTCTGTCAAGGCCAAGAGCACCTGCATAGTTACTGGGTCAAATACTTTCTGTCCTCTCAGGCAAAATAATAGCTTGTTGTAGAGCTATATCTCCTATCCTGCCATATAAAACATTTAAAACACAAAAACATATGGTAGCTATAGGTGTGTATGAATTGTGCAGTCACTCTGGGATCATCCTACAAGAGGAAAGACTCCTTCCTAGAGATCACCCACCCCAAAACTTCAGCATCTCCCTTACCTTCATGCACAGTGGACGTTATCCTGCACACTACACATGTACAGAGCCCTTCATCCTCCTCCCAGCCATCCCTGACACTTTGGATTAGACTGTTAATACACTGAAACCACTGAAGATATTCCTGTTGGTCATCAGTCACAGTAACCCCGTTAGATACAAAGCTGATTAAGTTGCTTATGATCATACATGGAATCAATGGCTAAACAGAGGCAGCTGGCACTCACACGCACACATCAGCCCTGGTGCAATTCACAGCAAGCACGCTACAGCTCCTGAAAAGATGTGGAAGGGTAAAGCAAGACCCAGGATAAATATTTGTGAATCAGAAAAGTATCAGTGGGGAATTAAACTCTCATTTGCAACAGTAATTGAGTCAGAGGATTTACAAGAATAAATAAATTAAAAGAAAGACAAAACCACAACAGAAACTGTCGCAATAATGTGCTTTGGCCAACACTGATGTTGCTGCAACAAGGTTTTAATAAAGGAATGGACTTTTTTTTAAGCAATACCCTCTCTCAACTAAAATCCTCTGCAAGTAAGAGCTTTATTATCTCCAGTTTCTTGGCAGTCACTAGAGGAAAGGTCACTTAATAAAGTGCATTTATTCCTCATTGCAGGAAAATAATATGTCATCCCTGGGTTCATTATTTACCAAATTGTCTTCATTTTTTTATTCACCTGCTGGGCTTTGGGCTATAAAAATAAATAATATTATAAAACTAAGCCAGGTATTCTCAGAAAGGATCAGAATTTGTCAAACAAACTCTGTTCATAGAGAATGAAGGAGAGTGAAAATCAGACTGGTGGTGCTAAATGATTCATCCTCAGGAAAAGACATACAGAAATGGAGAGTAGGAGAGGGTTGAGTTTAGAAAGCTGAGAAAGAGTCGTAAACTCTGAGTGTAATCACTGTTAATAGCTCAAAATGTATGACAGATAAAAGCTGTTTAAAAAGTAAAGGGAAAAAATACTAAGGTTTTGCATCATTTCAGGATTTTGTGATCCTGTGATAGCACTTGACCAAAGCAAAATTCAGATCTGAATTTTCTTGTTCAGAACCAGAGCCTAAATTATCAGGTAGCCTAATGAATCCCTGAAGATGATAAAGATAAAAATCTCCAATCTACTTATAGATTTCAGGATCTTCAAAGACATTACCTAAAAGCACAAATACTCAACAGGTTTTAGTGTGTAAGAATCGCAGGCAATTCTTAAACAGTCTCAAATATTAAAGATTCAGACATTCCAGCCCTGTTGTTCTTTTGAAAGCATTTTCTTCCCCCAGCCTCTCACTTTCCACTGTGTACATCCTTAGTCTTGCAGGGAATTAAATGACACACACTAAAGCTAGAAGGAGGTTAAAAAGATTACATATCTCAACAGTATTTCATATTTCAACACTATCTTTTTCAGCAGCTATTTGAATTTTTATCCCTAGAATTTTTCAACCAACTCTAGACAGAACTAATAGGATATGCGTCTACCACATCTGCGACTTTTTAATTTGTGTGTGTTGCATCCTACTTCCCTGCTCTCCATCTGCTTGTTGTCTTTTTAAGCTACGATGGTGCAGTGAGTCTTACACAGGCAGACATTGAGGGGATGGAGTCTCTCTGCCTGTATCCCCCTTCTAAATCAGAGCCTTCGTCCTTTGCTTGTCCGTCCACCCTTCTCACAGTGCCAAACACCACAGAGCTAAGAACTAGAGCTGGGGGAGATTTCATGATGATGAGGCATTATTTAAGATGCTCCAACACCCCTGCGTTGCAGATGTAAGTGCAATAAAATCATTCCTTCTGTAGTCTCCATGAATTTCTGTGTTGATTTTGAACATTTTGACCAGTAAAAACCCACTCGTGCGCACAGCGCATCCACTACAAAGTGCAGGTAGAACTTAGGGGTGTACTTGTAGTGTAAAACCAAGCCTTTAGGGGGTTAAAATGCCAGCTTGAATAACTCCTTTGGTTGAAGTTTATTAAATCCAGCCAGCAGACTGTCTGATTGCTAATAGGATTTCCAGTGTAATATCTCCTTGTAAACAAAATACTGCACTTATCTGCTGGACATCTAAGTTGCATGCATGTGGGCGTGTGTGTGCATGCATAGCCCTTCCAATCCCTTTTCTGCATTTATTAAGCATCAGAAAGTAATCCTCTCATAGTGTAGTCAAATAAAAATGTGAAAACTCTTTAAAGCAGCTTGTAGGATGCAAAGCAAATCCCTGTAAAAAGCAGGTCCTTGGTATAAAATTTACTAAGTAAGTTCTTCACAAAGTACATAAAGATGTTTAGCCTTTTATCCACATCAGGAGCAAGGGTGTCTTTCTCTTCATGCACCCTTTCCCTTTTTCTCTGCAGCCTCCAATTACAAATGCTGTTGCAACATTTCATCTTGTGCATTGTGTGCTATGCCTATAACATCACACTGGCCAGTGTCCCTCTGAAGGGTGCTCATTGTGTCACCCCCAAGCAGTCAGGTTTATCAAACTTTTGTATTATCAAAACAGCTCATCATGATGATCATCACTTCTGACCATCAGAACACTCATAGGGTGTCTTGTGCTAAGTTGTAATGTGCAGGATTTCTTTAAGCTGTCATGGAAAGTAGTGACAATGTTCTCTCGTAATATAGAGGAAGAAGACAACCTGCTTACTTTTTCCTGGTTACTTTTTCCTCACTTCACAAAGTACCTTTATGCGCTCATTTTCTGTACTTGGACTCTTTCACTATTTTCAGTAGGACAAATTACCTGCATAGGTTGTTCTGATCAAGATATTTTATGTTATCAGATCATAATCTTTAATCTGCCGTATATTTGAAAGAGAAAAATACAAAAAGCCTGTAAGATTTGCCACATGTAAAACACTTATACAAATAGAAAATTCACCTGATGTTATCAATATTGGGTAGTGATGCCACCTGACCCATCACTCAACCCTCATCAGTAACTTCACACAACTTTCCTCTATTTCTTCCCAAATGAAAAGAAAAGCAAGGCTTGAGCAGAAACAAGCGCCTTATAGTCATGGTAGTACTGTGGAAGGGAAAGTCACGGCTGGTATTTTTAATATAGAAACTACTCTCTCCCCATCTCAATCCTTCGTGTTGACTGCACCTGTAGCAGAGAGAACCTTCATCTCATAAGTTCTAAGTGAAGCATTTGAGACTCAAGCGTCAATATAAAGTTGCTTGAATTCTGCCCAGTACTGAGAAGCAGCCAGGATGGAACAAATGCCACAAAAAATATTGCTGTTTTGAGTTCAGCTTTTTATTTTTATCCAACAGAAGTTGTTCAACAAAGAACATTTCAGGAGTTTAAACTCACAGTGATGAAGGCACAGGCAAGGAAACACACTGAATTCCTTTTGTCCAAAAAGAGACACTTCATAGGTTTGCTGGCAACACATAGACAATTCTGGCACCACTTTTTCTTCCTCACAGGATATCACTGCATGGGCTTGCCTTACGTGTATGATCAAGGGAACACGAATTTTGACACCTGAATAGGGGCATAAACTGGATAGGTCAACTCCAAATATCAGACACATTTCCTGGTTACCAATTCTTACTGCTTGAGATAGCTATTACATAGAGAGAAGCAGTTCCCAATGTTAGCCTAGAAATCCACAGGCATTATTTTTTTTTAAAATTAAAAGCAAATAAGACTCCTAAATTGCAAGCCTCACTTATCAAATGGCTAATGTTATCTCATTCTGCAGTTTTAGCCAGTTCTCCCCAGTGGTCTGCCAAATAAATACCATTCATTGTTTCATCCAGATTGATCTTCAAATCAGTCTGCCCTCCACCCAGCTTCTATCTTCTGAAGACACTAAATGTATCATTCCAGCACATTAGTGTAATTGCCTATAATAGAGATGTGCAGTTAGAGGTAATTTACATGCACATATGCCTAACAGTGCCCTTACATACTCATTGAGCGTAAGGGATGGCAGGTAGAACCTTGTGAATGAGTTAGATGAACAATTTCTCATTATTATTCTCTATATAGTTCTTCTTAAAAAAAAGAAAAAGCAACTAAAGGACAAAAGTGACATCAACAGCATCTCTATGCACTTCTGCAAGAGGCCATTTTCAAAACAACTCCCAGTAATAGTGAAAGCTTTGATGAAAGATCAGCATAATTGCATATATTTAGTTCATAGCTAGAAGACTGTGAATGGACAATCCCTCTAGTACAGACCCTGTGCTTCACAGAAGTCTAAAATGATCAGCATAAAAGAAGCATGAAGACCTCTAGAACCACTAGGCTTGATTGTCATGTACTTGGATCCCTTATCTGGACACACAAGAGTCAATACAATAAACAATTTCATATAATTTTCTGCACCAACATTTTCATAGACTCTTCATCGATACTGCCTTTCACATACCCAAGAAAAACTGAATCTCAAAGATCTGTCAGGAACTTAAACTAAAGAAAATGTTTTGAGAGTTCCTATTTTGATGGAAAATAAAGAGAAAAAAAAAAGGATTCTTCCACCAATTTCCCATATCGCTTTACTCCTCATTTTCCAAGAAATTGCTAAGGATACTGTCCCCTCAAATAGAAATAATTTTTGCAAGAGGTTGAAAAAATGTTTCCTCTTGAAAATAGAAATATAGATCCACTCTTACACGTGTTTATGTGAACCACATATTCGCATGTAAGCAAAGATTCTGTTCTGACAGGGTTTTTTTTTGAAACAAGTAGAAACTGGACTTAAAAAAGCATATAAGGATTCAAGTTTTATGTGTATTTAATAATTCTACTGTATCTTAATATCCTATACTACTTTTATGTGTTCCATATACACAGTATGGAATCCCGTTTTGCCATGCAATTTTCCGTAGCCCATAGACACAGCTTCAGCGTACGCATGATAACATGGTACTTTGAGATTAAGAAAAAGATTACTTAATGATGAATTAAAACCCCTGAAACTGATTTTAATCTTGACCAGACTTCACCTTCAATGCCATATAGAGGACCTACTCCATTGAGTCATGAATCTGAAAATAAACCAAACTTAACATTTAAATTATGATTTTGCGCAGCCGAGATGTCTCTTTCATACTTCATTGGATAATTTGCAATGTAAAACTGCTGCCATAGAAGATCCTCATTTAGTGATTTTTATATGGATCTTGCTATTTAGGGAGAAGAAGCAGAAGAAACCAAAAGCCTGTTCTAGAGGAGGCGTAAGTCAGGCTATTTATGCTGAGGACCCAGTCTGGAGTGTCAGATGCTTTCTAAGTCAAGTTTCTGAAAGCGTAGTGTTTTCTTATATGTCCAAAATTATTTAAAAATTTTCCCTACGTCTAATTTTTAAACCACCTTCATACCAGCAGGACTTCTGTAGCAGAAACTTCTCTCCCTCGCACTGTTGAAAATACCTTATGTAGGGCTCAATGAGTGGGGAGGAGCCATCTTTCAGAGAATCTCACCTCATCTATAATTCTGGAAGGAGCAGGATTTGAGTCCCTCTCCTCGTTAGCACATGAACTCAGGCCACATGGAGAGGACTGCAAAGAACTGTGCACTCCTTTGCCAGCATCATGTCAGGCAGAGACCTCCTTACTCACAGTTGTTCCAAGAATCTCATTTTTTTAAGTTCTCAGTACCAATAAGTCTTGGTGGGAGGCTTCAGGCTCAGTGTTGATGACTTCGGTGCCAAGACACATCATAAGATTATTTCTTCTCTCTGTTCCTACAGGGGACTCTTTATGGAAGAGATACTTTGGGTGGGAGTGCTATGGCAGGAGCTTGACTTGTCATCACAGGGAGACAGAGATTCATATGCTGATCTAGCAATGCATTGCAGAACAATAGATTATTTTTTATGACACAGGTTTCTTTTCATAAATTGAAATACTTATGTAAGTAATCATTGACTTTTAATCTGTATTAGTGATATAAATGGATTGGATAGAGGCAAGCAAATTTATACATGCTTAAACAAGAATATTCCTCAGGGACTTCCCTCTTCCTCTTTGTTCTTCAGCATCAGGTACATTTTCTCTCCCTTTCTCTTGTAATTTTATCTTTATTGATTTTACAATAAACCACATGTTTCAATGATCAGCAATTTTTTCAGATACAATGATAACACTTTGAATAATATTTTGCACTCCTAGCTTCTTCCATCCAAGTTTCTCAAGCACTTTGCAACCTTCACTTACTTAATGCAGATCAATTACAGGCAGCACCTCTTTTAATAACTCTGCTCTTTCCTTCAAGGGAATTGCATTTGGCAAACTTGAATCATGGCTCAGTGTTAACATAAACACACAAATAATCCAATGCAAACACAAATTACTTCCTCCATTTACAAAAGGCACCACAGCACATGGTATTAACCACTAATCTCAGCTTCTTTAGATTACTTTTCTTTTGGATTCCCCAGAAATGAAAATGTGCTCTGGTTTTCCTCCCGTAGTTTGTTGGGGCGGAGAAGTTGTCACTGGGAAGCCTGACATTATTCCCACCTCTTCTGGTGTCAGCTGTCATCGAGTCCCTGGCAGACTACGTGGCTGAAGCAGGATACCTCAGTCTCTTCTTCCTCACACTTGGGGTTTCTAGATTAGGGAAAGCCACCACTGTTCCACATATTATAAAACTTTTAGCAAGAGGCTAATGACATGCAAAGCTTTCTATAAGACCAGCACTAGCCTTCCTATCAAATCATCTGAAATATTTATTTGCCCTCTTGAATAATTGATAGGGGCATCAGTTCTCCCGGTCAATTGATTTATTAAGGGACTGTTTGGAATTAAACAGCTTAAAGATATTAGATTTAGCAGCGACCTTGCTTGTTAGCATATTCATTTACCTACGGGAGCTCCCATTAGATATTGTTAATACATGACGTTCCCAGTCACGGCCTGGATCTCCTCAAATTGCATTAACACTGGGCTGTTTAGCCACAGAATAACAGGTTTGATTGAGTGCTTGGGCTTGGTGTAATTAGATTTTCCTAGAAAAGGGGGGACTATTTTAATGCTGTGTGCATTAAACTAGATATGTCATCAGCATTACTATAATTGGCAAACAGGAGCTTTGGAGACCTGGCTGTGTGTGAATGTTTGTGTTGATGACTTGTCCTGCCATTCTCATAGATGGCGTATAATAGCCCTGCTTACTTATATATGCATGGCACTGATAGAAAGTAGCAGACTTCTTTAATAAGCATTTCTTTTGAAATCATTAGAATATTCTATACTGAATAATGGGATCAATTTATTGTTAGTTAAAAGTACCAATTATTTGTCCCACTGAAAAAGTCATGAGATTGGTCAATCAATGAAAACATAGCATGTATTTTTGTGTGTGCTCATTCTATAGATTTCTGTTAGATATATAGAAAGATCACATCCCTGCAAGGATGACTCACCAACTCTACCAAAACTTACCAGAATGTTCCTCTCACAGCAGATTGACACCACTTCCACCAGGGTACAATCCTGCTCATTTCAATTATTCCAGCATGAAATGGAGTAAGATAGCGGTGAATCAGGCACTTCATTTTTAATTATATGCACCTTAATACAATTAAAGGTGCACACAGGTAGTCAAATGCTTGCTATCCATGTCTAACTGCAGGCTTCCTTGGGGTCAAATTATGCTTTTGGATGAGTGTGCGTGAAATTGCCATTAGCTTCATAGAGCTTTGTTTGCCAAAACTGTGACTATACCTGCAATTCTGGGACATGTGCTGGACACTGCATTACCAGAGACACGTGGAAGTACTGAATAACGCCCAGAAAAGAGCCAAAGTTCATAGGACATGGGGGATTTTTCACGAAACTGAAGAAAACATAGGCATTTACTGTGACTTAAAAGGGCAAAACTAGAGGAGTGGAGCTGGAAGACATACTCAAATGGTCTGCAAAGTTCAGAAAGTACTCAGCATGGTCAATGGCAGCATTGTCTTCATCATCAGTTTGATTATAAAGATTTAGGATGGCTCATGAAAACACAGTTGTTCTCAGTCAATTCAGGGAGTTAACAATAAGCCTGTGTTTCAACAAGTTTGGAAACTATCAATGTAATTATGAAGGGCAAGGAATGTATTTCTTTATATAAGTGCACACACATACATATATTAGAACATCTTGGTAGGTAGAAATGGAACTGAAGTTACTACAGGAGAGAATAGCTGTGGAAGTAAGGAGCATGCTGTGGTCAGGAGCCTGGATGTAAGGCAGTGCTCTCAATATGGAAACTTTCATTACTAAACAAAAAGAAAGAGAAAAGGGAAAAAGAACAACAACTAAAAAATTATTTAATTTAAATTTTTTTGCCTCCTTCTCCCAAACAGTACAGTGAAAATCCTGAAGGACATACCCAAATACGAAAATTAGTATGAAATATCACGCATTTCCCAACTCTATGTCCTATTTAATAGACAGATTTTTTATGCGAGTTCATCAACAAGTGAGGAAACTAGTCTTCCATTTTTTATTCTTCCAGTGGGACAGAAATACGGGAAATATTATACAATGCTGGGGGGTTGTTTTAAAAAAATTCACAATTATTTCATGTGCCAAAGTACCATACTTGGGAAAGAAGAGATTTCCAAGAAGGATTCTGTGTACCGCGTAAGTCGAAAACAAAAAGGAACAACAGAAGTCATTTATTCCTGAGCAGGGGCTAACAGGATTTTATGTTAGAGAAAAGACTTGAAGCAATAAACTGGAAGGTGACTGGCAGAGACAGCTGCCTGAATATTTGAAACTGGTTTGAGTTTTGTTAAATGTATTTATTTTATTTGCTCTCAAACATGCACTCATTAGTAATGTGATCCTGCTGCTAAATGCCAGGTCAGGACAAGGGTGCTTCAGAGCCAGGGCTTCAGAGACAAACTCCAGTCCCACACAAGCAAAGAGTGAAGAAAGATGACTCTTGGTTACGCTAAAAATATACTGAAACAGCTCTGATTTTCCCTAAAAGACAGGCACAAAACCAGAACAGAATGACCTACCCTCAGATTTCAATTCAAACCCAGGTATGTCAATATACCCATTTACACTTGCAGGATTTGTGCAAATTGTTTGTCTTCTGACACTGCATTTCCCTGCTCCAGTTGACCCTGGAGCTTCTCAGCCCACATATTCCCTTTACTAGGCAAGTTTCTTGGCTCACAGGCACACTGGCCATCAGCATGCAGCTAAAGTTCACAAGAGTTTGCGATGCAAATCTCTAGCTGGTAGCAAAAACAACCTTTTTTTTTAAGTGTCTGGGAAATATTTTGAATACAAAAATTTGGATTTTTAAAAAAGGTATTGTTAAAAAGACCCCTCACAATCAAAAGTAAAAAAAATCCCTCCTGTTTCATTATTGGAAATCCCTGCAGGGGATCTGAGCAAGGGAATGTAATCATAAACGCAATGTGCAAGTGGCGACCTGACTCCCCCTCTCACTGAAGGAAACAAACTCAAGTCACTATGATTAACAAATAACCAAGTTCATTTTTTTTTTGCAAGTAAGCAATAATCTAGCACTTTTTATTTTTTAATGGACCAAGTTTCTGCTAATTCACATTAAAACAAGTAAAAAGAGGTAAAATGTTTTTCTGAATCTAGAGTATCGTGCAGAATAACCCTTAGAAAGGGCCACATGTTCCCAACCACTGCTCAGGCCTTTACATAGTCCCTTCACACCCAAAACCCGCCTTCCCTCACACACTACCACAGGGCCCAAGCAGTCCCTCACTAATAATCAAGGAGTCCCACACCAGCAATCAATTCAGTACAGCGGTAAAGAAATTCTTGCTGTAAATAAAAAGTAGAATAAACTGGAACTAATGATTTATCCCATGTTTTCTGTGAATTGCTATTCCACTAGGCATGACATTGAACTAGGAAAAAAAAGACAGAGTAGAGGCTGAATATAAACAGAGTAGAGTTTGCATTCCTGGCCTGATGTTTTATTTAAGAAGGCAATTCTGGTTGCTATTCCTTTTTTTACAAGAAAGAAAATGAATATTTTCCAAGTATTGCTTTTCTCATTCGCTCATCTCATCTGCAAGAAACTACTCCTTAAAATAACTTGGAGATTTTTCCCCTTTTATTTTCAATGCCTGAAAGAAAAGCATGTATTCAAGTAACAGCAGCAGAAAGCACTGCCCAATCCTTAATCACTGCTTACTGATTCAGGCCCATTTTATTAGCAGGCAGTCCTTTTCCAGAAAGCCATTTTCTTGGCAGGGAGTGCAGAGGATTTGCGGGGGCAGAGGGCCACATCCCGCTGCTGGTCCCCCCTCCCTTTTGGCCAGCCTGGGAAGGCAGCGGGAGTTTTAGTGCCAGAGTTTTGTCTGACAATACTCATCTCTGGTAAGTGTGAATGAGTGTTAGGTATAAAACAGGAGGCTGGATACAAAGGACCCAACAGGGCATAAAAACAATACATATTGCACACTGTGACTTCTCTCATGGGCAAGGCAGGAATCGGAAGAGAGATAAATAGAGAATTTCGCTGTTTGCATTGAGAGATTTTCTTGATTCTGGATTTGTTTGCAATTGTTTACGTGTCAGTGCAAAAATAATGGATTTGGGGAGAAGGACCTGTTAAAAATCTCCCTTGTTTTAGAGCAGTTTTTCACTCCCTCCCTTCCCTAGTCACTATTTGTCACAGTCAACTACTGAAATCCTCTATTAATCGCTAAATCCAGATAATAGCGGAGGTGGGTTGGCTGACCTGTGAAATTAGGTCTGCATGTAAAAAGGAATTGAGCTGTGCGAGCTTTGGAAATAACTCTGTCGGTATTTACATTAGCATTTGAACATCAAAGATCTCCCCTGGGCTCCTCTAGGTGCCTCCAATCCAAGTACCAATCAAGAAACTCAGCTTTTCCACCCAGACAGCCTGGCTTGGAGACCCTCGGAGATATATTCCAGCCAACCAAGAGGCAGGTGAGAAGCTTCTCACTGGTTGTCAGTCCCCATTTTTTTTTTGTGAGAGCGGGGCCCCAGGAAAGGTGCCAGCAGAATAGGGGGGGAAAACCAGCATTTTTATTTCACAGGAGGAACAACCTATTCAGTTCACAGGCAAGCATATACACAAATTGTAATTACCATCTTAAAAAGAAGCTTTTGACTTCACCAAGCTCAGCAGACTACATGGAAGTTGAAATTAAAGGGAAGACTAGAAATTATTTTCTTCTGTTGTTATTAGTAATACTGTTATTTTTTAAAAAAGGAAGCAATCACCTTAGAGTGCTGAAGGGCACTGCATCAAAAACCATAAGCACACTTACTCTCTGTATGAACACAGTGGCTGCCATTGCATCTGTGCCTGAAGATCTCAAAGCACTGCTGTCATTTAGGCAAAAGTCCCACAGTGACCTGGCCAGATGGCTGTTGTTCTTCCTATTCTAAAAATGGGTAAAAAGAGGACCCCAGCAAACACCACCAGTTCTAACACAATCCTCTTACTGCCTGTAGGAGAAGACTTCTCTGAATTTCTGGTAGTTTGGAGGCCTTTGCTCTCACCTGTCCCAGTTTACTACCAAATTGACTTCTCTATCACAACAGGTTAAAATTTATGCAGAAGTATTTGCAAGAGGAGAAAAAAGGCTGTATTACTTCCCTATTAGCTACAGCCTCTAAGGGTGTGGGAGAGAGTTGGGAGGAGAAGGGGGGGATCGTTTACCACCATTTGCTAATAGGTAGGTGAACCGCACAGCATCAAGTGTGCTTCCTCCTGAGGCCCATTCCCAGACACATTAGTTATTTAGCTCAAGAAATCCAAGGTGAAGGTTGATCTCACATCAACCTTAGGATATTTTAAGGAAAACTTAAATAAAAAAGGGAAACAATCTAGAGAAAAACCTTCACAAGGGCCATGTAAAAAAGTTGGCATGAATTTATTGGTGTATTCAAAAAGTCATTATCAGGTAAGGCTGGAACAGAAAGCTCCTACATTTAGACTGCCCCACCACCTCCTATTTTTTATGGACCTTTACTGGATTTGTCCAGAGAGAAAGAGGAGGCAGGGATCACCTTTAAGGCATATCCTTTCTTTTCTTGTCTTTTTTTTTTTTTAAATGACAATAGGATTTTTTTCTTCCTAAAGTTGTATTAGGGATTCACTTAAGCAGAAATGAACTGTAATATGCAAATAGTTCTAATTGGACTGCTAATAGAGCGTGTCTCTGTTGTTTTTTTGTAGGGAGTTTTATGCCTATGTAATCAGTGCAGACAGCCGTTAAGTAAATGAAGAGGCAACTAACAATGTCAGAAAAGAGACCGGGCGGTTCCAGCTGACACTACCCTAATCTTCCAGGACCCATTAAATGGCAGTTTCAACGCATTACCTACCATAACATCCTTGAATATCACTGATTTTATTTGCAGTATCAAACATTCCATTTCATGCCCCATTAACAGTAGGAGCCTGGGCTTTTTGATGCAGCTAAACATTTTACTAACTACCTGGACTAAGTAACCAATTAACTTTTGGAGACAATACGGCCAATTAAGCGCGAAAAGGTAAGGCTGTCATCCCCCACTAAAATTGAATTTCCTTTTCCTGATGGCACTTATTGTCGGTGTTCAATTGTTAATGGAGATTTGGTCCCTATTAAAAGGATGAAGCCAAAGGATAATGGGAAAGTTCAGAGGACTTGGTTCCTAAAGAGTAGATCAGAAAATGTCCCAATTGGCTGTTAATTCAGTCATCTTTTCTTCATTCCAGCTCTCTTACTGGAATAGTATTGGCAATGCAACTCTAACCTGACCTACCATGATAATACATTGTGCAATATGGCAGCATCAGAGACATGACTATGTATGCAAGGGTAGCTAGGGATCCTACATGGAAAAAAAGTCAAAAATATAAGCAAAAAAACCTCTGTCAGATTTTGACAGTTGAAATACCATTCTTTTTGCATACTGAGCTCTTTAGCATGGTGGTTAGGCTTTGGGAGGGGATGTCATGGTGGTCATGTGGGCTTCACTGGCTGCTATTAGGCAAGCCACAATAGAAACAACGCTCATCTAAGTTTTAAATGTTCACCTTCATAGCTTATGTGGATTTTTTTAATCAAGCTCACCAGGCTGAAACCTTCTGCCTTGTCTTGGTGCAGAGGAGGAGGTAGCAGTGTGCTCATATACACTGATTAGAGGAGGAAAAAAAGGAAATTTTACTGCCTGTACCTTTTATTTTGGACACATAGAATTTTTTATTATATTTTTTTTACTTTCTACATCTACTCCGAGTACAAACACGTCACTCCCTACCATGGGAAAAAGGTTTTCCACAGAAAAACATCACAACAACAAGATAAGGGGTAGCAAGTTAAATATGTCCTCAAAGTATACACACTTCATCAGGTCTTTCAACAAATGATCTCAAATCCCTTTCTACAAAACTCTCTATTAGAATAACTTCTCAATGTGGGTATTTTCCCCTGCCCCCAGAAATAAACTGAAGGAAGAGGCAAAGGACACAAGGCAGCATGCAAACACAAGAAGTGGCACAAGTACAGAGTGTTTTATTTAAGCAATTTATAAACAGAAATGCATGGAAAACATAAGGAATAGACTGCAGATTTTACCATGGGTCTACCCTAAAGCTGCTGTTTGGGCACTGGCCAGACAATTCTGTGTGCTTGGTTCTTCATGTCAGACAGAGTGTGTGTGCAGGTAAATCCCCACCCCAAAGACAGTACCCTCTTTGGTGAAGGTTGTGCTCATCCTCCAAGGGCACACAGTGTCAGAAAGAGTGCTGAGTCAAACATGGTCCACACACAGGCCATGTGGAATCCATCTATCTGCAACAACAGCACCTGTTGAAAAGTAGTATAATCCAAAAACAAGTGTACTGTAGCTCTTAAGAAGAGGGAGAAAAGCATCATATTATTGAGACTGAATAAATCCCACTGCTGGTTTTGTGGCTTTCCAAACTTTCTGAATATTTCCGTTATGCTGCAACCTACATTACGATGCAGGCCTACTCTGCCATAACATATTTAAAGATTAGCCCAGCCACAACAGAGTCAGTTTAGACTGTTATTAATCTAATCTTTTAAATGCATGGAATATTCAAACAAGAAAGCAAGCAAACTGATTCCTGTCTGCTCTAATAGCAAAAATATGACTTTGGCTTTTCTCTGCAATGCTTTACACCATTAAGCAATTACTTCTGGGCAGAACCCTAACCCTCATATAGCTACTTATGGTAAAGGGATTTTATTGGTTCACCAACTAAGTCTTCCAATTAAATCTAGTGTCATTAGCCTTTTGTGGAACCGTGGTTCATACTGCCTCTATGGAGGTTTGATTATCTTGAGAAATTTGGTTTGAAGTACATAATACCTAGTATATAATAGTATGAAGCGAGATTTTAAACACTTGTTGAAGTACCTTTGTGACCAGAAAAATGACTAAGTAGCTTCCATCTTCTTCTTGAAGGTAATACATCTTCAGGGTATTTTCTCGTTAATTTACTATTACAACAAAGTTGCAAAAGGAACAATTAAAACTCTTCTGCCTTGCATATGATAACCAGCTACAGAAATGCCATAGCTATATCACCATTTATTGGAGGAAAATTCTCAATCTCTTAATTGTTCTTCCTTCTTTCTCCCTGCAGAGATCTCTGGTTGAATCAGACACAGTCATCATTACACTTTAGCCTGCAAATCTTTCAATTTATGTTGTGGTTAAAATCTAGACTACCCCAACTCTTTTCTGGTTTTGACTTTGGGTTGTATTTTTTTAAGTGAATATAGTTTGACACTTTCTCAGCTCCAAAAATACAAAGATTTGTGGCTTGTTTCTAAAAATGGAAACATATTAATTTTAATTGGAAGAAGAAATTTTCATGAAACTATTTAGTTTAATCTCAAATTGTAATGAGAAAAGTTAAGGGAAGAAAAAGTTTTTCAAATGAATTGTTTAAAAATACTTAAAACCCTCCCTCTTCACACCCTTGAAGATATATAGAGCTAAGTTAGTGGCAGCACATAGTGAAATCTTGGTCACTGGGAATTTTCCATTATTCTCAACAAAAAACCCCTAATGATCATGGGTTCTGACAAAAAGTCGTAGTTACAAGAAACATATGGCATTAATAATAAACTAAATATTTGGTCAAAATCTAAATTGCTATTGTGTAAGTGAGGACAGATCTCGGCTGGGTATCAAGGCTGGAAGAAGTTATTGCAGTGACTGGGGCTGCCCATCCCCTGTGCTCCATCACACAGGGCACAAGATACATACAGAAATGTGCTACAGACCTTGTCTTCAACAGCCACCACCAGCCCAGAAGCACCAAGAACCATCTCCTGAGCATGCACGATTCAGACTCAGTCAGCAAGAGCCATAAATCTAATTTTCATGTGGTATTGGCTCATGCACTTCAATGGAGAGCATCAAGCCTCCTCCTTCCCCTGCTGAACAGCCTTCTTTAAGGAAGCTCTATAGCTCAGACTGCCATGCTGCTTGGAGACCCAGGTCCCACAGCCAGTTCTCCCTCTACAAGACCTGTTTGTTTCTGATTTCCTAGAGAAACCATTCTAACACAAATCTATTGAGTTAAATCTCATTCATTCTTAGTTTCAGTGTCACAGAAACTCTTCCATCTTCCTTTCACCACAAGAGTCATTGCTTCCAGCTCCCAAGCTAACAGCATTATCAAAGCAAAAGAAATTTTTTAAAAAAATAAGTTGACTGTTTTTTTTTTCAGGACTCAACATGTCTCACCTGTTGTAATCAGAAACAGGAATCAACTACAAGCTGATTTTCTCACACCTGCAAACCCTCCCAGGTTTATGTGGTTTATGTTAATTATAAAAATGCATACATTTCTCACTTCCCCATTGTAAGGTTGCATTGTAGCAAGCATGAAGTGTGGGAAGAGATAGTTTTGACACGGAAATGTACCCTTTTGTTGGAGGCTTTTTGGTATGAGGCATTTAGAGCCTCTGGAGGGCCTGATTCCCTGAGCCAGAAAATCAGGCTCCTGCGGACAGTGCTGCTGTCGCAATCAGTGCACTTTATAAATCCTAAGTTCTTTTCAAAGCCTCATTGATAGAGAAACCAACTCTGTTCCTGAAAATCTGTGCTGTGGAAGGGCAAGGGCACCCTTCATTTGCCCTATATTTCTGTGTGGATTCCCAAAAGAGCCCAGTGTTTCACAATGCGGCGGATTCTATGAAACAAGTAAAGAGAGTGTGTAAAGCTTAGATATTGTAACCTCTATAGATCTGTCTTAAACACCTCACTCCTGTCTTTGGTGGCTGGATAATGTGTACCACAGGTGTGAAATTCTATATCAGTTGCAAAAGTACCATGTAATGTGCTAAGAATCCTTTGAGGCGTTATTCTGGTTTACACAGCAGATGTTCATCATTCCTCCCATTCACCCGAGCTATGATCCTGACTCTACAGAGCACAGGCAGGATCAGAGCTTTTCTTATGTTTACCCGTATTTCCTCTTTTTGTTTCTGCTCTCCTGCTTCCCCCGTGCTGCACTTAAACCAGACATGGGTTGTACTGCTCAGCACAGTGGTGTCATCTGAAATCCCACCAAAGATGGGAATTTTTTTATACTTAAAACTCCAGATAGGGAATAGACCTCCTTATGTGGGACCAGAAGGTAACTTACTACCCGGCTGGTAATTATCAGAGGTGCAGGGATTGTGTGTGTGCTTATGGAGACATTGGAGCAGGCTGAGGCTGTAAATTCTCTGCTGTCTGCTTGAGGAGTTGAGCACTGAAGCTGCCTGGGTACCTGCTCTTTGGTAGATTAAAATTGCTCTTCCTCCTGACCTTCATGCAGCCTGTTTGTCTCTGTTAGGGAATGCATCTGAGGTCTTCAAAAATCAAGACTGGAAAAATACTGAGGAAATTGGAGCTGAGACCAAATAAATGCTACTGGGCTTGGGATCCAAGAGAGAAGATGTTTGGCTGCACTAGATATCAGAAATCACTCATCACTTCTAAATGTCTGATTAGTCCCCATTTTCTTTTCTATTTTTGATTTAGGTAACCTGCTGAATGATCTTCTATGTGGTTTGAAGACTTACACCACTTACAAGACTTACAGAAATGAACATTTCATTCAGCTACAATCCTTTTGTGTCTTTCCTTAAAAACAAAGGACTGGATTTTGGCTTCAGCCTGTTAGAGATGTGGTGGTTTTTAATCCATTGTCAAAATTATATATTTGATAACTAAAACAAAAATAAAGGAGGAGAAAACACACAAGGAATTTGCCATCTCTTAAAGTAATTTCATTGCCCAACTTAAAATCTTTACTAACCTCTGCAACACAATTAATTGAAATTACTCTAGCAGTGGGAATCTGTGGTGAAGAGGTCTCTCATAGATACATGCAATTCGACCTGGAATTCAGTTAGAGCTAAAAGATACTTGAACAACATTTTTCAAGGAATGAAAAATAAAGAGCCTGTTGAATTTAATCAGTCATCCACTTTTTTTTATCCTGCCTCTCATTTTCCCTCAGGGATTTGCTGGACATGATTCTTTTCCAGCTGATGTACACAAAGTACCTGCATAAGCACAACTTTAACAAAATAACAGATACAGGACTGTTTTTTTGTTATTCAAACTATGGAAAAGTCAGTATTGCTAAAAAGCCTAACTCCAAAGCACTCTAAAATGTTCCTTAGCTCATGAGAATGACTCATGTAATAGTTATAAAGACGACAAGCTCTTTGCAAGAGGCACTCCCTGCTCATTCATATTTATAATCTCAAACTGTGATATCCCAGCCTGATTTATGAAGTTTGGGCTGCTCTATATCCCTCAGAAAGGATTCCAACAGATTTAACCAGCCCGTGTCTCTGGCAAATACACAGGAATTGTTTTATTCAGAAATGTGGTTGATCCAGACACAGAACTCACCTGTATGTACTAGCAGAAATTAAAAAAGGACTTGGAAGTGCAGGGAGGAACACAACTGAGCCATGTAGGAAACCAGAGGGTAATCATACAAACTCTGTCTGATCAGAAAAATGGTCCTGATAAATCTTTTTAGTAATTTAAAAGAAACACAGCAAATTTATGAAATACAAACAGTCAGCAGAGTGATTCTTTAGTCCAGGTTGCACTCACACTCCTAAAATTATGGTGCTTAGGGTATCACAGGCTGCTAACACTGTATCCTGCAATTATTTTTTGTTGGCTTTGTTTTGTTTTTTTCCTGTTTGCTAAAAATCTCTAGTTTTCTTCGAAAAACAGCTGTTGCTGTGCTGTGGGCATTCTATCCAACACATCTTATACAGTCATGCTGTGCCTCTAAGCCTGTCCCATTGAATAAGGGGGACCAGAGAAGGTGAACAGAATAAATAGACATTATATAATTATACAAGATTTTCAGAATTTCCTGGATTTTGTTATGAACCATGTGACTAAAAAGGACCTGCAGACAGAGCTGTCTTATCAAAACTAGCATTGCTTCCCTCGGAAAAGATGTCACAGCTGTCCAGGCTAACCTAGGGGAAGACTAATGCAATTATGTCAAGGTATGCTGAAGAACCCTTGGTGCTATAAATAATAATAAAGGGTAAATAATAAAAAAATAAAACAGAAACCCCAGAAGTGAGATGTTTTAAATGAAAGGTGATGCACTGTGAACTTAACACACTGGCCCTTTAGCCTTTCTGTTAACAAGGTAATCTGATTGCCATTGATTTTTTTCACCTCAGTTACTAAGAAGGTGATGGAATGGTGTCCACGCAGATGTATTGAATCAGATACTAAACAAAGAGCAACATAAAGAACAATTATCAGCAGCCTTGCCTTCAGCTTGCTGATTATGACATTACTGAAAAGACAAGGTCTGGGTGACTTAAACCAAAAGGGAAAAAAAAGACTAAAGAGGAGAGGGAAGAAACTGATACACCTTTACTTTCTGTCTGGGTACATACAGTTCTTTGCCTTTATTAAAATACGTATTCCACTTTGCAGCTTGATAGGTGTCAGAGTGTGGTCTAGCTAATTAGTTTGATCAAGTTATGGAAAAAAGTAGCAGAGAGGCAAGGGCCAGTCATCAGTTCATGTGATTTATCTTAAGCAGAGAATACCTAGAATATTCTGTATGGAGAATTTTGTGTTTATGATTCTGCCTGCCTGAGTTTTACTGCACTTAATTTTTGCCTGCATGATGATCAGGCAGGTTTTCCTAAGGACTTGGGAATACAGAGGCTGTTACAAGGTTTGGAGTAGCTTAATGGGCTATTAATAGGCATATATATATCCCTATTTGAATGATGTACACAGGAATGGTTGGCCAGATTCTCACAGGGTACAAAATGAGAAAACACCATACGTTCATCTAGCTCTATTGATTTCAAAGGAGTTGGGCCAATTTACACAGGCTGAGAATCCAGACTGGATAATAGGAAGACTAATGCTTTAAAATCTAACCTTGCAGTGTTAGATTTCAGTTTGTCCAAATGGCACCGGCTGTTCAACTTGCACTTCTAACAGCATTGTTTTGCCTGACCCAGCATGTGTAAACAGCACAGCCAGGTAGCTCTGGTGCTTGGCTGCCTTTATGTACTACTGAAAGTAATGACGCCTACTATGCAATATTATTATTTTATGACATCAGCATAGTATGACATTTTCTCAAGGGCAACCCATATCCCTTGCACTCCTCCATATTGGCAGCCTTCGCTAATTGACTGTGAAACTGGAGAATTCAGTGGTTTGAAGTGATCTTTTCTCTGAACTCCCAAACAGTTTGTGGATGGAAATCAGCTGAAGCAAAACATTGGTTCAATTACACTGTCAAGGAACACAACTTCTGCACAGAGGTAAACACTTAAAGGAGCCAATCCACCACTACATATCACTGATACTATCATTCTATTTCAGATGTGAGAATCATGTGAATTAATAAAAGCCAGCACTGACATGACCTAAATAAAATAAACCAGGATGAGGTTTTTTGCTGTAAGGAATGAATGTTACATGTTTGGTCTGGATAACACCCCAGCACCCTTGTACATGAGGGTTAAAAACTACCCCTGTTGAGCTGAAGACTGCATTCAAACCCTGTCATTCACTGAGAATAAGACAGGCAATTTTGCTCTTGATGTTAAATCAGAGGATTAAACTGTGTTCCTCTTACTGAGGTTGAACAAAACTTATCATCTCATTCCCTTCATTGGTTTACTTAGGGCATAAAGCATTGCCTAATATGAATAAGGAAGAGAATCTGCTTGTGTATTCGGTGTCCATACAACTCTGAGTGTGTTTTTTACTGTGTAATAATTGATGACATATTCCAAAGACAGCCTAAAGGACAGGTACATAAACCTTAAGAATCCAAATAGACATTCCTTAAATAGGATCTCATGGTGCTTAAACTAGTCTCATTGAACCCTAATTATTGAAGAATATTTCCTTTTGCTTATAAACTCAAAGCTGGTTGATCAGAAATGGGTGAGACTGTTTAACAACAATTTACTATGGATTAAGCCCACTGTGGACTAATCTCTTTGACAGCTCAATGGACTCTGGCAGAAAATAAAGTTGCACACTTTCTCATCATTGAGGAAAAGCTTTGGCATCTGTTAATCATCCTGAAATGGTTAATTGTTTCTTCAGCCTGGGTGAAAAAAAAAAAGGAAGCTTCTTCTAGCATGCATGGGCTGTTAACCTAGAGCTCAGCATTTTACCTTTCTAACCATCCTCCACAGAAATTAATTGGATCATCAGTCCTGAAGATAAGGGTGGGAAACATTGGTTGGGCATTACACTAAACTACTTTGTAGAGCAATTTGCCAGATATACAGGTTAGAAGATGTTAGCTTGTTTCACACCTCCCAAACCAAACACAATCTCTTTCATAGAAAGTTCACCTTTGATATGATAGAGTAAGGGCCAAGGTTTCAGCTAATGTCCTTACCTCAGCATGTCAAAGGGCATAACATTAACAGCAGCTGCAGCCAGGAAGAAAGATAAAATGGTGAAAAAAAACTTTTGATCTGTCTAAAGGAGACTTGGAGTTTTCTAGAAAGTTTTTAGCATGGGCTGCCGTAGGACACAACGTCTTCATCCAGAACTGCAGGATTTTTTTATTTGAGGTTTTTTGGTTTTTTTTGATACTCTTCTTTCAGGTATAGGAAAGTTGTTACCTTTTCTCCCAGAGCTGAAACACACCTTGGTCTAAGAAAATATTTGGAAGAGCTGAGAGAGTGATCAGGGCACCAATAAAGTTGTTATTTTATCACATATGAAGCGAAAAGTTATACTGATTCCAGAAGACAACAGCTCAGGACAGGCTTTATTTTGAAACAAAGAGAAAATTAAATAGCAATTACTAATCTTCATGTGTTAAAAGGGAAGAATTCTGTACTGCATGCTCTTCTGAATAGGGCAGAAAAGCAAAAGGCTACAATGAAGTTTAAAAAAAGAAAAGGTGACCTAACACCTGAATTAATCTGGAGACTCCAGAATATTGCTGGAACTATCACGTGTATAAACTTCTAAGACCTCAGACTGATGGTCTCTGAACTCAAGCTTGTCCACATGCTATCACAGACATCATAGGGTGGGGGGCAAGTAAAGAGCCATACTTTGCTTAACTGGCAAAAACATAAGCAGAGATTTTGCCAAGTGATGCCTATTTGAACATCGTTCAGTGAAATGGACTATTCACTTACATCATGAAAATATTCAAAACTGGATTTCACTTGCAGGTCAGACAGTTCCCAGCAGATTCAGTCAGAGGAACTTTGCCCATAAATACCAAGGGATACATCCATCCTCTGGATAAGAAATAAACTTAAAGCAAAGAGTTATGCAGCAAATAACTGAAAAATTCTTGCCTGTAACCACAATTCCAAATGCAACTTCTTTGTACTAGTCCAAAGTTAAGATATAAACGTGGACCTGACTTTCTAGCAGAGAACCGTCTAGAAACTGAGAAAACAAAAATTTCATAAGGAAGTTTTGCTTAGGACATTGGTTAAGTATTTTTCTCCATTTCCTTCACTTCACTCCCAGCTTCAGGCTGTGACCAGAGGCATAGTTATTGTAATTAAGGCTGGTTATTGGATTCAGCCCAAGATATAAGATGATATACCACATACAAATACGTAGTTCTTCTTAATTGTCCTCTATTTAAGGATTTCAAGATTCTTAATATTTAATCTCATTGCACTTTTGTGAAATAACTGTTATAATCTTAGATGGACAAATAAAGAAACTGAGGTAGAGACAAGATTTATGTATGTTCATAACGGAGATATGAAATAAGTCAGGCACTGGAAATGAGCTTCCTATCGTATAGACTGGTCCTTGTTCTTTTCCATTAACGTGGTTATTTTCTCAAAATTTTCAGCTCATCATCATCAGATTAAAGTGATTTGGGGAACCATCCAAGTTCCTGAAAGCGATTCCCAACTAAAACAGAGATAATGACTACAATGAGACCAAAATTCTACTGACACCCAAAACTCAGAACTGAACTTCACTTCATTCAGGAATGGGGTGACACTGGGAGAAATGTGGTAAAAAGATGAAAAAAAAAAAAAACAAATAAAGTACCAGAATGGAAAGGAGAACCTGACCAGAGATAAATGATTCCTCTCCTGAGATGTGTTTTTGTTTTATCGCAATGACCTTTCAGAGAAAAGATGAAGCCAGCCTCAGGTAAAAAGAAATAGCCACATTTCATCTACGGTTAGCCTTTGTGACCTCTGAACTCTGCTTTTCTATCTGAACCTATTTCTATGCACCATTTCTCCTCACTACAGATAAGAGACTTCCAAGTGCCAGAAAGAAACTTAGAGCTTTCACACAAAGGTTAGCAAGCAAGCATGACTACTCTTTAATTTGGGAAATTATCACCCCTTGATTTTTAAAATACCTCCCCTCCTGCGTGCCACAGGCATCTGACAAACGATGCACGAGCAATGACAACATGCTGCACGTTTAAATATGAGGTTGCGTGCGTCCCGATACACGTGTGTGTGCGTGTTTGTACAGCCTATCTCATTATCGTATCATCACTTCTCAGCTATCTCTAACACAAGAGTCAAGGGGTTTGGGAGCACACACAAAAAAAGAGAGATTTCTAAGAGAGCAGGAGATTGGGCCGGGGTCATCCGAAAGGGTAATTATTGTTAAATGTCAGGTTAACTCTGAAGGCCTCAGCTCATCCAACTGAGAGCAGATTAGCCCAGATGGAGACATTTTCAACACGGTTCAGTCTGACCAATCAGCGACAGCTGGGATTAGCCAAATACCTTCTCTCATCTGCTTGCTCACAGAAAGGTCAGTTTCTGCTCATTGCTTCCCTTTTAAGATGTGCCTTTCTTTTCTTTTTTTTTTTCTTTTTTTTATTTGTGGTGGCTATATGCAGGAAATCAGGGGCCTTTTATCAGCAAATTAAATATTCAACATCTAAAACCCACTTTTTTTTTCAGAATCAACTTCATTCACTTTCAAGAGTTCTTTTATCTTTTCTTCCCTTTTTTTTTTTGTAACACTGCATACAGATAGATAAAATATATATATAGCTATCAGACCCTCAGCTTCTGCAAAGTGGTGTTGCTTCATAGATTTCACCAGAGGTATATTGATTTTTACCCACTGAGAATCTGGCCCAGTATTTCAGTATCATTTTGACACTTCTGTAGGACACAGATTATTTTTCCTTGTTTTTTTTTGTTTTGCCTTCCTTTCTAAAAGGAAGTTCTTGGTAATTTTATTCTCAACATTCATCTATTTAAGAGCTACAGTTTATGTCTCCTATCTAAGGAGGGAAAAAAACCAACAGCCCCCACAACAATAAGTTAAAATGAAACAAAACAAAGAACTCTCCCCAAAACCAGCCCTGGAGTGCTTTAAAAACTAATCTTTTATGTAGAACCTCTTTTCCTAGACAGCTTAAATAAGTGCAAGCATAAAACTCAGTGATAAAATGAACAGAAACTGAAACAAAAATCGCCTTCAGAATGTATTTCCCAATAATTTGACTTCAGATTTCTAGAAAGTTCTTTTACACCTTAATTATTTTGATTAAGGGGGAGATCCTTTTTGCCTCTTGTTAATTTTGTTTCTGGGTTTCTGATGCAGGTTTCAGGAAGACACGGCAACAGCAAAACTCTGAAGATGTTACTGACACTGCTACCTATATAACAGTATGATAGTACAAAGGGGCTTTTAAAAAACTTATACTCACACTTGCATTCTCTTTAAAATTTCTTTTTCCCTTTCTATTTCTCTGTAAAAAGGCCTCAGTGTGAAAGAACATTGGGCTTTGTATAAATTGTCATAGCAAGACCCACATCCTGATCTCTCCTTTACTGTTGATTATTTAAAGCAAAATGATCCAACCCTGGAAGAAAGGGAGCATTTCCTCCAAGGGCAGAAATTCTTTCCACTGCCAAGGGGGCTCAGTGTAGAAATTACAGGGAGTGCTGGGCACCAAATTCTTGCTCAAGGTATTCACATTAGCAGAACAAAGCCTATGAGAAATGTGGAGAAGATGAAATTGAGAAATGAATTATTGGAAAACCATTTTTGAAAACAACAAAAATGCAAGTATACTTTAGCATCTAAATGGAAGCTGAAGTCCTCATGTTTAGGATATTTATAGTGGAATTAGAGAAGAAGCTGCAAGACACAGAGAGACAAGTGGACAAACAGATTGACCAAAACAGTATTTTGTCAAGTATTTTGATTCTTCAGTTCCAAGGAGTCTCTGAGTTCCTCTGACCTGGGCTGAAACTAGAATGTAAAGTATGAAATTAATGAAACAAGACTCCTAGTCTGGAACAGCAGGAGTAATGCAGCGGAAGTCTCAGGCAAATTACAGTCTAACTCTGTATCCTTCAGAGATATGAAATGCCTGGACAAAATCTCAGTAATCTTTATGAAATAAATGATGCCCTTGCACCCAGACCCACCTAGGAGCACAAAGAGACTGAAGACCCAAAACTTACATTCTTCATAAGCTGTGCAGACTTTGAGCCTGGATACAGACAGAAATACCTGCTGTGAACACACGCTATGACAGAGCAGGGGCTGCACCTGCATCAACGTGCACCCAGTGGAGCAGAAAGGAACTGTGAGGGAGTCATACAACATTACTGGCTCAAATTTTTCCCCTGTAATGTGCATGAGGCTGCACTCACCCATCCTATCTTCTTGAAATTTAAAAGAAAAGGGCTATTATTACAATATCAACGGGAGGGTTAAATTAATGACTCAAATTTAACAACAGATTTAACAGCAGAAGAAAGTCCTCATTTCCTTTTGGCCTGTGAATATCCCTGATTCTATGCCTGCCACAGCACACTGATTCCCTTTGCAGCATATATCCTTCACTCAAGCAGGTAATATCATCAAAATCAATTATTATTTCAATTAAATATCCCTGCCCATCGTCATTACAAATTAAATGGAACTGCTATGCAAGTTGAAACAATTTATTCATTTAAAACATGTGTCCACCATGGCCCTACCAGCCAAGTCTTTGAGCTCTACCATGAGTTTGTATCTAGATGCAGTCAGGCTTGCTACTTCTTCTTTATATTTAAGGGCTTTAACAGGCATTGATAATCTGTCAATAATGCTAAATTTTTACTACTCAGGCATTTCCACATATCAAACTTTATTGTTCTATCATGATACTAAACTGTTTCTAAGCTAAATGTCATATTAGTCCTGATCATTTTATGGATAGGAGCAGAAAAGCAAAGGGTGAAATGATTTACCCAGTGAAAAATTGTAGGTCAGTGGCAGATTTTGGAGCAGAACCCAGGTGTCTGGAATCGTAGGCTACTTGCCTACCCATTGGACCACACTAATTGCCAAGAAGAGCTCAGCCTTGTAATTTTTAAGCTCACTGTCCTACACAGCTGCTCTTGCACTTCTTACACTGTGCTTCTAGGAAATTAGCATATTTAACAACATGTCACATACAAAAAATAAGTGCCTTTGATAATCATTTGAATCAGGCGTACAGGGAGACAAAATTCTTTTTAGTATTCAGCTCGAAGCATCTTATCAGAGATCTACTTAAAATATAACACAGCTTCTTTATGTAATTGTGTTGATTTAATAAGCCACCATTTCAATAGCATGGAATTTCTTTCCCAGAACCCTACCAAGAAAAAAAACTGAGAGAAACCTTTCATTAAACTTGGGAAGAGAAGAACCTAAGTTAATATGAATGTCAGACCCCAAAATGCAAAAAGCGAATGAGTTTAGGCATTAATCAAGTAGACTTCAACTTGCAATTAAATTCTAAGCTACACATGATTTTTGCTCCATGTACACCAAAATTTGTATCTATCTATATATGGGCGTATAGATATATTTCAAGTCAAGTAGAGAAAATTCAGTGAGGTTATGAAAACAAGATTCCACAGGAAACAGCTGAGCTCAATTCTGTTTCCCAAACCTCCCAAGTTGTATAGTTGTTTAAGAAAATCATATTAATTTACTGCAGAGCTAATTTAATAAATGAAAGTATTTGAGCAACTGACCCTCGTAGTACAAATATAAATCGTGGTGTTTGGCTTCACATGGAGTGGGAACAGACTCCATCACAGATTATTTATGGAAGCATAGGATGAACTTAGGGTACAATGTGCAACTGGACCATACCATGTCACACCCTGCACGGCACATCTTGGTCTTGCCCAGCATTGCTTTGCCTGTTATATCCGAGGGGAAAGAAAGGGTTTCTTCTAAAGGCAACCTGGTTAGAACACTATTAGTATTTTGAGATCTCAAAGTAAAAACTGATGATCTATACTGTCACTAAGGTAAAACAAATGTATATTAAAAATGTGGGCAATAGAGAGTATTAATGTGTCTATGATCAATCCAGGCCAAAACCCAGGTGAGTTTATGCACATTTCAGTTTACCACCAGACTGATGCTACTGTGTAAGTCCAAATCATTATTTACTAATATTTTTTTATCTCTTCTAATAACTCTTCTGCTGCTTAATTTGCAATTAGACTAAAGATATGCCTTGAAAAAATATTTGGAAACCAAAGAGAAATATCTCCATAAGGTCAAACTTCATTCTTTCAATCCACAAATAAAAATATTTTTGATCCAGACTCTAAATATCCTCTAACTACCACATTGTATGAGGAAGCTGAAGGAAAAATACAAAGTAATTATAAAATGGATATTATAATTTTTACTATTGCAACAATAAAGTTAAATCATAATCCTGGATCTTCCTGTTCATGGAATTATATCAGAAAAAGAGATTGATGAATCAGACGTAACCAAATACAATTTAAATTGGAAAGTGTTTTCTGTGTGAGAACTTTATGCCTTGGAGTGTCTTGAAGAGTTATATCTTAGCCATTTAAACCAAAAGCCTCCTAGTACTAAATAGTTAACATGTATAGGTAACTTTGCAATCATTACTATCAACAGACAAAAAACTACAATAATCCGATTGCCATCACTTTAACCAAAGCCCGTGTCGTAAACCTTGTAATTTTCTGCTGTCATGCTCAGGCACTTTCAACACATTTAAATTAGAAAGGACTATGCTAATTTTGCTTCATAGCCAGGGTAATTGTTGTAAGACATAATTATCTTTTTTTTTTTAAAGGATCGTTTTATTCTCCAGAGTTGTTTAAATTCAGTCTCAGTTACTGCTCGTCCTTTCATCCCTGCACTGCATTCTGGCTCCCACCTCCATTAAATTATTCTTTTCATCTTCGTTAGCTGGAGACAACTTAACCCTCCTTTCTGATGGACATTTTAGGCCCTGGCATAACTCTATTAAAAGCAGGAAAGTATGCTAAGGACAAATCTAGCTCTTTGTTTCCTTCTGACCTTCGTGAAGAGTCATCAGAAGGTTTAACATGTTAAGTCATCTTTGATGCCAATTTAAAGTTATAGCCCAGCATTCAGCCTTCTCATGTATTGATGCCTCAGAGATTCGCTGTTATAAAAGAAGCAAAGCATTTAAACTTGATAATACTGAAATATAACTAAGCACAAAGAGAGGTGTGAACTTCCCACCAGAATAAATTCCACTGGACAGGGCGCTCCCTTTAGCTTATAACCAAGGCTTTAAGACCAGGAGATCCCTAAGAGTTTCAGCTGCAGCAGCAAGCAAGAAGCACAGACTGTAAGTCAAGCCAGCAGATGGGTGACTCTGCTAATTGATCGTCTGCTCTATCATCTGCTCCACCCATTGGCAGGTACAACAAATTGGAGCTGCCTTATAAACTGCCTCCCTTGTGCTACTGCTGAGAATATGGTATGGTATGGCTTTACAGCAAGTAATCAACTGCCCCCTTGTTATCAGTCGTTGTTTCAGGGCACCTGTAGGCAGAGCTAGAGGAAACAGTCCTGAATGAAATACCAGTGATACTAGTTACTGATTAAACATTGGGAAGTGAATGGAAGCATTGTTTGCAGTCCAGGTGGACTGACATTGGCATCATGACATCTTCTGATGCCAAATGGAAGACCTGAGCACAAAAAGGTGAAACATTTAGGCTTGATGCCAGCAGACCTTGGCAAGTCATATATTCTTCAGAGCATGTCAACGAGTCAGTTCCTGGTCATGTTAAAAGGCTTGCCTCAGTAATTGAGAATCTGATGCCTCATCGGAGCTTCAAATGTCTCCTATGGGGTTGCTCTGAACAGTTTGCAGTAGATGGCTTTTTCTTTCCCTTATATGCATTTTCTCTACTAGAAGTTGAACAATATAGCTGGGGGAAAGAGCAGAAATTTCTAGCAACAAAGGTTCACATCTGTTGTATCAGTAACTGTCACCACACATCAGTTGTCACAAGTAGGAGTCATTAAGAAACATGCTCTCTGTGCCATAGTGTTGGTCCAAATGAGACAGTAAAGAGGCAGTGCAGCTACCGGACCATGGGGTTCACCTCTTCTCCCTGTGTCCATAGAACAAAAGGTTGGTTTGGGGCATTTATGGCAGAGTAACTTCTTGCCCTCTTATTTAGCCTACACCTACATGACCTGATTTGCAGATGTAGAACTTGATTGATAATGTTCCTGTCCCCATGATAACCCCACGGCTTTTTTTGCTAGTCTTGCTGTCACCTTCTTATATCTTTCTAGCTATTATGTTTTTTCTAAGGAAAAAAGTCTTCACAGTTTTTATTTTTGCTTTTATGTTGGCTTTGGGGTTTTTTTTTTGGGGGGGTGGGTTTCTTTTCTATTCTGTATATGTTCCCATACTGTCCTTATCAATGCATCTGAACAATTCATGACTATCACATACCTCATACCTGGCTGCTCTTCTGCTGTCTCCCTGGGGGAGGACCTTTGAGCAGTGGAATGGCATTATTGGACTCAAACCTCATTGTTTGTCAAAGTAATCAATACTGGTTGCCTATAATGAAATGATAACTAAATAATCACTAATTCAATTGGTAATAGTCAAATCTGCTTGCACTATTCAAATCTACTTGTACTAATATATAGCTAACGAATATCTATGACAGAAATCTTCTCTTAATCACATTATGGATAACTCTATTGATTTTCCTAGAATGACTGGATCTTTACAAAAGAACCAAATTGAGCTCTTTAACTGCCATTCCTTTATCACATAGTGAAATCATTAGGTGTGTGCCTACGCCTGCAGTCAAAAGAACCACATGGCCCTTGAAGTTATCTCCATGTTACTGATCAGCTGATGAAGGAAACAGGACCTTCAGTCCTTGCAGTCTGATTCACCATTACTGAAGTGTCAGGCAGTTGGGCTAGATGACCGTTGTATGTCCCATCAAGCTTAAATATCCTTCCCTTCCCTTCCCTTCCCTTCCCTTCCCTTCCCTTCCCTTCCCTTCCCTTCCCTTCCCTTCCCTTCCCTTCCCTTCCCTTCCCTTCCCTTCCCTTCCCTTCCCTTCCCTTCCCTTCCCTTCCCTTCCCTTCCCTTCCCTTCCCTTCCCTTCCCTTCCCTTCCCTTCCCTTCCCTTCCCTTCCCCTTTCCCTTCCCCTTTCCCTTCCCCTTTCCCTTCCCCTTTCCCTTCCCCCTTCCCTTCCCCCTTCCCCTTTCCCTTCCCCCTTCCCCTTTCCCTTCCCCCTTCCCCTTTCCCTTCCCCCTTCCCCTTTCCCTTCCCCCTTCCCCTTCCCCCTTCCCCTTCCCCCTTCCCCTTCCCCCTTCCCTCTTCCCTCTTCCCCCTTCCCTCTTCCCTCTTCCCCCTTCCCTCTTCCCTCTTCCCTCTTCCCTCTTCCCTCTTCCCTCTTCCCTCTTCCCTTCTTTCTCTCTTCTTTCTCTCTTCTCTCTTCTTTTTCTTGGGCACATTTGCATAGAGCTTAAAATGGGGAGAAGTTCAAAAATCAGCTGTCTAAATGACAAACTAAAATATCTTGGGATATTTGTCTGTGCCAGCATTTGCTGAAGAAAAGAGTACTAATGAAGAAGAATGTTTCTAATTAGGAAGCCCTAACAGTGTCCTGGGATGAACAAGGAGTGAAAATCATCTCACTGGAAGCTCTGAAATGAGGTGTTTTCTTTACGCATGCACACATCTGTATACACACACTCACACACACTCTTCATTTTCAAATGCCACAAGTAATTTATATCACTGTTAACGACTCTGATGAGTTACATGAGCAGTCATTGCTCCAGGCTCCACGTCTACATGTTCATATGGCATTAGGGGTTAACTTAATTCCTACTGCAGTTGTCATACTGGAAATGCCCAGGGTTAAGCAGAGATGGTTGGGACCAGCAGAAGCACTGGATCTTATAATGTTGTACTGAGCAGCAGACTTTGTCATCTGCTCAGTCACAACTGCTTGGAAGTGCTTGCAGAAAGCCAGGCCTCATATTAACATTCAGCACTTACTCCTCCACTCAGCAGGAAAAGCTGAGGTAGTTGTGGTTACTGGTAAACTGGGATTTCTCATAAAAAATATAGTGTCATGCTGACATTCCTCTTCCAAAAGAGCTTCTTCTGTGTTCTGGGGGAAATAACTGGTTCTGTTCCACTTTACTCAACACTGAGACACCCATCATAAGATAAAATTCACCAGAGAGAGAGGCAGACTGAACAAGCTGTAAGCCATTGCAGAGGTGTGTAACCAGAGACAGACACATTTTATCCCATCTCAACTCCCCCTTTTCTCTCTTCCACCACACCTTGATCCTCGGTGTTCTGTTATACCAGGGAGTATCTGTTTATGAACATTTATCAAGCAGCAAATAAAACCTCATGTTATTTGTAAGCATGGCATTTTCAAGAGGTATCCTTGGTTGTTTAACAACATGCAGTTTTTGTAACTGCAGAAGAGGTCCTATGGGCCATTAAGCAATCATTTATTGGTTAAATATCTCCATTCCCAGTAATGAATTGCTATTTTGTAAGAACAAACATTTCCTTTCAGTTTAATTTTCAGATTTTGAGGTCGCAATGGTGTGTGCTCTGGAGAGGGAATAAAGTCTGGAACCATGACATTAATACACTTCCAACTTTTATTTCCTTCGCCAAATGTGACTAGACCTCCAGTACATTAATTTCCTTGCTTTTCTTAGACCTCCAGCCTCTCAAGGAGAGACATGTGTGTCTTCGCTTCTCCTCTTGTCTGCTTAACTCACTTATCCCTGATTTTTACCTCCAGTGAGATTAACATTGAATTCCTTTAATTGAGTGTTACAAGTGTTGCCCTTGCAAATTCGGAAGTATAGGACGGCCACAAGGTTGGTTTGCCGTATTGTTTTATTTTACTGTTGTTTTGTTTGGTTCTTTTTAATTGAAGAATTGCAGTCCTGTGTTAACAGTCTTGGAAAATTTATTCCCTTGTTTGTTCCGCCACAGGGACTCGTACAGATTTTGTAAAAGTGTCTTAAGAATAAATCATGTTTTTCAATGCGGGTTCCTTTTTTTTTTTCACTTTTGTGAAGAATGTGGCTTTGAGGATGAGGAAATAGTTTCTCTAACCTCTATAATCCTTCTTTTCTTTTAGAAAAGTCTGTATCCAGTCAGTGTCAGTGACTGATTTTTTGACCCGAGTGAACTCCATGCCCTGCAGTTTTCCAGGAGCACCTCAGATGGTTTCGTTGACTTGAACAAAGTATTTTTAGCCTCATGCTGCAAGTGGGAAATCTGAGGCATGAAGATCTGAAGTGCTGGAGGCCATGTGGCTGAGGAGCAAATGCGAATGAGCAGAAGCCAGATCCATGGCCCTGTCTCTGACCCAACACAGCCTGGATGAGTCAAAAGATCCAATCTGGTTAAGGACCACATTTCCAGACTCTGCTCAGCCCACCAAAGTTATGATCTATTTTTTTATAGTTTGCAATGAATGGGATCATTTAAACGATAAAGGAAAGTGTGGTCAAACGGGCAAAGCAGGTAGCTTTGATTCTATCCCTGACTCTACTACTTAGTTTCTGGGATGGCCTCTGGCAAGACTTTTTGTCTTTTTTCTCCCTCAGACTGTTAATTTACAGTCTCTTTTTTTTGCCTGGAGGCACAGTGACAGCCTCTGCAAAACGTTAGTCCAGTTCCTAGCATCACGGCTCACTGCACAGAACAAACTATGAGGTGCAACCATAATATTATTTCTATTCTACTTTTCCTTCCAAGCACTGCACATACCCTTGCAGTCCTTCTTTATTGTTTGTACAGAAGTCCTGGACTATGCACAGGGTTTGTAGTGATATAACTGCAATTTGCTGAGCTGGAATGTTACTGGAATGTTAAGGCAGATGTTACTGGGAAGGGAATATTGCCTCACTAGTCACGGCTATTAAAGGCCACCTTATTTCTAGAGGGGAAAAGTAACTCCAGTTTGATACAACTGCTGCAAGAGCTGGTGGAGATGGGCCAGGTCTTTGGAAAATCTACATACTCATGGTTGCCCAGGCTTTACCGGCCTTCACAAGGACAGAGCCAGCAAGCACAGCAGAGGACAGAAGAAACACCATCACTTCAAAGAAACCCAGTGTCATGTCCACAAAGGCTGTGTCTTGAGGACAAAAGGGAGTAAGTAACCCAAGGTTAATAACTGTACACAAGTGAGCTATCTGCAGTCCAAGAGAGAAGCACCGGTGCAAACCTGCTGGTTTCCAAGCAAAGTACTTCCAGCATCCAATTAAAACAGCTATAGTAACAATATGAAGTTCAGTGCTTGCAGCATTAATACTTGCAAAAAGTAGATCAAAATCCCTTTGGAATTTGTGCCAACACCATTTCCACTCTTATCCAGTACATTCAGCATGTGATTCTGGAGCCTGGGCATAAACAGCATGACTGTGAGCAGTGTAGAATCCCTGCCAGGTCCTGGGCACTCAACAGTTTTCTCTGTGCAAGAACAGCTGGGTCAGAAAGCATTGAGGCAGTGAGCACAAAGGAAACATCATCTGCCAGCAGGACCTCAGTATGCTTATGTTTTAATACCCCAGTATGTTATGTTTTATAACAAAAAAAAAAAGATCCGCACCTAGATGAGCTCTTAATAAGCAAGGGAAAATCCAGAATAAACAGACTGATGCAGCTGTGCACAAGTGGCACTACCTTAACTCATTGGCTGTTTACTCAAAAGTTATTTTGCTGTGCAAATGAGCATCAGGAAGACCTCCTATTGATTCACTTTCTTCCCTCTAGACACTTACAATCTATCAAGCATGGAGAGCAAAAGAGAGAGCAAAAGAGAGAATGAATCCACACTGTGGCATAGCAGAAATCGCTTCACCTGCATGCCAGAAAGAAACTCTTCTTTCCCCCTTGCTTGGCAAGGGACATTTCCCTGAACTTGGGCAACACATCTGAACAAATCCTTTTCTCCCTATTAAGTCACTGGAAGGGGCAAGAGCCTGCTCCAGCCTCCCTGCTCGGATTTAACCTCAACGGGTTAACTTCATAAAACTGCAGCTCTTTATTCCAGCCTGTGATTTCCCATCATACTTTAGGACCAGCGAACCGTCCCTTCATTGATGGCACCTTTTGGCTTCACAATAGAAGCCAATTTGTTAGAATTCTTCACAGGTCAGGGGCTGCGTGAAGATGTGGAGGGCGCAGCAGTGGCCACTGGAAAATGAAGTTGTATTCGCTTGGCAAATTATACGTCTGCTGCACTTTATGGGCCTTGATTTCCTTTCCCCTCTCTCTCCCTCTCCCTTTCCACCCCCCGCCTTTCTGCCCCTCCTTTATCCTCTCTTTCTTTTTTTTAAATCAGAGAAGCGTGTATGTGAGCTATCGTCACATATCCAGTTAATGTAGGTTAATAGATTGATTCCAGTGACACGGATCATAATGAACAGTAAATTGTTTTATCTCTTAAGTCTTATTTGGTCAGCCAGGAAAACATATGAGGTAATATGGCTTGGACTAAATGGACCGTATAATAGATCTCCCTCTAAAGAATAAGGACAGGGGTGACAGCGCCTCTTATGATTAATGAAAATAATAATGGTCCTGAAATTGAAATTTTTCTAATTTTTTTCCTTCTTCTCTCTTGGCTGCCACCAAAAACTTCAGCCAGCAAATGATTTGTGCACAATAACCACCTCTGACTTCTTCCTCAACTCCTAATACAAGTTTAGAGAGTGCTGGGGAGGGAGAGTTGGAGAGGGATGGGTGATTGTCAACATTTCCATGAGCTCAGCTCAATAGTAGAATAGCATATAAACACAAATTGTTTGCTTTTAGCCCTGGGTTTGAAGCACATGCTTTCAGGTGCTTGTGACTTTCCTAAGTAAAGGGTTTTCAAACGGGTTCAAAGGACTTGAGGTTGGAACATCTACATCATTAACTTGCTTTGGAATAATGTCTTAAACCTTCCAAAACATCTGCTTGTTTATTTATGCAGAAGCCTCTTCCTTTGTTGCTTGTGTGCAGCATTCAGAATGATTTGTCATTATTAATGAATAGTTACACTCGTTCAGTGTCAGTGCTTCTTGCCATAATAAATGTACAAGAAGGTTAGTTCCCCAACTGAAGAAACAGGCTTTTTACAGACCAGTTTAGTCAGGCTCTTTCCTAGGGGTCTCACCAAAGTGCTTCCATTTGGCTCAAAAGAGCTTTCAAACACGATTTATGAGCATTTATCTTGAACAGCATCAGACGACCTGGCAGACAACATGAGATCTTTGTCACTTGTGGATAGGTAATCTTTAGGAAGAACAAATCCAAGTACGATCAGCAAGGTATGTGCACAAGTATCAAACACCATAACACAGCATGACCAGAATAGTCATTCAATGACACTGGAGAACATTTATGCCTCTGTGAGTCCGTGTGTAATTCCCTCGTCTCTTTCAATAAAGCCATAGGTGAACAGAAATACAGCACTCAATATAAATTTAATCCTCAGTTCTTTCTCCAGGAAATCCATATAAAGTAAACCAAAAATGTTCTATGAATTGTCCCATGGAGCATCTTCATATACAAGCACGGTGATACAACTCAGTGTACATAGAGCCAGTTATAGCCTGAGTTGGATTTTGTCCTCCCTCACTACGTTTTATGGTGCTTAATTTTTTTATTCCTCTTCATTTTTTTAACTTAATTCCTTTTAAGACTATAACAAACAACAGTAAGTGCCTTGCCCTTTTTATTCCTCTTTTATCTTTATTGTTTATGGCTTCTTCGTTGTATCTGCTTTCATTCTTACAGGATCAATAAAAGGTTTGTAACATAGCAAAGTTTTGGAAACCAGAAATTGCACTTAAGGATGGGGTAATAGGGATCATTTCCTAATGCTTCCACAGAGAAGAAACAGTTGCATCCCCCCTCCTTTTTTTTTTTTTTTTTTGTCTTCCAATATCTAATCTCAATATCTGCAGTCATGTTTTGGAGTTTTACGTTTTACACTGGCTGTCAGCAGGCAATCAGTTCAGACGTTCAGATCCTTTGGATTAACATCAAACTCTGCAGTTTGGGTATATTAGCAGCAGGGTCAATCACGGCAGCAGGAAACAGTCTGAGCAATAAAAAAAAAAAAAAATTAAAGGAGCTCTCTGAACTTCAAGAGTCTGGATAGCCCAAACTGAGACTAAACTTTATAAATATCCCTAATCTCTGGTTTAGAAGCCAGGATTGTTTATGATTCATGGCATTTGATGACATTTAACAGCATGCAACCCATTACAGCCCTTAAGTCATTACACAACACGGCAGAAAATGTCATCAGGTGCCACAACAACAAGGCAGGTTATTGGAGGGGCAGGGTTCAGTTCAGATTAGTTCAGACTTCTGACGGATGCTATCCTACTTCCAGACTGAACCCGAATTCTTCTTGTCAGGCTTATCTCTCTAGCAGATCATCCTGGCTTCTCTTTATGTTGTACAACCTACTCCCTCACAGCTCTACATTCAAATTCCCTGTTTCTGATGGAGTACTGGCAAAAAAGAATAATGACTATTCTTATCCAGGGAATGTTGGGGGTTTTTTTTCCCCTAAGAAGAGATGGGGTCTGTCTGGACACTTTCTGAGTATGCAGAGGATTACTTCTCTCTGACATTATGTCTCAGTGATGTGGGACCTCAAGACATTTCTGCTGGTCCCCACTCTCATAGGAGGTCTGAGAAGATTACAGCATCCAGTGATGAAGTTAAAGTGTTAGGTATTGGTAAGGGAACCCAAAGGGTTAGTTAACTGCAGCAATGTGTGTGAATAATGTGTTTCATAGCCATGTTTCAGGGCAGTACAATTAACCTTAATAAAGGTACTAGCATCTGGAAATAAATGGGGCATTAAAAATCTGTGTGAAACATTTAGCTGGATGTCTTCTCACAGTGAGTGGAATGTGAGACGTCAAGTCCTAATCCTCTGCACCAGAGGAGAATTTCCACCAAGATAAGGAATGTTTACAGATATTCCTACGAGTAAATTGCAACAGGTAGAAAAGCAAAGAGGTTTATAGTGCAGTGCTTTTTTTGAAGATCACCTGTATTTCTTAAACTTGAACTTGAATGACAAGAAGTGGTGACTTCCAAGAGCAGTGTCCACACCTTCCACAAAGCTAAGTAGTTCCTGTGTCATTATCTGTACCTTTAGTATCTGAACACTATCAATGTTTCAGAATAGAATTTCATAAAAATGCTAGGAGGCACTCTAAGGATCACGCTTTCCAAATGTTGCTGATGTCTTCATTTCCGATGCTCTAATGAAGTGTCCACAGAAGTGCAGGAGAGTGAGTATTAAGGGTAAGTAGATGGTGACCAGAGGAGGCAATGAATCTTTGCAGCCTGAGAAAACTTTAGCTGTTAGATGTTGGATTGTGTTTCCATTTGATTTATCAGAACCAATTTAGACTACTTGTAACTAATTACAGCCTAGCTATCTTTCAGAAGATTTTAAGTGGCCTGAAGTTACATACAGTAAGATACAAAGGCAACAATTTAATCTGTTGACATGGTGTCTTGTCTGGTCAAAAATACAGCAGTCATATACAACTAGACTATCAATCTTATTCAATGTATGTATCATCCATAATAATAATATACATATATCATGGGCATATGCATTCCTCTTCCATTTAAGAGTGAGAAGAGGTGTGTATATATACACATTTACACATAACACAGCACTGCATTATTTTGTCTCTTATTGAAGAAAAAAGATATTAAAAAATCCAATGACTGATTTTGCTTCTTGAACCAAGTCAAATATTTTCTTGTCAGTATGCTCATAACTTCAGACTGCAGAGGTCATGGCCTTGACTTTCTCCTTCAGATGGTTTGTGAGTGGAATGTCCTTGAGATTAAGGTTCCCTTTGTTTTCTTTGGGAGGGGCTTTGCTTACACTGGCAAGCAGCTGAGACTTGCCAAGGTCCTCCAGACTCTGTTTATTAGATTTTTATCTTCTTATCAGAGTCTTCCTCCTTAAATCATGTCAGCATTTTAGCACTCTTCAGGGATTCCTGGTGTTTTATTGTCTCTGAACTGCTTAGGGGGTGGGGGTGAAGGAAGGTATCCTAGCAAAAATAACATTTATATAATGGCAGAAATGAGAAAGTTTCAGCTCTCTTCTTCAGATTCTCATCCTGACAAAAGTTATCGATAACTGGCCAGATTCTGTGGATTTAATTAAAACTATACTTAAACAAATTCCCATTGATTTTGTTGAGTGTTCTGTGTGTGGTGAAGAACTTTATAATTTGGTCTGACATCCCTGCCCAACTCTGACAAGAGAAAAAAACTATACAATTTCTTATTGTTGTTGTTTTATTGCTTTTCTTGGCAAAATGGAGTTTCTTTTCATTATTATTTTAACATTAAAGGTACATTAGACTTAGCACACTAATACTAATAAATATTCAATCTACTAGATTCAATTTCTACTACAATTGGCCAAATTTCTGGTTTAAAGGTGATACATATATATCTACGTATTATTTTAACGTTTGTGTACTGATATATACTCTAAAACCTCAGCGTATCTGTTTTTTCTTAAATCAAAAATCTTAAAGAAACCTATAAATCTTAATGTGTAGCTCCTCCAAGATCTGTTTTGGAGTAAATCCATTATGAAAAAATCTGTCTTCCCAGAGCCAGAGAGTGAATAAAATCTTTTCATACACAAAATGAGCACGGGTTGTCTCTAGCTTGTATGCTATATATGGTGCAGTGGAAAACAAATGATTCATGATAAAGACATAAGCAAATCACAGTTCATGCCACATGGGCCTACGGTGACTGAATCTCAAAAGGTTTGAAAGTACATGAGCTTATGATGTGAAATTGAAGTCTCACTTTGACTTCTAAGATGTTGGTGAAGTTAAACCTTATGAGAAGATAACCTGGAATAGAAAACCAGAGAGAAAATTCAGCCTCTGGCTCAAAATATATGAACAGGTCTCCATGTGGTATAAAACAGCATACCATCATTAAAGGTACCAGCCTGTTAGCATCAGTTAAAGATGTGCTCCATCTGGTAATATAGCAATAGGTATATTATATGCATAGACAGACAGACCAAATTTGTATTAGTCCTTGAAATATATTCATCTTGGGATTGCTGTCACACGTTGTCAGGAGAATGAATCAGTGGGACCGTTCATACTTTTCTGCTTTAGGTAACTATTCTTTTGATAATGAATCTTTAATGATAATTGCTCTTCTAAGGAGAACATTTTCCACCCTTGTTAAAGCAATACTTCCTTGTGGAAATGTGCTTAACATTAAAGCTTCAGGACGGGTGTACTTTTCCAACTGATAAAGAACTCAGTGAAGGACAGAGACCTGAAAAATTTGGGATTAGTATGTCTAGGACATAAAAGATAAAAAGTAATTATGAAGGGAGATATATGAGGTGTTATTTGTGAGATATGTGAGAGTAACTTATTTGTTGTTTATGCTACACCTCACCTCAGCTAACCTATTAAACTTCATAAAATGAGTGAGAAAATGTCCTTTTAACCTTCTTTTACATGGATAATGTAAAACTTCAGAATAGTTCATATTCTGGGGCAAACACAAGCCAGATTGTTCTACATTTTGATAACAGATTTCAGTGACCACTTACAAACAAAGTCTTTTCAAACTCAACACAATTATGGCAAAGTTACATATGATTGGTTTAATTTTACAAACAAAATTCATCATTCCTTCAGCTTTAGGTCTAGAAGTCTTTGTGCGAGGAAAACCCGGTGAAGATATGGTTAAAATAAACCCCATGTTGCAAAGCTATTCAGTCCTAAATGTGCAAGCCCACATTTTCATAAGCTTTGCAGGAACACACTTGTGTTTCCATGCTTACTGTGCTGTCTGGAGGAGTAACAAATGCCTGCCAGTGCTACACAAAGGAAGAGCCCAGGTTTTTAAGGAAATAAATATCAACTGAAAACCAACACCAGTGGGATGAGGTTTTGTCATTCCTGGAACAGAAGTAATGAGCGGAACACGCTGGGCAATGCAAGGCCATGGAACTGGTGTTGCTTCTGACTACCTGATAGTGATGCCTTCAGCTTATTGCTTCAGCTAAAACCAACCGTATTTCACAAGCACACTGGGTATGCTTGGTCCAGTCCTCAGCTACAGATTGGAACCAGAATCAGCAGGATGGGGAAAGGAAACAGAGGGTGAAAACGTGCATGTGGGCAGATCTCTGTGTGAGTGTGAGCGAGAAAGGCTGCATCACAAATTCAGAAACGTGATGCTACTGAACTAAACTGGTAACTGAAAAAACGAGTTGGGATTGGTTTGGCCTTCATTTACTATAAAGAGCCTAAGTGAAAGGGAGCCCACTGAATTCCTTCCCCTGCCACTGCTTTACAGGAAGGTGCCCTCTGCACATAACTTGAGGAAGTGCAAATACTTTACCAGCAAGTAGTTTCATGACAGTCAGAGCCATGTGCAGTAACTGTTGCAGCATGTGCCTGAGATGTGATTCTTTCAGTGAAAGTCTATTTACAGGATGTAGCATGTGATTTTAATTGCAAGTATGCTCCTTCTTCCTTTTAAATTTCTCATTCTTTCACATATACCGTTAAAAGATTGTCATATGATCTTTCTGTGAGCTCTTTGGCATGTCTTCCAGAATGAGAGGGGAAAAAATTCCTGTTAGTGCCAACAAAATCGCATACCAAAAATGAGAAACAGATAAGACAGCAGATTCAGCATGAAGCAGAGTGGGAGAAGGAGTAAAATAAGAGGAGGTCCAGACTCTCGAGCCTTCCACACTCCACTCTTTTCTTTACAGGTTTGATTCTGTTCTCCTGCTTTTCTCAGGGATTGTCTTCATAATCTGACCTCAGGTCCAAATGTTGGGTGTTTGGCTCCATCATCCAGGAAAGCTCAGGAAAGGCTGAGGGATTCAGGAAGGGTCTCAGTGGATTCAGCACATACATTTGAAAGGGAGGCAGCTGAATATTGCCTTTGAAAGTGCAGAGGGAACAATGGTGCAGATTTCAAGGCATTAGGCTTAATAATACTCAATAATTCAGGCTTTCAGATTTATGTGCACCATATAAGCAAACTTAAAATGATTTTACTATTAAAAAAATTGACTGTATTTTTAATGAGCTCACTGTATATTTCAGTGAGAAATATTCAGTCTCATTCCTGCTTCAGGCTGGTGGTATTTCATGAACTCTCTCTTCAAGAAGAGACTCTCATTCGGGAACAAATTCTTAAAAAAATAGCAAACAAAGAAATGCATAACTACAATTTGTATTTTGCCGGTATTTTATGGTAATGTCTGCTAGTTTTGCACTTCTTTTGCCTTTGGATGTAGTTTATTTCTTCAACAGAATTGTTTTTGGTCTTGATGAACCTTCTAACAAAGTTCTAGTTCATTTTTGTAGGGCAAATTTATAGTCAGGAATCTCAAGGAAAAAATACAAAGAATGTGATACTTGCCTCACATAGGTAAATAATATAGGTAATTAATAGATAATCTCATGCATGGTTCTACTGAAACAAAAAAAAAGTAGAAATTAGACTGCATGTGATGTGCAAAAGCAATATCTTAGGGTCAAAGTCCATTCCATAAGGAGTATGATTTCCTACTTTATTTGCATTGTACCTTTTACATGTGATAAGGCCATGTTAGTTGTCAGAACTAATTGGAAACCAAGGAACTGATCAACTTAGGGAGCATCAACACAGTCTGTCCTTGAGAAAACAAGCAAACTTTTCCAACTGGCAAGCTATGTTTGAAGAATTTTCACATTCCATTGTTTTCAGTCTTCTGTACTCCAAGGTGATGTAGGAAGAGTCTAAAGGTTTTCAGCCTAAAACAACTCCTCCATAAGTCATTGTATAAGAAGAAAATCTTCATAAATATCAATAATTCCACACATACTTATTTTATGTAATTGCTTTTATTTGTGCTATTAAGAAAGCCATACAACATGACAAAAGGCTTGACAGGACACCTGACATCTTATAGGAAAATGACAAGAGTGGGGAAAATCTGCTGTAGAATCACTCTATTGCACTCCGGAAGTCATACATCATGTGTGTTCCACCACACACACAAAAAATGTCTTCTTCAGTGCTGGTTAAGTGTGAGGAACTTTCACTGGATTTGAAGTGGAGCTTCATATTCTCCCTGTAGTGTACCTCTTCTTTAAACATTTCTTGTTTCCAAAATCATGTGTGAGCACAAACTTCAGAAAGTGACATTCTGTGAGTCGTAGTAAATTGTTAGTCTGTTTGCTTAAACCTAGTTGCTGGGATTAGCTCTGCCCTACTTTGTACGTTCTGGATTGAAGGTTAGACAAGGGTCAAGTAGGCGATTTCAACACTATCTGATACAGGCTTACCCACTCCCCCCACCCCAGTAAGACGAAAGCTTTTCAGCCAATCCAGTTTAATGCTTCCATCTCAAACTTTGCTTTGTTTTTTTTTGTATGTGCAAGGAGTTTTGAGGGCAGGAGGGCACAATTTTAAACCCCAATTCACAATTCCATAACATCCATCATTATCTGTCTATGTGAGGCTATTATTGCCTTGCTTACAAAGCCCACTGTTCAAACACACCCAATTCCTCAGAAAAAGCCATGTTCAACTGAGCTGTTCCATTGTTGACTTTTTCACCCATGTGCACACTTATGGTTACTTATGGAAAGACCAATACTCTTACCTTAGGCTGGGATTATCTAAACTGCCTCCAAGATCAAGAACATAAAACCCACAGAAATGTGGTAGGAAGTAGACATGTTATGTTCCAAGTAAATAGACCTCTCCAATTTTTTAAAGACTAAACCTCACCCTTGTATTTGAATCAGACTTTGATTTGATGCCAATGAAGGAAAATCGACCAGAAGCACCATGATCCACCCTCTAGATGGGAAACTTCATGGACAGATAGGCAGACAGGCAGGCACAGACAGACACTAACCTTTCGCCCTCATTCATTTAAGACTCAGATGTAAATCTCACTATAAAGAAACTATGCAAAATGAGGAGGTCATAAAGAATTAATTATTATGGCCTTAAATTTTATTAGATCATTTCTTTGGCCTGAAATTAGCAACGGGTCAAAGTGTGCCTTTTAAAATATAAAAAATAACTTTTCTTCAAGAGACCAGGATAAAACTTGCAGTGCTGAGGTATATTTTACTGATGTTCTTTTTAGATACGCTAAGGAAAATGCAGTGAATACAAAACTCTCTATTCCCGTAGTCCACACAAAGTGAATTCTCCATGGATTTGTTCAAGTTCTCGCTAAGCAACATGGAAACTAAGGCCATGTTTTGAACCCCCAGTATCAGATCCCCACCCCAACATCTTGACCTGATTTCTCTCATGGCTTCATTTATGTGCCTTTTCCTTTTGAATAGATTAAAATTTCCAGTCAGTGGGGGAAATGTCAACCTTAAATTCACTGTTTTTAGAGTAATTCCCTTTCTATTAGAATTAGAAGGGAATAGAAGAAAAAAAAAATGAGGAAAGGGAAAGGGAAAGGGAAAGGGAAAGGGAAAGGGAAAGGGAAAGGGAAAGGGAAAGGGAAAGGGAAAGGGAAAGGGAAAGGGAAAGGGAAAGGGAAAGGGAAAGGGAAAGGGAAAGGGAAAGGGAAAGGGAAAGGGAAAGGGAAAGGGAAAGGGAAAGGGAAAGAAACACGACCTTCCTAAATCAGGGAGATCAAAAGCACACAAGCCACTTCTTAGGAGCTCAACCGGAAAAGATTGACTGGTCCTCAGAGTAATGTGGTAGCCCTCATCATTTGTAGTAAGCAGTTGCTGGGGAGAGAATTAAATTCTGACCTTCCTAATTCAGCAACAGAGGTAAGAAGTCATCTTCAGCACAGTGAAATTACATAGCACATAAAGGAACACCCCCTTCAACATTATTTATTTGCGTGAACTCTCCTTGTATCACAGAAAAAGCTATAGCATGCTTATTTTGCAAAGGGTTCATTTTGTCCAGTTCCAAAGCAAGCACATTAGAAGAATTCCACATAGCCCTCATAATAAATCCACCCAAGGCCCAGCACCCGCTTGATGTCGTGTATGGGGGGATTTTTATTTGTTTAACCACCAAAAAAAAAAAAAATTGCACATATAATGAGACAATGTCCTTCTCCTACGAGAGAAGAGTTCAATAGTTTAATTTTTGTTAACCAAAATCCCTTGTACTAAGGTAAATTACATTGCATTTTCTATTACTAGCTCTGTTAATTGTCAAGCAATAAGAGTTTATGCACTCATCCAAAGCAGCAGAGAATTTCCCATAATGTTACAAAATAAAACCTGACAAAGCACAATAATCTTTAGTTTATTGATGTGCTACTAGGCTGTGGAAAACATCGGATCTGTAATGTGCTTTTGGTTAGGAAATTGGGGCCTGGAAAGATATATTGGGAACAGCAGAGGAAGGTTGGTTTCCAAGAATATATATCCATATCCCTGTGTGTACACAACCTAGTGTGTTTTTTCAAAGGAAAATGATGATCAAAGACTTCAGCATCTACAGTAAATCTTCTAAGACCATAAGAATAGCAAACAAAGACAGTAAAAATTGTGGGAATGCAAATAGAACTTGTTAGATAATAGGGTTTCAGGTAAAGAGTATTTAAAGACAATGTGAAAGCCAAGTAAGGGCAAGACCTTGTATGGGACATTAGGCGGTTCTCTATGTTCCAGTTCTAGCATCTGTGTTTAGTAGCTGTATGTCTAGCAGTCTGAAAGAACATGTATCTACATGGATATGCGTACACCCAAAAGCTGGCTTTAACTAGACAGCCTCACTTCACAGAAGGCTAGAAAAACACTTGGAAAGGTTGAAAATATGATTTGAAAGCTATATTAAAAATAGATGGTGATTTGGGAAGTTTGGGTTCGAGGGAAATACTAAAAGAAAGCCAAACCAGCAAACCCATGGAATTTGAATTCCTTCTTTTAGTATTATGCTGTCTACTTACGGGCTTTGGGAAGAATATATAAGACAAAGGCTAAAACAGAAGCACACAGACTCTTTTTCATGCAAGTAAGGGCTTATTCAATGCACAGATTTAACATCAACAAGCTAGAGGCCAAGTATCTGCGACCGGCAGCACGCTCAGGCTTGGTTCTGTGGTGTGGCAGTTCAACAGATCCTGCTCACCTGGGGTCACAGGGGCAGCTCATAACTACCTGCAGAAGACCACGTGTACATACCATTGGGAGAGCTTCTGACCTTCTTTCACGCTCTCTTTCAGGATCTTTCTTGGTTATAAAATTGCGAAGCTCCGGCTGGTTCTGACACTCAAAGCCTGGGCCCATCATACCAGTGTTTTGTTTTTTCTAGTCTTGATAGATCAAATTCATGCCAAGAACAACACAACAGGCTTTTTCCATTCTCATACGAAAAAACTGAAGGGTGCTTGTTTTCTCTATCTGCCATGGTTTGGTGAATAGCTGATTTTGTATGAAGAGGCAGTTCTTAGTAATAAAGAAGTGGCTAAAATCTGAGTTGTTCTGTATATTTTTCCAATGATAACTAGCATGGATCTTGCCCTTTAACATGCAATGATGGAGGATGATCATGTACATTTCTGCTTCTCAGAACACTTATTCTAATTACAGATCAGGAGAGGGAAGAGATAGAGGAAGAGGGGGGTATCTCTATTGTCCTGATTTTGCGTTTAGAAGGTAGAAGAGAAACAGAGAGAGAGAGAGATTCTCTACCTTATAATAAGAGATGGCAAGGTGATAAATTAGTACTCTCAACTGAAATTGATTACTTTGTGTTCCTATCCAGCAGCAGTTCCTATCCAGTTCATATGGCAGCAACAGAGGTGCTCTGAAACACAGTAATGACACATTGGAGAAAACCTATCAGGATGGCCTGGTGGAACATTTTTCCTTTTCCTACCTCCCATCAGCTCAAAGGATAAACCACTGTGTGCTCTGCCTACACTAGGCAAAATTACATACACCCCTAAGTCTCCCTCTTGGAAACTTTTGAGCCAAGTTAAGGAACCTAAACACTAAAAGGACAAATATCAGTGATTTTTTCTCTTCTGTGCTTGGATATGGTTCTAATACACAGAAGAAAACAGTTTATGTAGCAAAAGGTAGAAGTATCATCTAGTCACCTTAAGACAATTATACCTGTAACGGTGCAAAGAAAATGAGCAATGGGGCATGGCTTATCAGCATTTTCATTTAAATCTAGCTTTCCTGGATTCCAGCTGATAAATTCAATAACAACGGTTATTGGGTTTTAAATCCATCATTTAAATTTCTGTAATGGCTAATCTGCTTCAAATCTACTCTTATTTCACCGTTACAAAACTGGCAACTGATTGCTTGCATGGTATTGATGTTTGTGAACATTGTGTCCTTCAGTAGAAGAAAGAATCCTGCTCACATGGGACAGGATTGTTCCTAAGATAGAAAAAAATATGTTGAGAAAAAATGCTGAGCAATTTATTATTCTTATGTCAGATCTCCATGTACTGAATGCATAATTAAGGAGAGATGTCAATATGAATTATAAATCAAGACCTGAGAACATCAGAATAGCACCCTAAATTTCTACCATAGATAACTAGGCTCTACAACTAGTGAGAGCAGTTGGAATGAAGTCACATGGAAGAAGATGAGTTTTGGTCTAATTATTCAAATATATAAACGTTACGAATTTCCAAAGTGATCCCTTTGAAATGTTCTCTATGGTGTGAACCTACTCTCTCTTTTCTTCACTTGGCTTCAATAGAGATCATCAAATAAAGTCAGGAACCTTTCTTAGAGAGAGAAAGTCGGATGAAGGACTGAGTCTTCTTTACCTGGATATATTGCTATACATGCCTTGGTGTCCCAGCATTTCTACTGATTTAAATCAGCTCAGGCCTTGTCTCCAAACCCTTTATCTTGGCAAAGGAAGGACAGCAAGCCTTCGACACCTTTGATCGCATATGAAAAGTGCCTGATAGTCGCTGAAACTTGTCCCACCAAGTGGCCTCAAACCAAAGCTCTTCACAAACTTCAAGCAAAGGAGAATCAGAATTGTCCTTTAAAAGGAATTCTTTCATTTAGCTGTGACTGTATAATTCAGATGAACGGGGGGAGCTACATAAAATTATACTTACAAAAATTTAAGCAGACTCTTGTTGAGGTAGTTTTCTTACATTTCCCTATATTGTATAAAATAATAAATTATTTGAATAGTTCTATTATCTGTCCTTAACTGAAACGTACAGTGCCTGTCCTAGTTCCTCAAAAAGCTTGTTAATATGCAATCACCTAGTACAACTGCTAAGTTTTTAAAGGTCACCTATGTTTTATTCATAAAGGGTGGTTTTCTGGAGGGAAAAAGGTTACAGTGTCATGTAATATCATATTCTGATAGAGGCTCAGATTAAAAAATGTATTTCCTTACAGTTTGTAGTGAAGAAAGGTAGATTTGTTTGGGGACTCTCAGTATGAACTGAGACCTGCCATATTCCTCAAAACGTTTGCTGGATGGGAGCAGTATAGCATTTTTCAGACATATTTCAAATATTTAGACATACTAGTGTCTCTCTTGTTTCCCCACTGCCCTGCTTTATGGATAAGAGTCATAATGACCTGATTGCATTTGTTTATTTCCATTTAAAATCCTATTTTAAGTTATAGAAGTGGGACTGGAATTCAACATAAAAGGTGTAATTTAGTGGAAAACACAAAAATCTCCAAAAAGATGGGTGACTGTCCAAGATTTGACATTAGTCTGAACCACTGTAACATCTGCCTCTGTGGTGAGCTTTCTTAAACCTGTCATATGACAACAGAATATAGGGTATGCACAGGTATCTTTATGTTCCACAGGGCCCTGCACGTTTTATAATATATGAAGTATTCAACTTTCAACTGTGAATAAAATCCAAAATCAATGCTTCCTCCAACTTATGCCTTAGATGGCAACTTTATTCCAGACAGCTCAGTTCTCTCTCTAAGGGACAGGAGCAGAAAAATACTCTGTAATTCAGTGCAGACCCAGGCTATAAATAAGTTGCCATATTCACATGCTGTGAAAGAGATTCTATCTAGACAAAATTCGAGCCTTTGCACCAAGGCTACTTGGCTTAGAAGACCAAATCAGATTTTGCAGAAGTACTGATCCATAAGATGTAGGAATAACTGTTACGGTTTCCACTAAGCAGATGTAACAACATTTGGGGAAGTGTGTGATGGAGGGACCTTATATTTATTTGTCCAAGTGTCCCGTATTTGGCTATCCAACTGATATATGCTTTCCTCCAGGAAGCACTCACTCGAAGGAATTAATTTGTTTTTCTTTATGGATTTCTGTTTGTCACAAAATGGGTGGTATGGCTCACCATTGAAAACACTTCATATAGGGAGTGTGACCCGGGTGAGTTAATTGGCCTGTTTCAATGAAAAGCTCCCGATTTGAAACTTGCAACACTACTGGCAAGGGTGCCAAATTCAGTGAGGTTACGAAAATAAATGTGAACCCTTCAAAACACTTGAAACACAGGCAATTGATGGAATAAAACCATTTTGCTTAAGACTCAGTAAGCTGACTGTTATTCACTCTGTCTCCAGCTGAACTCTGAGCTAAAAGCCACTTTACTTGCTGATCTGTGGATCTGCTGTATTATTAGCATTTTATTCAATTTTGGAAAACGTGACTTTGCATTTGTAAGCGAATGGTTAGGCTCTGCCTTTTCCAAATGGACGAGGTCTTTGGAGTTATTAAATTATTGAAGAAACAGTTTGTCCCAATTTTCAGACCTAACTTGGCTTACTAAACAAATTTCAATGTAAATAAGGTTCTAAATCTATGCATTCATTAGTACTGTTTAACAGCAATGACATTTCTTTGGCAAGAAAGCTTTCTTTGAGAGCCTATTTAGCCTCAGGTCACTTTAGCTGAGGCCCCAATGGCAGAGAGAGAGGAAAAAAAAAGTGTTCATGTCAATAAAAGTTTTGTTTTCACTTTTTCTTCAATGGCCCAATACAAAACTTTAGTTTGGCAACTGATGGAAAGAAGAGGGCCAGAGAAAAGAATGTGCAATGCAAAACTGCATGGAATCTGGAGAGCAAAAAAAGCCTTTTTATTCTCTGCTATTATTTCCCATACCATAACACCATCTTAGCCATGACAAAATTTCGTCAGTGTGAAGACAAGGGCTAAGAAGTGGTAACTTTGAGCAGAATCACCCTCTGAGTGTACTCACACATGTACACACACAGATCTGCTAACCCTGGAGGGGGAATGGTTTTATAAAGTAATAACCTAGTCATGAGCCAGTGCTCCTTCCCACTTTGTGATATTTGAGTCTCGTATCTAGCAAAGAGTCTAATTCATCAGAAATCAAAAGCTGCAGTACCGCAAGTGAAACCATCTCTGTCACAGAGCTGTGACCAATGGACAGCACAGTGGTTTCATGAAGATCAGTGAAGGAAACTTTGCAAGGGGTAGAAAGGACCTGGCTGATAAGCAGCCGACAGTTGTAGATATCTGCTATATAGACAATCTCCTCATGCTTCCCTAGAAGCCTCTGTATGCTCAACGATCTATGTTTTGAGATTGCTGTGAGCAATAAGAGCAATTTTCTATCTCAGAAAGATCCCCCACAGAAAACTCAATTATTCTATGTTTCCAGTGAATGGACACATATCCCTTCCTTACCAAACTTCTTCAGAGTGTGTGTAGCATCGCTACAGCCATCACTGCTGCCATTCCATCACATAACATGCATTACATGCTCTGCAAATCTTCTCTGCCTTTCCAGGTGTCTATAAAAGTTGAAAGGCTATACAAATGGTCACATTTCAACTCCTTGACTGCATACTGGGGTAGCCTAGAAAAATAATCTGCTGCATATTTCATAAATATACATAGGTATGAGTTTTTGTGTCATGGGAGAAGTCTTTCTAACATGTGACCTGGCACTCAGAAATGCTAAACTGGTGTCTCTTTTTCTGTAATATTTGTGTAAACTCTAATTTATTCTTCTTTGAAGCACTGCTCTGATATCAAAAACTGAGATTTGCACTCAGACAAGTACCAAGAGACTAGAGGCCGGGTCCACACTGAAAATCAGGTATGCATATTCCATCCTAAAAAAATGGCCTATTAGTAATTTCAATGGAAATCTGGGTTCATAAGTATCTTTGTGCATCTGCTGTCAAACAGCTAACTTTATGGTGCAATATACAAACAAAATAGGAATAAGAGCAAGGATTTGAATACACATTTAATCAAATTCAGTCTAGCACATTAATTGCTGTACTGGCCTTCATTTATGTTATTAGCTAATCTGTTTGAAGGATATTATTGCTGAATATGAGGGCACTGAGACCCAGAGTACATGCAGTGTTTGCATTCAGTCTAGTCTTAGGTTGATATCTTCTACCTCTTGCCAATGAAAGTAAAAATATTCCAAGCATGAGATGCTGTGTCTTCCCCATAGAAAGTTTTTATTTTTGTCCCTTTATCTTCTCTTTTCTCTTCCTGCTTGAGAAGCCAAGTGCAGAGCCTGCAGTTGGCAAGTGATGAAGGAAAAAAAAGAATGGAAAGATCTCTCCAGGAATGTTTGCTTCCACTGTATTTTCTTTCCTATAACTAATTATTCTGGCTGGACAAAAAATAAAATAAAACACAATAAAATCCTGGATGTGTATTGGATTCTCAAATTTGCTAGGAGCCAAAATTTTAGGTACATGAAGGGGAAGAAGAAAAGGTCCTCTTCATCCTTCAGCCAAAATATCAACATCACACTCGCCAATTATTCTCCACCGTGATTATCCGATTGGAGTACAAACTGATAATTCCCATGCTGCTCAGAATGGAGCATGCACACACTTCAAACAAACTAGTTTCCTAGTGTTTGGCTCTATCAGTGACTAAAAACAACTGTAAAACACGTCAGCTAAATTTCATCCCCAGATATAGCCTGTGGTTTAGGTTTTGTAAGCCAGCTTCCAGTAGGTCTAAAGGGGAAGAGGAAAGGAGCACCAATTCCAAGTGTTACTACAAGGCTGCTACAGCTCCTCTAGCTTCCCATAACCATTCTTCTAGGGCTTCTCCTTAGCTATGACAATGGATGAAACCCTGGAAATTATTAAGAGTTTCATGGCTTACCACAAATCCAACATTTTTGCCTCTGGCACCCTTGCAGGAAGTTCTACGCTCTCTGCCTGACAGCAGAAAGACACTAGATTTCTCCAGGTGAGGGAACTGGTGCAACTAGAATTTACTGAGGGTACATATAGAGAAAGTCTAAGAATTGTAAATGTGGTTAAAATATTAATTTTTGTATTATTAGTGTAGTTATCAGGGACTTTTTAAAAACATCAACAGGGAAGAGGGGAGAAAATACAAATAAAAAATCTTTGTTATTATATCCTTCAGGTATTCCTCTCTTCTGTAAAACATGTGTTCAAATATGACAAGAAACATACTTGAATGATATTCTTGACTTAGCTTAAGACATTGCACCCATAGGAGAGTTAAAGATGAGATATCTCAGCAGAACTCTGACTTTGGCTTACCTCACAGCTTTGAGCAGGTAACCTCCATCTGAGCCCAGCCCCCAGATTTACCACAACTTTTAGCAGAAAAAGAAAACACAACCTAAGGTTCAAGTGTGGATATATATTAGAAAATTTGAGATAGAAATCCAAATGTAAAAATGTATCAGGGCTTATCTGCATGCTCCCACATTTCTGACTGTACTGAAAATCCCGCTCTAGCATTATTGCAGCTTCTCTTCATTTATCTGACTGTAGAAAACTTGAATCTTTGAGACATGCTTTCTTTCAGATGTGCTCCAGGTTTTTGTAGATGCTGAGATCAGTAAGATCTGCTGTACCTTAAACGAGCTGTCTGACTCTATCCTATAATGTAGAGGTCACACACGAGGCACAGCCACACAAAATGCACTAAATGCATCATGTCTAAATATCACTTGCTGTTCTGTGGGTCTGGACTGTTTTCCATCATGAAAACATTCAGATAAAAATGGATAAATAAGTGTATGCTTATCTAATTAATACAAGTAAAATCTCAAACAATTCATTACTGATTTCTGCTAATTTTCGCTTAACTTTAGGTATTTCAATGTTATGGAATATGCCATTTTCTGTTCTCTGTATATTATTTAAAAACCCCTAAAATCTGAAATAGCCCATACTTCTGAAAAATGGGTTTCTATAATATGGCAGAAAACCATTCCAATGAAGATGCTGTTTTAAAATCTTTATTAATTATTATCGTGATAGACATTTCCAAGGAATTTCAATTTCAGAAGCCTCTACGGTCAACTAATAACTTATTAAATATTACTTAGTCATTAAATATCTTCAGTTTAAAAATGAATATTTAGGGGATAGACATCTGGTAATATGTCTTAATCCTATTTTTAGATTAGATCCTCTTAAGAAATTCCCATATGCTTTTAGATAAAGCTTGAACCTTGCTAATCTTTCTGAATATTCTCTGCCTGCTGCTATGTACCACAACAGCCCCTAAAAGCTGTACTTAGGGGTCGTGTTTAGGTTCACATTTCACAAGGTAATTGCAGTCCCTCATTTTCATGTGTTTTAGCACTTCAACCACAGTAAGAGGATGTGGAAGGAAAAAGCAGGGGGAGTCTAACAATGATGCTTGTCTATTAATGAAATTACTACAAACAGACTAAAAGTCAGAATCAAAAATAACCCTGACATTAATGGAATGCTTATTTGAATCAATTGGATGGAAAACTGCTCAGTGTGTTGGGACTAACTTACAAATATGTGATTAAATTTGTTCTCAGCATTTAAAAAATGCTTGTAGTGATCTCTAGTATAAACCAATGGTGGGTGGTGAGTGTCTTTAGCAATGTTCCTGGATTTTAACAGCATTGCTTTATCTAAATATATTTCTTAGAGTCACAAACCCTAAAAGGTATAAAATAAAGTAGATTGAGATGGATTAGGTTAATTAATGGGTATGAACTGGCCTTTCACCTCAACAATTGTAGACAAGTTCAACCTAAGAGCTTAAATCAGAGTTTGCTGTTCCAAGTTCTAGTAGACATTAATTCACATCATATAATTTGGCAGAGTTGGCCCAGAAATGAACTTGCCATGGATTTGACCCTCCAAGTCAGAGACAGGGCAGCAAACAAAGAAAAAAAAAAAGGTAAAAAGAAAAAAAAAAGAAACCCACAATGTCTCCCAGCTGCTCCTATGACTTCTGGATAAAATAAGAGCATGTGTTGAAGGTTTACCCACATGGAGAGTACGTGCTTTTGTATGGAGATGAACACTGCAGACCCAAAAATCAAAGGAAAGTATTGTGGGGAGCTGTGGGGCACACGGTAGATTTTCAGTTAGGGTCTTGATTTTAGAGGTCCTGGGCTTTTTTTTGCAGAAGATTTCACCTTGACAAATGTGTACTTTGAGCTCATGCTGATGGACTACGCATGTTCACACAGTTCCTCTGAACTTAGCGCGATACAACGAGCATAGCTTTACAAACATCAGCACATTGCATGCACAGCCACAAGGAGATGCAGTATTAGGCCAATTTCTCTGCTCTTATTTGCATGCCTGCAGTTTCATGGGGGGTCGCACACATAGAAATGGAAGAGAAATAGATAAAATGCATTAATCCTTTTGTTTTGTTTTTATTATCTACCTGGAATTCAGGCATGAAACCACCAGATCATTATTCACTGATAACTACACAGGCAATAGGAAACTGTTCCATGAATAAATCTTTTGCCTGAATAAAGCAATGGCGGTCGTAATACACATTTAATGGGTTTATCAGTTTTACATTAAATTCCTTTTACTTGAAAGCACCAATTAATTTCATAGATGTTCCCTTTAGGTCTAGGCAGCATGGTTTATGGTGGTCTCCTGCCACAGCTGGGTTCACCTGGGGAACACCAGGCATTTACATGTATACCTGAGCATCCATCGTGTTTATTTGACTATAATAAGCCAATATAACTAGCACCACCTCAGGAAAAGCAAACGTGGAGCTTGTATGTCTTTCACTTTACTTCCTGGTGTCCCGCTTGACCTCCTGCAACTCAGACCAGTAGCAGCACAAAGACCAGAGCACCCTATGGCGCAACATCCCCTCATCTGAAGGACCATACACAACACTGTGCCAGCACGAGCCACTTGCTCCAGCAACACAGGGTGGTATGAATCAGAGAGCTGTGAACAGCTAAGTAGCAGATGGATTTAAGGGAAACCCTCTATCAAAAAACAGGCCAGAAGAATAAGATGAAATGCTCTTCTGGGCATGCAGGACTGTGGCAGTCATTAGTCAATATTTGTATGTTTGGCAGCACGATTATTGTTTCGCTGCTGATCTGATATTATTTTTTTCATCCCTGTGTCACTGTAATGTACATCACAGCCTTTTCATGAAGGTTGTGGTTTAAAAAGAAAAACTATGAAAAGGAATGTAGTATTCTAAAAATAGATTCAGGCATTTAAAGTTGTGTTCGGAGACCAGCAACCACAGCTACCATCGCAGGCTGACTGCTTTTAACTTTTCACATGCTGTAGGCTCTGGGTGCAAGACAACTGAAGAAAATAACCTCTATTTCTATGGATTTGGAATACACGATAATAAGAAAATGAAAATACACAGAGGGCTGACAGTGTCTGGATCATTACTGCAGTTAAATCTGTCAAAAATCCATTGCTGAAACAAATTTTGTCAGAAAATAGGACTGGGCAAGGAATCAAAACATGGACAAAGTAGTTATTTCCTAGTCCTACTTTTCCTTTTTTCTACTAAGTAGTTTATACATTAATAAGGTTCTTGAGTCCTTTCAGTACTTTCAATGGGACCTGAACCTTAGAGGGAATTTCAGTATGAAATTCTGTTAACTCGCCATTCTTTAACCAACTTGAACTGAATTCAGCCAGTGACTGTTTCACAGTTCAGTTAAAACTTCTTTGGCTCTCTGTAGTTATTTACTATAACTCTGTACTTAACTAAGTCTATTATTTTTGCTATCGCACTGAATCTTCTCTACATTTTTTCCACTGAAGATAAGGGTCACAGATGGCTGTGAACCTCATGTTTTCCTAAAAAAGGAAGGTTTCCCCAAAGTCAGTTTATCCATGGGGGAAGATGAAGTCTGCAAAAGCAGAGGAGGTTGTAGGATCAGGAGACCAAATATGGAGAGCTTTCATGCTGTCAACAATTCTCAATAAATGTGTTTCCCGAAAGATGACATTCCCCTGCCTCATTACACAGTGCTCCTGCTGATCAAAAGAAAGGTAGGAAGATATTATCAACGTACGAAGCCACTCTGTCCTTTCCCCCCCCCTTTTTTTTTTTTATTTAGCACAGCTTTTTTCCTGTCTGCCAGAATTCTAATTGACTTGGGTTATTATCTACTATTTTTGCAAAACAGAAGCTAGAATTGTACTGGTGGGATTTTGCATTCTTTGCCTCAGGAGAAAAAGAAAAAAGAAAAAATGAAAGAAACGAAAGACCAACACTGGCGAACCTTCGTAACCCAAGTTCAGCTCAGGTGAATGCAGAAATCTAGGTCAAAATCTTGTCCCAGCTTGCCAGTATAATCAGAGTAGAAAGGTCCTAAAAAACTCAGCTTTTTCCTTTTATATTCCAAGAGAGTGAGCAATTAAGGAAGTTCCATAATTGCATTATCCAAGCACAAGTTTCTCACTAAAGCTTTTCATCGGGAACTCTCAGCATTCAATTGCTGTTGTTTAGTGGAAGTATTTCCCTTGCAAAGTTAGATTCCTGTCTGGATGAGGTTTTATACTTACCTGACATACTCTCTGGGGTTTATTTGCCACGCTGTGCTACAGGCAAAGCCTCTTAAAGTTGTGACTGGGCTTTGTTTTATATAAATGGCATCTATCAGAAATGTCACAAAGTGAATAATCTACATAAGTAGGAATGTGAAATGGAAAAAGCCTTGGCTACTGATAGGGGTCCGCCTGGCATGCAAAACTGGGCCATTGACTTCTGGCCTTTGACAGTCTTGAGGTTAGATCTGTCTTATATCACAAGTGAAATGATCATAGGGGTTTTGCTTCAAAAATTAACACTCAGTTTGATTGAGTTTGACAGAAATAGCACACAGATGCCAAGAACCAAGCCAGACAGATCTGGGTTGTTTGGTGGCACATGTGTTGGTGGCAATGCTTCATTCTTTCATTTGCCCTGAGACAATAAAAAAATTATACCTGATTCTGGTCTGTGACATAAGAAAGTTTTGAAAAAAATAACATTTTTGACAGCATCTGCAGCATATAGAAAACAAAATGTAAACAAATTGGTTGAACATAGAAGTGAATATGTCATTTTTACAAACGAAAGCAAGAATTACTTTCGGATTAGACCAGTCTAAAATCTGCCTGATACAGAACTCAGTCTCATGCTGACATTCTATTTGCTAGATATTATCTAGTGAAACTCCAAATCTCAAAGTCTAGTTAGGAACAAAACTTTCAATATTTATATGGTCTGCAAATCAGAAAATATCTGGTCTGCCAGTCAGAATATAGCTTCTGTCTGTAAATCAGGGGATAACTTGGATAAAAAAACAAGAGGTCTGTGAGGACTTTAAGTGTATCCTCCTTTTAGCCAGATCTAAATTGCCATCAGGATAAGAAGATTTTCTCATGGTATTTCAGCCTCCACGTCTGCTCCCAAACAGGAAGTGCTGAAATGTGTACAAATAACTTCATAAAAAATAATTTGAGACACGACAAACAAAGAGAAAAACATTACACTAACTTTCTCATCCTTTAAAATTACTTAAGCTCCATGAGAATGGAATACAAGGAGCTCCCACAGAACAGCTCCCTGTTCCTTCTCATAAAAGTCCTCAGATGTGACCTTACGGAGGATCGAGGATGCTGTTAATGCTGAAAGGAGGGGTTGAAATCTACTCTCCAGATTTAGTCACAAAAGGGGGGGCAGATAGGTAATTTTTTTTACTCTCTGTGCCTGGTCCTGAACTCCTGAGTCAAGGGAACATACATTAGATGAGGAAAGCTAACAATGTGACTGCATAGGAAAAGACTGGTTCTGGCCTCAGCTGTACTTTGAGAAGATCTGAAAGAGTTTACAAGATTGGCACTGGCTTCCTGAGGAGCTGGGTAATACGATCTGCTTATTCCCAGCAAGCCTGAAACATTTCATCCAAACAGCAAAAATACAGCCTGTGGCTGTAACTACCATACTTCTATTTTATTTAAATGTAGAATACTTTTCCTTATGCCAGAACTAATAAAACTCTAGCAAATGTATCACATTAAGCCTTCAGATATGGAAACAATTCTTTTAGGTTTTGGTTTGTTTTATTGCTGGATCACTATCATAATGGGAGATTTCATATACCATATTTCCAAGGACGAACTGGCTTGGTTTATAGGATTCTCACCAGACAGTAAATAGAGATACAATGCCAAAAGGTTCCTTATGAATCCTCCTCTCTAGAAGTCTGGCTACGAATTTAACTGTACTTTTTAGATGCAGAGGCAATGATCAATTTGCTGTTTCTAAACAGGCAAGTAGTAGGAATAATTCAAGGGGGTACATTCCCAGATGGATTTTTACTGATTTGTTTCTGGAATCATTTCCAAAATGTGTCCCCAAAACAGAGAACTGAAGACTGAACCATCATATATTTATTTTGTCTTGTAAACACGGAAGAAAAACACAAAATTACTTGGCTGAAACATTCTATGAGACCCTCAAAGCTTTCCAGAATATCCTGTATGTCTAAATGAAGGTCTCCAACAAACAAAAAACAAACCCAGAAGAGCTTCTCTTGTGCAAGACAAGGGAAATTACTTTGCAACCTAGAGATGCAAGGACTGAACACATGGAACAAATACGCAGACCCTGGTTTCTCTTCTCTCTGCAGGGGGTGGAGTATTCTGCTCATTCTGGGTTTCTTCTGTAGGGAAACTGAGGTATATCCTGGAGAACAGGTTTGAGCAGGAAGGTTGCAGGTTTGTGAACAGAGCACAGGCTCCTGATTTCTGTCCAGCTCTCAACATACAGGGCCTGTTACTGCAGTTAGCATAATCCTATTGGAAACTTCTACATTGATTTTGATAGCTATACTTCAAAAGGGAGTCAAATCCAAGAGGCACTTACACTAAAACTGGTAACATCAATTCACTTTGTCCTGCATGCCACTCATAGGCAAACCTGAGTTTGCAAGTCCTCTCACATGCCCTTTGCAGGGCCTTCCTGATATTTTTAGGCTATTAAATAGTCAGAAATAGACTATATCTACTTTTCAATATTTTCAAACTTTTTGAGCCACCTAGGCTGGGGCTAGGAGGTGTAGGGGGAGTTGTTACTGTGGGATGCAGTATGGGCAGGACTTCAAATGTTGCCACTATTTGTCCTTCATACCTTTAGTATTATTAGTGTAGATAGATATCTGCTAACTTCAATAGGTCCCAAAAAATGATCACCTGGGCATGTTTTGAAATCATTGCACATTTAATACATCTACAGAGCAGATATCTGACTGAAATTTTTACTTGCCCAGCAGCACGAGTTCCTAAATGCTCAGAAAATTGGGAAGTAATCCTTTAACAGAGTTGTCCACCACCCAAAGTAGTAGGAGCAGCAGGTGTGATGGAGTTATGTTTCATCAACATGACATAAAACATGGCTCAATGACTTTATTTTAAATACTGTTCTTTCTAAAGCTTTCCCTTATAAAACTGTAGGCATGGAGCTGTCAGCTGGGGGAAAGGGATACCTTTAAATCTAGCCTGGCATGCATGTGTATATTTATTTTTATAAGTGAAATATAAACGGACATGCTGAGTTCCAAGTGCTTGATGGATAAAGGAATTAAATTATTTCATATATCTCTCTATATAAATATACAAAAAACTTTCCCCAATGGGTCACAGAGGATTTCATGTGGATGTGAACTCTGTTTACTGTTAGTATTAGGGAAATAGTGGCTTTTTAACAAGTTACTCATGCCTGGAAAAAATCCCAGTATTGCAAGTTGTCCTAGATTCTCTGCCAATTGTCCGTGGGAATCGTCAGGATGGGAAAAGTTCAGATGTGTTTTAAAGAACCAGCTTAATGGAAAATGGGAAAGGGAAAAAAAAGCTACTGTGTCAATCTCCTGGGTAAGAAGAAAAATGTGATTTGACTGTTTTATTTCTTCCTTTTTCTTTTTTTTTTCCTTTCCTCGATGCTTTTCAGATTTTATTCTCACCCATGCAAAGAGTTTTATTCAGGCCTTTTGCCCTAATGAAGAATGGCTTTGCTTCAGTTCTTTGAGCAAAACCAACACCAGAGTCTCTCTATATATCTTTGGCATGTAATTGTAAACTCCTGGGATTCATTCTTTCAAGCCCGTCAGAGTGTTTAGTGCCGTGCAGATGCCTGGGGAGCCCTGGGTTCTGCCGTCAGGGGTTTTACAATTCAGAAGTCGATCTGACATGTTTTTCTCTACTCCACCAGCCTGCCCGGAGAGGGACCACATCAAGGCGTGTGCTGAGGTGAAGGTTAGGGCTGACATCCCCATGGGGCTCTTTGGGGAGGAAGAGTCAGCCCCTGTAGGATCCCCCCTTCCAACTGCACCCCTCAAATTTCTCCAATAATCATTTTTTTCCTGTTGCAACCAAGACTTTTAAAACTCAGGGCATTGATCCTGTCACTCCAGAGACCACCAAGTGACAAAGAGTACTGGAGCAAGAATCCCTCATGGATGTCACTTTTCGAGAAGCATTAACCCACTGATTTAGCTTTAAATAGCAATGGTGTTACAGAACATGTCACTAATTATTTGCTTTCCAGCAACAGTGTGGTGCCTTCTGGTACGTGCACACACAAAAAGATGAAGGTTAAGTAGGGGGCTTTCTTCAGCTTCGAATAGACACATTGTGCCATCGTGACACCCAATAAATCCACCCACCATAGGGGGGGAAGGACTACACTCCTCCACTTAAAATCCCAGGCCCAGATTTTGCAAACTCTCTTTATTTTCTTCTTTCCCCCTGTCAGCAACTTGTGCAGGTACCCCAGCCTGAAAGTAGAGGGGGTAAAACTTACTGAAACCTGTATCTGATCTGCACGTTAGACAACCAGATTCAAAAACTCTATTTTGGAAATTAAAAGGAGCATCCAATATCATCTGGAAACAAGCTGTTAGTCTGGATGCATTTTTAAGATACAGTGTGGGGGGAAAATATGGATTTTGTTGCAGATCCAATATTTTTTTTTTCTCAAGACCTAGCCAAAAATTAGTTCATTTAAAGTAAGATTAGTCATTTATGGGAACTGGTTGTACAGTTTGGAATTTTTAAGGGAATAGAGAAAACAGCTTTTCAGTATCATAAATATTTGTATTTGAATAAAAAATTATTGAACACATAGCTGCTACAGAACTAGACATCATTATTTTTCTTACACAAAATTTTGCTAAACAGCACTACTGCATGCTCAAATCTCCCCATCTCACTCCCTCACACCCCAGCACTTTTACTCCTGATTTGAGGAGCTTCATTGTCTTCAAATTTTTCAAATCACATTTTGGGCTTGCAATGGGAGATACTACCACTCCCACTCAGTGTATTTTCATATATATAAAAATGAGCTGAATTGTTTGGGGCTGCTTTTGATTTACAGAGTTAAGGGTGTGTGGGGAATGCTTAGATGATGCTAGAAGCCAAAAAATATTAATTTGGGGGAACTATTACGATTATTGATATGATTACTCTTACTATTATTAGAACAGGAAACTAATTCTTCATGTGAGACAAAGCCCGTTACCATTTTCACACACACACACAAAAAAAGCCCAGTGTCAAGCAGCCCCAGGGTCTGTGTCATTCGCATTGCACAGTTTTTATTCCTTTTCTGGCCCCAGCTATGCAAGATTACCCTGTGATGGTTTCTTCTCTGCAGCACGTCAGTGAAATGAAGAAGACGCTGTTTGCAACGCTGCTCACAAAGGAACATGAGAGAGTAAGAATATGATGCAGCCGGGTAGTGCAACATCCTCTCTGAAGGGGCTGAGCAGAGGGCTGAGGTTGCTTCTGCTTCTCTGGAAAGGGATGGACTCGTGGACAACTTCTTGCTGTGGTGCTCAGAGCATCTTCCAGCATAAAGCTCGGAACAGCGCAGCACTGAGGCAAGGCCAGGGTGGCCCTGAACTTTCAGAAGAAGGTGAAATCTCCTCAGTGGCTTCAACTAAGTCTAGCATGAAAGGCTGGGAACAGGGGAGCTTGTACTCTGGCTACACACAGAAGCAGGCTCAGAAGTTCCCAGCAAAACCCTCCTTAGAATAGGAGCTGTTGATACTGTGATATCACCTGGCCTGTTTATGCCATATCAGGGGTGGTATCACTCATTATGGGCATGTCATGCCATTTGTGCAGCACTTTTGCCAAAGGTCATTTCTGCTACTTAAAAAGCAATATTGAAAAATAGTTAGGCAGATAAGATGGTGGATGGCAAATTTCACAAGAGCAAAAACCTTGCAAAGAAGGTTTACAATAAAACGAATCCCTCTTTTTCCACTGAAATTTTTATTATTATTTCAGTGCTGCCAGATACCCCCATTACTCCTTATTCTTCATTCACTAGTGAGCACAAGCACAGCCACAGAAAAATAGTACTCCAGTTTGAGGGAATTTCTGTGTCTTTCTTTTTATTTGGTTTTGGTACAGAATGAAAACATTTTTAATAATCAAAAAATGACACTTTCAACCAGAAAATCCATGCAGCTGGCCCAAAGAAAAAAAAAGTGATGTGAAATTTCAAATTATTTTATTTTGATTTTATTTTGTCTTTTTTTAAATTACACTTCTTAAAATTTTCAAACCCTCTTGTCTGTAAAACATGGAATTTTGCTACCTGAGAACATCAAAATGGATTATTTTTTTCACCTTAGTAAGATGTTTACACAAAACACTTTCCCACTAATCCCTTCCCACTTTGACAGCTTGGAACAATGAAAAAATTGTTCAGTCAAAATTACTGCTGGATATTTTGAAGTCTTTTATCTGGATCAGGGACCTGCTGTGTGGGGTGCAACTCTGAGAAGTCTTGTCTTGAAAACAAAGTGACTTGTTCATCAGCTGGTGTTTTTACAGAAAATTTTCATCCCAGGGGTCAAAATCAGAAGTACATTAGAGTCAGCATTTGTTTACTCAGTCTGTAAAATAGCAGTTGTGTAGACTTTTAGCGTGTTCAACTATTCTTTTGACTTGTATCCAGACTAATAATGGGTGTTCAGGCTTCCAGCTGAGTGTCCAATGCTGGAAATACTTTTACTCTCCAGCATCTTTGCCTTGCCTGCCCTGTCCGAGGCACACACAGAGCACAGATGCTCAAGAGTTTGTTTTCCAGGAGGCATTCCCAGTCCACGACAACCTCTGTCAAGAAACAGTAATTTCCAATGGCACAAAACCCATAATCTTCCTTTAAAACACCTCACAATGGGAACACTCAAACTTCAAACAGAAGATCCAAACCTCCTCTTCACCTTGAGGATGGCAGGGGTGTTCCCATCAAAACCTGCCTGATAAAACCCCCTAGCATGGCTTTTGCAAGGCTCTAAGATTAATATTGATATAATGTCTCTATATTTCTCCTTGGCACCTGTTGAATTGTTGTACTTGCCCATTAGCACTCCATTTAACATCAGAAGTCAGTTAATAAATTCTTCTTTCCTGCATAGGAAATTGACTAAAAGACACAAAATTAGCTTTTAAATTTTAAAGAATTAAGATCTCTACAACTCACTTTTTTCCATTATTACATTACCTTGAAAATGAGTGTCAAGCTGCATTCTCAGAATTGCTATAACCTGGTAAGATCTTTTTGCCTTTCAGCCCTTGTATTTAATGGATGGTACGGGAAACAATGCACATCTTTTCTCAGCCTTTGCCCTCAGGCAGTTCTCAGGAAAAAGCCCAGCTTGGCCAATTGTCCAGGCCTGAGGCCGAAGAGGTCAAAGAGTTCAGGCTTTTGTGCTGGGATGCTCTTCTTGGATTTCTTTACAGTCTTTGTCTGGTAACAGATAAATAACTGTTGGTTTGGTGTTTCCCCCCTATCCCTCTTCTGCAAACGAAAAAGGAGTATCAGACCCTGAAACGGTAACATAGTACAGAGGGAGATACTTTCCTTCTTGGACAGTTCGTATCATCTTTGTTTTCAGATCAAAAAAAAAAAGCAAAAAGCTCATTAGAAACACCAGTCAGCTGTTTTGATATCTCAGCACCTAATCCTGGCTGTGTTTGTAAAGTCTTTCTGAGAGATGGACCATACACCTGGACCCCAAACAACACTTTCATATCCACACCTCCATATCTGCAGCATCAATATAATCTGAAACACCAAGCTGAAATGTAGTAAACTTTGGGCTTTTGTGCCCAAGTCACCTCTGAAGTTCCCAACTTCTGTCCATTCCTGTTTCCACTATGGAACAGTTATTTCAGAAATATTGTTACAGTTATGCTTATTAGATGTTACATAGCCAAAAGTCAAACCAAAATGCTTTAAAATGTAGCTGTTTATACGGAAAGGAAATCTTGAAAAGTTATATATTTAGTGTTTGGGTGGAACACAGAGGCTGAGGAGAGGCTACAGATGCAACTCAACACAGTGCCAGCGTAACACAGACACACACACAATTATGCTGGTGGACATCATTATTCCAATTTTACTTTTATCTTCTGGGTTTTAATGTCCTCCTGTCTTGCAGATGATGTCTCTTTTATCAAGAAGTCTTTGAGGATATTAGGTGAATCCCACTTGTATTACTCTTGGGAGTATCCTCACCTACCATTTACTATATACTCTCAGCTCACACTTCTCTTTAGTCCAGCCAAACGTTTGGGTTAAAAGGGAAAGGTTTGGCAAACCTCTGTTACTCCACAGCTTTGTTGTTGAAATCATAGAAGTGCAGAACCAGGGTGTGGAAAGCCATATTGTATAAACACCCTAATGCATGACACATGACTAAGTGATAAATCCTGACACGTTTACAAAACAAAATGAAAATCTTCATTTGTCTTTAGGAAAGGGAAGTGCTCCCACGTGTTTAGACATCTGCACACTCAACATGTGGCAATTATTGCGCTGAGGAATTGGAGCACTTAACTGCTGTGGCAAATTAAGGCTCTAGTGATCAGTACCTTCTCGCACAGCAAACAAAGCAATTGGTGGGTTTAGGGCTATTCAAGTCGAGGGATACTTCTGAATGGCTTAATCCCATCAATATAGATTTACCTCCAGCCCAGGCAGTATCAGTTGTTTCCGTTTCCTTTCGGTTTCATTTGACTGTATATAACCATCGTATCCTAAAGCAGTTTGTAAGCCCTACTATTGTATGTTTGCTTAAGTGCTGAAATTAAATACACATAATGAAGCCATCTGCAATGAGCAGAATTAATAACTGACATACCATATTGCTCAGAGATTGTTGACTATACAAACACATTGTACACACACACCAATCTCCAAAGAACTTGCCATTTCTCAAAACTTTACAGTGTTTGTTTGAATGTATCCCAAATTCTTAGTTCCCATGGGATTATTGTTTACTTAGACTGTAAAAAATCACCACTAAGTTTATCACATAAAATAATCTTTTAGGTGTCCTGTAATAAGTCTTCTATTTAAAATGAAATTATAAAAATGTAATGCAATATACACTTTAAATAATTTGTTTGGGAAAATGGTCAAATGGGGATTGTAAAATGCCAGAAGTGATTTATTGCAACGATGATTTCTCTTGTACATCTGTATATATCAGTCCCACACATATGGACCTTTGCTAGCTACGCCTTTCAGAGTTGCCAGTGTTTGTTTGTGGGTGCACAATGCTCCAGTGCACAGTTATGATGACCTGGTATTATCTCCCAGGATTTTGTGAGAAAGCAAAGAGAAGCTAAGAAGCAATCAACACTGGATTGTACCTGTCTTCTATACAAACATGTAAGGATCGGATTATTAATGCCTTCTCAGGCAAACCTATGTTTGTCTTTATTTCACAAGCAATTTTCATATCAGACTGAAAAAATCAGAAGAAAACCTCAGCTCAGCCAAGGTTAAACTGAACTTAGCCTTTGAACTTTTACCAAGAATGTAAAATTAAGTTTAAATTCACTTTTAAGGAGTGACCTCTTTTGACAAATTATGGCATATATGCACGCACACACATGCCCACACAAACACAAATATACTTATATAATCCCATCAAAACATCCATTTAAATTACAGTGAATGGATTGCAGATTCCCACATTTCCTTATAAACCGAATGTCACAAAACAATAGTGCTTTGGTAGCAACTGTACTCTACTAAGTTTCTTTTCAGGTTACCAAACACCAGAGGAAATTTATGCTCTTTTAGTACTTTTTAAGAAGAAGAAGAGAAAAGGATGTTAGTCTAAAATTTCATTTCTTTATTTTTTCATGCTTACCACTACATTGGCAAAGGGGCAAACGAATGTGGGTGATATTGCATTCTCTACGAACAGAGAATTTGGGTCTGTACCCTGGCTCAGAATCTAACAGAAAGGGAAAAATAACTCCATTTAAACAAGTATCCATTCAGGTCCTTTGTTTTGTGAGTTTGTTTAATTATTTAACTCCTCTGGGTTAAGGGGGATTTGTTTGTCTATTTGCTTGTTTCAAGTAAGAAATATCTTGTAGAGAAAGATTACCTGGTTTCCTCAAGGTGGGGGAAAGGGGGTATAGGAAAGGGGGGGGGGAAATATTTGTCACTTTGGAGGAAGTAAATAGAAAAGACCAATACAGAAATAAAAGAAAAAGCAGATTTGGCCTTGGAGGTGTTGAAATTCAGCGGCAAGTGAGAGGTAACAAACAACACAGGAAAAAGTAGCCAGAGTTTTAAATTATCTTTAATTCATTCCATCATTTCAGAGTCTCTGTTTCCCTTTGTTGATGTGAATTATCAAACTCCCCAGGAGTACCTCAGGCACCTCTTGCTTTATCAGATTGGCAGTAACACTTGACTCCCTGTGCAGATGTCACTGACTCCACTTCTTCTCACGACCAGGAGGAGGTGTGCTGAGATCAGCATCACCCCAAGTCAGTCACAGCAAGGTGTCCTTAACCCACCCACAAGGAGCTTCGGTCTCTTCCCCTGAGGGTTCAACATCACTTCTTACCTGTGGGAGAAGCACAGCTCTTGACCACAGCGAGCCTGCTAAAAGCCAAACCTACTTTTTGCCAAAGTATTTGGGAAGTTTTTTTCTTTCTCACAGCAATTGAGCCAAACTCTGGGTTTTAATTTATATACATATATAAATAAATATAACGCTTTGGGGCTGTTGCTAACTCAACAGAAATAAATCACTTTTTGTAAATCTACTTAGGCTGTTGGCTAGGGAACAATTTTCTGTTTGTCACAGTTAATGATGTTCACAGGCCTGAGAAAGCCCTCTTTGGGCCTGCTAAATTATTTGTCATAGCAGAGCTGTGTCACCACTGGTACATCGCGCCGCTTCACTTGCAAACATCTGTGCTTAAGTTGTTCTTCCTGCTGCTGAGAGTATCTCCATTGCCCTCGTGCGCATTAATGCCGTGCCAAGGAGACAGTGATGCAGCCAGCCAGGCCAATGCACGTTCAAGCAGAGCTCTTAAAGAGCAACCAGGAGGCCTTTGTACAGGAGCCACAAAAGCTCTCTTTATTTGTAGCCCTTCTCAACACAGCTAGTTCATTGCTGATGCTGCAGCATGTGGAGCCTTTACTCCAGCACAGAGAGCATAGCCCTGGTGGAGTGCAGAACCTGGGAGCTGATAGATCCTGTATCCACCCCCTGGAAAAGTCCTTCCAGGGGCTGCATCGAGGAGGATGCCATTCTGGGACTCCTAAGGGTGGCATGTACACAGCAGGCCTGGAAAGGGAAGACAAGAGAACGAATCTCTATTCTCCAGCAGTTACCACTAGGTTGGCTCCCATATGGAGATGCCAACACGATGCCTCACGAACAGTATTTTAGGGACCTCTCCTGTAAGGGACACATTTTGGTGCAGCAGTTATCACTAAAAGCTAAAGAAGGGCATTGGCATTGGTTATTTTTTACATGAGGGTATTCTATACATACTAACATGAAGAGATTCCTGTCTTAATTTGAAGTAAAGCATGGTAGGGAAATATTTTTCAAAGGAAAAAATTTACAAAGGAGAGAAGTTACAAAATCAAACACCTCAACTAAGAAAGGAAATAAAATCAAGGCCTTTATTTCTCCTGACTTAGCCAGATTATTGAAAGAATTTCCCAGCAGTGGATCATTTACATACATGTATAGCAGCAAGTAAATTGGGATGCATTTGCAGTACAGTGTGCTCCCCATGTCTGTGTGTTGGGTCCTCTACCCCTCTCTCTTTTTCCATTGGAGAGAGATGGAAAATGCCAAAGAACTTGCCTGAAGCATGGCTACAGGAAAATAAAACCTTCATCTGTAAAAAGACACAATACTTTTTCACTTGAGGGTTGTGTGGGCAGGCAAAGCAACGACATGCAATTTGCATGTTTGTGAGCTGTGCTCAGAGCCATTGTGAGGACACACAACAGGAGTAAGCCAAATACGGAAGATGTCCTTGAGTTGCACCAGTATTTTGGAGTTTCAGTGAGTTTAAGTTTCCCAGGTTGATAGGAACAGTCTTCACAAAATCATATTTAGGAACAAAAGGGGAATGGCATGCATCATCCTTCTGCTAACACTGCAAAAATTCAAGTTTAAATAAACTGAGTGGCACTGGTTTAAAATCAATGACAAGAATCAGGCCCAATGGGTTTTAAATTTTCTATTAAAATGCTTACTTGCATTTCCTCGATAAAGGAATACAGTCTATTTTAACTCCTGGGAATTAACATCTTTTATGGCGCGTGCTTCCTTCTTGTTGTTGTGGGAGCTGGCTATTGATATGTGGGTGAAGATTATGTACTCACTTCCATAGGACCAGAGCTGAGTTCAGTCTGGGGGGACTGCTGGGAGCTTTATGGCAAGCAAAGAAATTCCTCAACCACTCTTCAGTATATTGAGGAAAACCCAATTAAATCTGACCAGGGACAGCTATAATTTGCTGTCCTGTTCTTTTGATATTGTTACTGTGCTATATTTTTTCACTAACTTCCTCCATCTCCCACCCTCGAGGGTAGCATGTCTATATATTTCTGTTGTCTACAGTTACACTATGTCTTAGACATGTGCTCACCCCTTCTTCCTGGAAGAGCTGTGCACCTCCCACAAAAAATATAATAAAAAAATATAATATATCCCTAATATTTTGAAAGTTTTGTGGATCCCAGGCTTCCATACACTTCAGTGTAATTTTCCTTCATTTAAATACGAGAATACTACAGGCCTGAAGAAGGATGCTAGAGGTCTCAGTTTCATTTGTGTAGATTTGGAATAACTTCTGCAATTTCTCCCATGTAGGATCAGATTTGCCTTTTTTTTTTTTTTGGAATGATTGATTGCAAATCCGGATGGCCAAACACACAACTGCATATAAAATCATACATAAACCCTAGAGAAAACTGGATTGGAAGCTAGATTTTGTATATGGTCTTTACCTCCATCTTGCCTCGTGTTTTTAAACTTGTAGGAAATTGGTGACACTTAAAAGCAGATGTGAGTTGAGTGAATTTGCCTTATTTGCAGTAATAAGAAGGAAATGTGTGAAAATGAGAGCTAAAAATCTTCCCTAAGGAATTCCAAACAAAACACTTGACTGTCTGTGGGAATGGCAAAGGATCACCAGAAAAGTATGTAAGGTGGCTTGATCACCAAAATGTTCAAAGACCCAGGATGATATTTAAGTGAACTTCCTTGACATTAGGGTGAATATCTTATGAAAAAGTAGGTTTTCATTATAAATCCCAAAGTTTACTCTGAAACCTTGGACTGGAAAGCCAAACTCCAGAAGCGGAGGCTGACATGGAATGAAACCAGAAATGAAGAAAAGTTGTATTGCGCATCAAGTTCTGAAAAGTACATATGAAAGGCTGGAGATATATCCATATCCAGTCACACATTGTAGTTCTTTCCTTTAACTTAGCTGTTTTAGAAAAATGGACTAACTTGTAGAAAAAAACATAATTTCTGTCTTTCCATTGAAAGACAAATTCAGATATGTGGATTGACAGTGACACCATGCCTGGCCTAGCACAGTCTGCCCTCAGAGCTACAGCTGAAATGTTTTGCTCCCTTTGGTAAGGGCAGCTGAGGTATCACACAAAGAGTTTGCTAAAGAAGACCTTCACACACTCTGTCAGGAAATAAGTCAAAGGTCCTATTTGCCTAGAATGGATCGATCAGGCCTTTGTATGTCTAGTTTAAAGGATATCATCCTGATAACTTTGCCAGACTTCGCATTTCCCATATTAAAGGTGACCCAGAGCCCAGAATTTAATTCACCAATAAAAAAATGTAAACAATCAGTTAAACCATTTCGGGGGCGGGGGGGGGGGGGGGGGGGGGGGGGGAGTTTGGGGGGGTGGTTTGAGAAAAAACAACCACCACATTTGGCTGTTGGAATGGTTGAAATTAAAATTATTGTTGCCCTGCTTTAATTCAGTAAATCTCATTTTATTTATAGCTGATGACACAGAGAAAATTTTACTGAGAGCAGCATCGAGCAAAAAAAAAAATCAGCCGTGCTCGTTCAGGTGAATGGAACAAAAATAAAGTTTCCTCCCTTAAATATTACCAAGTTCTCATCACATACCCCAGGATTAAGTTGTGTGAATGGGCGGCAGGAAAAACCCAGGAGTCTCCGATTACAGGAAAGAGCTGCTATTTATTTATTTAATTTCCCCCCTTCTCACTCTGGTAGAAGGAAAAAAAAATAGCCCTTGTAACCGACTCCAAGAGCTGCCCCTGCTTGGGAGTTTGAACACAGGAGGAACAAGATAAATTCCTCAAAATTCTAATTGGGGAACAGTTGACTTAATTGGTGGCCATTTGGCAGACAATGGGAAAGGAGCCCTGGCTGGCGCTGATGGCACCCCGGGGGGATATAACCTTGCAACAGGCCAGAAAGCTCTCCGGGACAGATTGTTTCCTGAGAAGAAACCATGAGACCAAGGGTTGGATTAACCCTCCAACTGTCAAGCTTTATTAGGAGTAATCAGGCTAGATATAGCAAGGGTTAAACACAGGAAACTGAACTGGCAATGATGACATATGTCCCTTAAAAAAAAAAAAAAAAAAAAAAAGGAAAGCCAGGCGGGTAGAGAGAGGGGGATTCGGGGAAGAAAATACATCTAAAGGGCCTGATCCTGCATTGTGCTGAGCAGCCAGCCCTGAAAGACAAGAGAGGATCCAATGCTTAAAGGTACACAAAAAGCCTTCAAAAGCAGCTTCCTGTCTTACTCCCAGGATGTGCAGAATTGCAGAAAGAGAGGTCTTATTAAATAAGCAGATTAAAGCAAAATTAAATCAGCTCCCAAGATTCTGGGATTTGTGAATCAGAGGAAGCTGGAACACTTTTTGAAACCCAGCTGGGCGCTCCCATTTCTTGTACACCCCAGCCCAGAGCCTGTCCCAGTCAGTCCCTTCTGGCCAGGTTGTGGGTCAAATTTTCTGGATGGAAAGAGCAGATTGCCATGAGAATGTTTTAGGTACCTGAACTCTTTAGCAAACACATCAAGAGCATCCCAACAGCTCAATCTTCATCTTTTTAAATGCAAAAAATGGTAGCATATTTAGATTTGTAGCACACGTGTATAGCAGAAAAGAAGGAAAAGGGAGTCTGTATATACGTATATTATTTTCATGATTTAAAATAGAAACAATTAACCTCAGGGTCAGGCATTCCCAGGCAGTTAATGACCACCTGGATTAAAAGCCCTCAGCTTTGCCTCAGGCCCTCAACTCCTGCAGTCAGTCATTAACTGCTGGAGATTCCCCTCCTGTCAAAAATCATTGTTTAATTATAAAGATGGGACTGAACCCAAATTGTCACACTCTTTTGCCCCTGATTTTTGGAAAAAGTCAGAATTTGAATTCCGTTCCAAGTGTTGCTGTTCAGGGGCATCTCTGCTTAATTATAAACCTATAAGTTAATTACTGGCTGTAAATTTCTGACACCCAATTGGTTATTCTACAGCTTGCTAACACTGCAGCAAAGCCCGTATTTTGGTCAGAAGTGTCCATGGCAACCCATTGGCCAACATGGAGAAAAGGTAATTACTTGAGTTATTTCTCTAGTTTTTTCATGAAAGTCACTGCCAAATCCTGTTCAAAGTAAGCAATGTTGCTCTCCAGTTTGGGAGTTTCTTGCCTGCTTCTGTTTCTGACTTAGTGATCCTCCCTTTCCCTCAAATGTTGCAACAGGTTGTTACTTCTAGGAATTTTTCTCAGTCACTATTTCTCAGATCTGAGCCAGTTCAAGATGCCAAGAGAAGTAAAGGATTGTTCTCCAGTTCCTTCTCCCTCCATCTCTGGTGCCTTGTCAACTGCAAGCCTCCATCAAAGCCAGCAGCATAATTAATTTTTTTCTCTATTAAACATTCCAGGAAAGAAAAGACCAAGATGACAATTTTTTTTTTTTTTTAAAAAAAAAAAGAAAGAAGAGGAAAGGATCCCTGGGCATGTGAAATATTTCACTTGTGTTTGAAACCAAGATAGGAACTGCGGGCTGAAAGCCCTCTGCGGAGGGTTGACCTTTAGAATGGAAGGTTGTAGAAATCCAATTTGATCTGTAGTCACCTGTCTGCCTCTGCCCCTTTCCTGAAATGTCAATCTTGTGGAGAAATTTGGTTATACAAGAGAAGAAAAATTCTCGTAGGCAAAAAAAAGGAAGCTGTTCTTAGATACAGTCCTATCAATTCACATTCATTTCCAGTGAGAGCTGCAAAGCATTCCCATGAGTCTTCTCCTCCACCTAGGAAACTTGAATGGAAGTTGCTCATACCGATGTAGTCAGTAACTGTGTAGTTCAGTGGAGATTTTCAACTTAGGACTACAAGAGAGAAATTCCCTGCAATAGATCCAACACAGCATGCAATGCAGAATTTAAAGGGATGGAAATGTGTGAATAGCATTGGATATCATTTGAAAAAAGCAAATAGTGTGTTCGATTCCCACTGTATTTCAGCAATGCGATTGAGAAGATACATGTTCAAAAAGGGATTGGACACCAAAATAGCACATCAGCACTCTGCAGGCACCAAAATTTGAAATTCAGACTCACAAGCTGGGAACTCCTGCCAGAGAAGGGATTGAGTTGTCCTGAAAATCCCCTGGGATCTTTATCCGGCCCCAAGCTGAGCAGGTGGGACTCCACCAACCTGTACTCCCCTGGATGCTGCACTGTTCTGAACAAAGGCAGGAAAGATTCATGCTGCAAGGAGAGGATTCTGGCTGCAAGATCCCAGGAGGATCAAAGCATCAGTTTGCTGCCCTGACTCAGGCCATCCCATGATACACCTATTCTGTGCCTTTCTGATTATTGTTGAACTAATCAACAAATTATTTGATTATAAAATAGAATTTTAAGTTAACATTATGAGCAGCCTGAATTTCCCCATGGCTTTACCCAGGTGCCAAAACATGGCTAAAACCCTGCCTGCTCCCCTTCTCCCCTCTGCAGCTGACACCTACAGCAAATATAAAAACCCAGCATCTCACCCAGACTGAATTATTGTCTTTGTTTTCCTGGTGCCTGACAGTCCAAGCAAAGTCAAATCCCTGAGACACAGTCCTCACAATTTGCATTCTCATTGTACAATCCTGCCTGGCACTTCCCATCTAATAACTGTGCCTTTTGTTTATCTATAATCCACCCCTGTCACTGTATACCTGTAGTGCACCTTTATCTCTAGGCCTGGTATCTACCGTACAGAGACCATTCAGCCCTGGGGCTTGTCAGTTTTATGATTCATGGGCATATTGTACCTAAGATCCTACAAAGAAGGTCTTGAAGTAATTTATAAAAAAAAAAAGGGAGGAAAACAGGTATTTCAGATGGCATGCTGTGTGAAAGAAATCCCTTATTGACTAGTCTAATCTTGTATAATGTAATCTAATAATAAAGCCTGTTCCCAGAGGTACTGCTCAATAGATGTTATAGTGTTAAAACATGTTTTATGCTGTGTTCTGAAACATATTAAGTGTAACAAAATTGTCCAGCTACTTCTTACATACCAGCTACTAAATACAGCATGAATGCTGTCAATAAAGTAAGCAGTTACTATATTTTAGATTTCTCCGAGGCATAGAATTCAGTTATACTTTCAGTAATCAATTAATTGGCTGCTCATTACTGGCACAGATTGCTTGCAGCTTTTCAGGCTGTGCTCCCTCTCTGCACTGTGTTGGACTGTGCAGAACATCCTGCCCTGCATGCAGGGGCCATTGGGCCAGAGGATGCTGGGCCACTGTCTGCTGCTTTAGGTGCATATCATCCCTTCTGAGCTGGGAAACGAAAATGTCCCATGCAACTGTGCAATGCAGTCCTTGGAGGTTTGAGGGCCTAAATTTTACTCAACATACCTGGGCAGGCTGAATAGGACGTCCAATGCCTCAGGCTCTGCCTTGTCTTCACATCTTTTGGAGCAACCTTTGCCTCATGCATCATATCAGCTCTTTGTCTTGGACCTAAGAATATAAAAATTACCTCCCAGTGATTACCTTCAAAAAGAAAAGGAGGGAAAACTCTGTGTTCCTGACTCACACTGTTGCCACCATATAGAGTAGGGAGATGCTGCACAAAGAATTATAGGACCGGAGGGATATCCAGCTGTGAGGCTGGGATGCACTACAGAGATGGAAAAGATGGACACAGGGAAAAAGAGTAGGAACTTCTTCAGCTGGTCTCAGTGCCACTGGAAGTTGCTGTGTGATGACACCCCACCCACCACCCCTCCAAAAGATGTACCAAACAGCAGCAAAACAACAACATGCCCCTGCATGAGGAGGGAGTCAAGGCACACTGCCTGCTACCCAGCCCAGACAGGAATTTCCAAGTGACCTCAATGACAAAAGGATCTGTCTTTCCAAGATGCTTTTCAAACTCTGGACTCCATCTTCTTTCTCATAAAAGAATTTTCTTTGAACAGCTGCTATTTTTTTGAGTGTAGTCAGAGATAAGAAATAATATGTCTGGGGTCTCTTATGATTACTTTTTATTGGGTGTGAATCACAGAGTTGTTTCCGTTCCTTGATTAAATGAGTGCGACTCTTAGAACCAAGTTTTTAATAATAAATGCTGTATTTACAAATTCATAATTTGCAAATACTCTCCTGGCTTCTTTTAAATTGCTGTTTTCATGAAGACTTCTCTCGGGAAACTGACTTATACAAGTTTGGCTTTATTTGCAGAAAGCACACACAACATGCAGGTAAAGGCAAGAAAAGATAATACTGTTGGGTTTTTTTTCCCTTGAATCAAAATTCTTGGAAAATTAACTGTGCTTCCTGTTATAGGTGTAGGGAAGATTCAAAAATAATTTTATTGTTGTCATAGAATATGACACATTAAATCTAATACATTTGGACAATAGCAGTACTACTGACACTAACATTACACTACTGATAGATTTTAATAGCAATAGTTAGTACAAATATTATTAATGATTTAATTGCCAGATCTGTAGATATATTGTACACACATTAGCAAAACAGAGAGCAGAATTGCATACTGACATCTATATTTTACATATAATCATCATAAAAGCTTGCATGGACTCTATGTGAAAGGTATACATGTTCCCCTGAAAATTATTGCTTCGAAGTGTCAAGATATGTATTGTTCCCTCCAGACCTGAGAAATAGAAAAGCACTGGCCATGACCAAATATGAATAATTAAAATAGATTCTCAGCATATTTTATATATGCAGTTGCTACTAGCATATGAGAAACATTGCTTTAAAATATGTGCTGTATCGTGACACAATTAGCAATTATTTTTCACAGTAACAATCCAAGTTGTGTCATCCACATGCTTAATTGTATATTTAAATTAAATACAGGCAGTCTATGTAAAGTAGAAATAAATCAATATATTGTAATTAATATAACCATATCTCTCTAGAGGTCTGGCAGGTGTGTTAGATATAGATAGAGATGCAGATTGTATAGCTTCTTAACACAACAGGACATTCATTTGGGAGGAGAGCCTGAAATACAGACCACAAATACAGGTATATTTTAAATAATATTAAACATAGGTACATTGTTACAGACCATGAAATTGTTAGCCTTTATGTAGTCCCAGCATCTTTACAGGGTACAGTTATCACCCTAGGAAACATTATGTGTTGACATCCAATTGGTCCCTAACAATAAAACAATTGCCTTATTAAACCTCAATTAAATCCTGTTTAAGATAAATTTAATTTAAAGTGTAGCAGAAATGGCTCACAAGAGTGACAAATGCCCTGAATGAAGAAGCCCCAAATGATTTGTATTGCTTTATTATTTCAGCCAGATAGCTGTTTATAATTTTGTATTATTATTTTAATTTACTGGTACACCGTCTGCTTGCATAGAGCTATTTGAACAAGCAGAACTACAGAGCTGTCAGATGTTTTCTAATCCTAACCCAGAGCTGGTAACATTCCTCAGAAACTTTTGCACGCAGACAGAGTCATTAACATCATTTGACCATTTCATTTCAGGATTCATTTTACACAGCTGGAGCTGAGCTGTTCTGCAAATAAGACATGCTTATAATTGACAAAACACAGGACTGACCCTGAGCCAGCAAAAAACTGAAGAGTGTTATTTACATCAGCTAACATTGCTTACAATTTTGGAGTTTCTTACAACAGATTTTCTCTTCTGTGTGTTGCTTTGGGTTTGTTTTTTGTTTTTTTCTTCTGAAAAGGAAGAGCTGCAAAATAATCCTCCTTCAGTGTATACTTTAAACAGTATCAGCATCAACCTATAACTGATGCAAACTCCCTGGATGCTGTTACCATCACAATATCCTTTTAGATTATTTCTGAAAAAGTGACTTTTCCTCCTTAAGCAGAAAATCACACAGGTATGGTCTGCATTTTATATTCCAGTGAATGAAGCGCCTCAGCACTCCAATTCCCTGAAAATTTTCCACATTGATTTGTAACCTTTGGGGGAAAAATTCTTAATTCTCCATGGTTTCTGATCACTTAGGCTTTTCTGGGCTTGGGTAACACAGCATGCCACATGTTTTCCTAACAAATTGCATTCGGACACTTTCCGACACTTTCATTATTTTAACTCAGGTAATAATTAGTCACTGTCAGAGCTAAGACTTAGGTTGTGCAAATCAGAATAAATTTACCTTGCTGTAGCAGCAGTCACAAATGAAGCAATAAATTAGAAATAGCAAATTGTTACGGACTTAAGAGATCACAACTCTGAATCGCTACCTGAAATCCAGGAAATGTTACAGAGCTGCCAAGATTTCCTTGAGAGCTTAATTTTTCCAGATAACTTTGTGTTTCGAGAATGTTATTGCAAAAAGCCCTGGAGATATTATACTCATGACATTCGCTAAGAAAACACAATGGGACTTTGCTATTGCAAAAAATAAAATGACCAAAGACTGTTTCTTATTAGTATGAAATGCATGTCTTTTGGAGGTCTTCAGGGTTCAGAGTCTCTCCCCCCCAGGCTTCCCTCTCCCTTATCCTTACAATTTGTATAGATTAAATGCATAGGGCAACCCCATGGGTTCTCTGTTGTAAAGCTATGTCTAATATGAGGCCACCAGACACTGTCACATAAAATCCATTAAAGTCCATCACATGCACTGTCTTGGTAACATTCAGCTCATTGTCATTGGGCTGCTGCAATGAAGCATGGAGTCCCTGCTTTGAAACTTGATTAAAACAATTCATTAAAAGTAAAGCAACTAATCAGAACACGAGGGTTGTCTTCATGGGACTTGAAAAGTTCATTAGTGCCCCCAGTAAGAAAATCAGGAGTGGGGGAAAAAAAAGAAAGAGGCAGGAGAGAAAGAGAGAGAGCCCTCCTCCCCTCCTATTCGAGCTTTTGTCTACGGGCTGGGTATCCAGGGTTCTTCCCCAGTGCTTTAACTGGTTTGATCTGATCTTCCTGAACCCTTCATTTGAAACCGTTGGTGATTATGGTTTGGTGCCCCTTTTTTTCCATTTTCTTGAATAACTACAGGAAGTCTACCAGGCACAGTTTTTCTCCTGATATCACCTCTCTCATCAAAGCAGCAGATTTCATTATACATATGTCTTTCTGCATAAATGCACAAGAAACAACAAGAAACAGCATCTCAGTCTCTTTTTACAGTGAACACTGGGTTTGTTTTCTTTCAAAATCTCATTGAACTTAATTTTTAACCCCCTAAAAATAAAAATACCTGAAGTTGAAAATTGCTTTGAATTCATCAAAACAAAGGAGCTCTAGAAACCATAATTTATGCTTTTAAATTGCAAGGAAAATGTTCAAATTTTTCACTTTCTTTCTGAACAAATTTTTCAATTTCAAAAGGAAAACAGCTCCAATGAATCAATATATATTGTCCAAGCTCTGGTTTTGACTTTAAAATTCCGGCTGACCCATTGGAAACTCATCAACAGAAGTAACAACATAAATATGCTCTTTCTTCAAAGTCTCATTAAAAGAAAAACAAAAACACACACCTCGCATAAATGATATCAGTGTGCAGAGGCTGCTTTCCAGCACTCTCACACAGTTTGAGGATGCAAGGGGTTCCTGCAGGTCTGCATATCGTGTCGGCTCTTTGCAGAGGTGTGTTAGCCCCTAATCTGAACAGGTAAATAGCAGTAAATCCAGAGAGCCTATTTCACCGGTACTAATGTTCTTGTGAATAGTAATAGCAGAGCACCACTCCAGACATCCTTCAGGAGGGCTGTGATTTACGTGATATGGGAAAGGTCTATTCTCTTTGTTCAATATAAACCATAAACAAAATTCGTCCAAATGACTATTATTAAAAGTAGCTTCACAATATTGTGTGAATCTTGCCACATTCTATATCTTGTCTAAAGTTTATGCCTGGAAGATGGACTACTTGTATTGCAGGTACTCTATAGATTATCTCCATTACCGATTAAATAGCCGGTCTCTCTCCGTGCCTCCTGCCCACCCATTTGTTACCTCCTTAAATGAGTGAAGGGTCTTTTGATTACAGGGTTCTTTGCTCAGGAAACCAGCATATTTGCAAACACAAATGCATATATAGACTCTAATGAATAATGAAGGTTATTTATTGCTTGTGCTTGAAATAATGGTTGATTTTGGAGTGTCTTTCATAAAACCCACATCAGAAAGTGTGTTATGTCCTGACATTTTCATTGCAGTTCAAGTAAAATAGTCCTCAGAAATTGTCTTGCTACCAAATTGCAATCATAAAGGCATGGCTTCAGACTCTGAGAATCACTTCAGATTGTGAACTTCTGGGTAATATATAACATAAAGAGTTTAATTGAATCAGCCAGTTGGGTTTTTGCCCAGAAAAGTAGAAATTTAAATGCTGATGCAGCTTTAGCTTCCAATGACACCAGTCAGCACTCCTTAGATTGGATTGTAAATAATCTTATTTGGGGATATGCAGTATGATAGGGATATACTTGTCTGTAAACTTGCTAGCAAAAGTAATTAAATAATTCCATTGTGTACCAAGACATATGAAAAATTACTGACCCCAAAGAGAGATTTGATAAGTATTTACCAGCAGCTAGAAGAAAATACTGACTTTTTAGCTACTCTTGCCTTATTTTGGAGTTGCTAGGACAAAAGAAAACAAAATAATAAATCAAACTGCAGCAACAGTAAAATCTGTTTCTGATCCATGTTTGAAGACATTTGTGGCAAATGTCTTCCAGCCTACTTGGATGGCAACACAAATCCACTGTCTGAATGCAAACTTGGTGCACATCCCAGTGTTTAAAAGTTCATCTGGATTGGTGTCGTGAACATCTCAAGTGAAGTTTTTCAATCTCCAGCTATGGCTGATAGAAACAGAAAAATAAATAAAAATGAGTCTCTCACCTGATCCAACAAAAGGAATTGCACCTATTGAAGACCAAAAAAGGGGAAACTCTTCAATGCTTTTTACTGAAAAAGGTAATTCTCTCCCACTCACAAATATATCATGTTTTTCTTTTCCATAATTTTCACACTTGCTTCATGAGAAATTCTAAAAGTGAAAAATAGAACAATTTCAAACAGTAACTTTAAATACTTGCAGCAGATTTAATACTTTCTTTTGCCTTTTTTTCCAGCACAATGTGAAAATGAACAATCGAAAGAAGCAAATGGGTAAACAGAAGAAAGTGGAGCAAATGTCAAAAGAGAAAAAACATATTTTCCGTATAAATGCACAAAGCTGCATATTTTAAGGGTTGGGTTTTTTTACAATTTAAAATACAATTATAACTTTCATCTACAGTTTTTCAATAAATTAGAAACATGAGGGAAAAGTTTTCATGAAAACTTTCATGAGAACTGATGTTCTCTGATCTCCAATTTCAGTGAGGTGCAATTATTAAATGCAAGAAGCATCTAATCTGAAGTGCAAGGGAAAAGGTTGCCTTAGTCAGGCACAGCTTGGTTAGAATAGAAGATGATGAAACTTTTTACTGTAGGAAAGCTAAGGAGTTTGTATTAAGAGGGAATTAAGAATTTGCATTTAAGCTGTCCTTGTTTCTATACCCATACTACTCACAGAGTTTAAGTGCTACAGCTGCCTTCATCCATTTTGCTTCATGTTGTAGCATCATTAGTCCACACAAACTCAGTCAGATGCACTAGACTGGATCACTGATTTAGTTCCACTGGATCTCTAAGAAAAGAATTTGAGAAATCTCAGGCATTTCACAAAATGATGCAGAGTTCCTTTAAGATGTTGGATCTGTACCCTCCAGCACAAGTACTTTGCTGAAAAAGTTGTTTATGTAAAAGTTGTGACATCAGAGACTGTTGACTGTTTTCACCTGGAATTATAAAAGTGGCAACTTTATGGTGTAGTCAAACTCCAGCTGGAGTCATCTCCACTTGCCAGCGCAGTTAGTTACTATTACAAAACAGAAACTTCATTCCACTTGGAAAATGACTCCCTGTCTAATACCCGAGAATATGTGACTTTGGGAACATTCACTCTTTATTCCTCATATTTATTTCTATTAAAAAGTAACAAAATAGCTGTGTGTCACTATTCGAAGTTTTTGTTTCTGCAAGCTGCAATGAGACCTCTCAAGATACCTCATCAAGTTTCATTTTACAAAACCTTTATTTTATTTCCCTGCAGTCTTTCCATTTCTTTTCCTTTTGCCTGTTTCTTCAGGATGTTAGCACTATGCCTGCAAGGAAATTATCTTTAGCTCAATGCACTTGATTCATCTAACTGAAGACACAACCAACAATGTCTTTAACCAGAAACACTTGAGGTGCCTCCTAAATATTAAATTTGCTAAATAAAATATAGATGTGTCTCTTTTTCCCAGTTACCACCTTACCAGAAACATCTGAGGGCTGAAAAAGAGACTCACAAGAATATATTTTATACACAAGAATATATTTTACGATTACATATTTTGTCAAGCGTTAGAGCAGGCTGCCCAGGGAAGTGGTTGAGTCAGCGTCCCTGGGCATATTTAAAAGATGTGTAGATGTGGTGCTTAGTGGTGAAGTTGGCAGTGCCAGGTTAAGAGTTAGACTTGATGTTTGTAAAGGTCTTTTCTAACCTAAACGATTGTATGGTTATATATGGATAATGTGTCTAGGCCACCTTGGTCACTGCACAAGGTCAAGTTTATTGGCCAAGACAGTACACCTGTATTCTGTTCATTTTCTCAGTAGTCCAGATGCCAGTAGTGACCAGAGTTAGGGAAAAATGACACCAACTCTGCAATTTTTTTCAGTGCACAGTTAGACATACCTTCACCTGCCTCTGTAAAGTAATACTGACCCTCATTTTGCCACATGTCTGTATCAGAAGTAGCTCAGCCAAGATGGAGAGCCAGCACCCCTGTTTCTCCCCAAAACTTATTAGCCACTAGCCCTACTTCAACTCCAAAAAATGTGAATATGTATCCAAAATCAACTTTGCAGATGGATTTTACCTGCATTAAATTCCATGGTGAAAAAAAAGCCATATATAGGGTTTAATTTAATTATGGGCATATAGCACTTGGAAAAAAAAAAAAGGCTTCATATTTGGATTTATGGAATTATTTTACTGAAAAAGAATTCAGTTACATATTTAAATCCCTGGTGGCTACTAATATTTTATTAAATACAGTGTAAATCCAGCTGTGTCCGAGCAATAAAACCTCCAAGGGGTAAAATAGTGAATGTTTTATATTTGATTTCTGCATGCAATGACTTGGTCTCCTGAATACTGTCCATGTGCCATTATGGTCTCCTTGACATTGATCTTTAATAGGGGTTCAGTATGCTGAACCCTTGCTTAAGTGTGCAGGAAGAATACAGCAAGATTACATACCACTTCTAAAATTTCAAGTATCTGGCACACTCCACACAAAACCTTGTGCTAAGTTATTACACAAATATATTTAATATCGGTTAATAAAATACAGAGAAATTCAGTTTGTGAAAAGAGAAGTTTGATTTCATTGCAGAACTTCAGGAAATAATGATGTGACTTTGTGGACAGTCACCCTTAGTAATTAGCTGGAGAGTAAATCCATTTGTTTTTTGCTTTTTTTTCATCAAGACATGCATTTTCACTCTCATGTGCCCAGGGTTTGAAAGGTTTACATTACATAAAATTAGGACTATATAAACTATGAGCTTCATCTGTTTTCTAATATGATTGCCCCTTCCCTTCAACTGAGTAGCCTAATTGATAGCCTCCATTGTATGCAATGCACGTCAATAAATACTGAACATGAATGTGAATCAATATTGTGTTAGTACTGGGATTAGGCAAGCTATTTTCTCCCCTTTTTTTTTTCCAGGAGAGATGAATATAAGTAAATAAAATGTCTGTTTGTCTGAAATTCTATCTGGGGATTTAGTTTTGCATTTCCCTGTACAACATTAGAAGTCACTCTGGTCTCTGGTACTTTGGTCTGATGTGGGCAATAGACACAAGCACCTGAGCGAACTGCTAGGAAGGACAGCCCTTTTCCCTAAAAAAAACAGATGCTGTTGCAAAGGCAAAGAGATCTGACTGTGAATACTTTCTTTTTTTTTTTCTTTTTCAAGCCACAAATTAGAGGACAATTTATGAGCACCTAGACAATAATTTATAGGAGCAATATTGACTGCTCTTGACCCTGTGTGTTATTTTGCAGTGTAAACAAAGCCAAATTACTAAGATGACCCAATACCATGCCAAAATCCATACACACCTAATATATATTACACAAATTTTTACAGTATGGCAAAACCACAACTCAGTAATAAATGTCCACAGTATTTTAGATCTGTTCTTGCAAACGCAGAGCAAAAGAGATCCAGCAAGTCTCTAAGCTTTGGGGAAATGAGGACTTGGAAATGGGGACTTGGAAATGGGGACTTGGAAATGAGGTATATAATGTTAGGACTGTGAGCCATTAGATCAAATTTCGGATCTATGGCCAGAAAGACAGGAGCTTACAAAAAAAAGCTCTGGACCAGTCATTACTCATAAACACTCAAGTGCTTCAGATATAGGCTCTCTTACTTGCTAAAGTGCTTGTCATCTCTTTACACACCCTCGAGGGAATCACCTCTGCTTTCCAAAGGGTCATAACTTGTTATCCCAATGGTGATAGGTTGGTACAGAAACCCTACGCATCCTTCCTGCCCCTTCAAACAGCACTGCTAAGTCCTGCCCTGCACTTCTTGTCTGACTTGGCACCAAGGGTGATCATCTGAGGTTCTGAATTTGGTTTCAAAAAAGGATCTAAGTAAAAAGAAGTGGTTCTTAGATCTTTAAGAGACCTAGGAATTTAAAGTAATTTTTTCCAGAAAAGTTTAACTACACAATCACCTCCAAAGACCTGATCTTCAAAAGAGATCAACACTAATGCAAATACCACGGTTAATAGCCAAATTTTCTAAGGAACAAAACCCTCCAAGGCAGTGGCAGTGTTTGGCTTCATGAGGGCTAACTTTTAGATTGAATATGCTCATCATCAGCATATTTATTTAGGAAGTAGAACCACTTCAGTATAAATCCTTTCTGTCCCAATTTCTTTACAGAAGCAAAATCTATTTCAACAACATCTGAAATGACTGCCCCAACCACAGGTCTTGATAAGGAGTAAGTCTTTTTTCAGTATTACCATTGCAACTATTCTTTATACTGAACATTTTCGTTAGAGGAGAGGCTGATACACAGGTCCCCTATTTTACCACCATATATTATGGTATCATTCCTGTACTTCCTTTGAGAGTTTTGGGTGATTTTTTTTTCCCATTGCACAGAAATAAAATCTTTTTCATTTATTCTCAAACCAGATGTATAGACATTTCTACATTGAAAGTTAGCAAAAATTTTTAATTATACATTTTTAACATACTCGCGTATGCACATTTTGGCATGCAAATGCTAAGACTGGAACAAACAATAGGCAGCAGGAAAAAAAGTCATTGCAGTGACCTTTAAAAATGTGCTGCATTTCTTGCAACTGAGTTTATTTACTTTTATACATAGAATGGTGAAAGTATCATATTTTAAGTATGTATTTTCCAGATTATTTTTCCAGTAGCAGTAAATCATTTCTGCACAACTACTCACACTAGATGAATTATCATTTTCGTAGCTTGCATCTACAACAGTAATTTAAATGGTGACTTGTGGAGAATGTATGGCTAAATCAAGTCCTCAGTTGGAGAGCTCAGCTTAATTTTCTGTGGCATCTTGTGTCACAATATGTCACATCAGTGTGGCTGCATGCGTGGATGGGATGCTCTTAAAGAAAGCATCACTTTTAAATGGGTTTTACTGAAAAGCCAAAAACAAATAAACAACAAAAAAATGTTAATGAACTATATCTCCATGTGTCAATCTGTTCTTATGGTTAATTACCGTACCAGTGGAGGAGTTCGGGGAGAAATGAGGACACATGTTTGCACTGCACAGTCATTTCACATGAACCTTTTGAATTCCAATCTGCGCTGACAAGGTCTCTTAACTGTCCCAAAGCACCTGAGACATTAACAGGCCCACAAATTCCAACTTCTTTTTTTTAATTTGCCTCCCACCCCTTCCCCGTTTGTTGCTATAGTAAAAATGTTTCTACTTTTCTACATCTGTCTGCTGTTGCCAACAAAACACTGGAGAACAGGAGGTGATCTTTCTGTTTTCGTTCCAGCAGCCTGGCCCTGAATGAGTTTAATCGGCTGAGAAACGCGACTGAAAAGGGCTTTGCTACCCTTTCTAACTTCACTGCGCTCGGGCTTTCTGTAGCCTAGAGAGTGACACCCTATGCCTTATTTCACTGTGGATTATTTAGAATGCTTCAATTGTGACTTGTCAATGTGGTCTGGGGTAGATCAAGGCAAAACCTCCGACAAGAAAACAGCAATGCGAATATGATGTGACTGACTGCCACACAATGGACTAATACCTCTTAATTTGGACTTTTAGCAACCGTTTACCATCCTTATGCCCTTGAAGATTCCAAATCCGTTCTTACACAGAAGAAAAAAACTCCTTTTTTTTCTTTCCTCTCCCTCCTTCCTCCCCCCCATAACCTGAGTGTATCGATCAATGTCTCCATATGCATTTAATAGCTTTATTTCAAAGCACTTTACTCTTAAAAGCCCCTCTCACCAAGGCAGACTATTGAAATACTGTGCAGGTGTAATTAAATGAGCCAATTTTTCACCCTGGACTGTATCCTTGTTGTCTCTTTGGCTTTCAAGCTACAAGATGAGGCTTGGTCAGTTGTTGTCTCTGGGCAGCACTGATTTTGTGGTTATATGTTTTTTTCTAATTTAAAAAAATCATTAAAGTGAAATTAATTGGTTAAAGGTTAATAGATGTAAAGATTGACATCCTTAGTAAAAGTATTCCACCTGAAATGACAGTGCAGGAATCTTAATATATTACCAGCTATTTATGCCTGTACTACACTCAGGAGTAATATGGCCAGGGCATCACTGAATGCCAAGTATCCTGTGACTTTGCTGTGGAGACCACTTCAGAGCTATTCAGTTACTTCTGGTTGCTGTGACTGTGTTTCCAAAGTTCACTAAGAAATAGAGCGAAAACGTTTATTTCACTTGGATTGTTTTCACACAACATTTTTTTTGCTCACTTAAAGATCTAGTGAAACTGTTCAAACAGAACATCAGTGTGAATGAATTTCATACATCTCTTTTGATATAATTTCTGTTCTTTATCAAGCACTTTTCAGTAACACTTGTCTGCATGAAATTTTGCCCACAAAAAAATGCTGCAGGAGAGCCTTGTGGGCGCTCGTGCACAGACATTTTCACCAAAAGGGTTAGAAGGTCAGTCGAAAGCTCTTTGCAATACGGGTGTCATCCAATGAAGACAGAGAAACATAGCTAAGCATCTTAATCAGGCATCATGAATAGGACATACTCAAAGCAACAGTCACAGTGAAGAGTCTGTGATTAGTTCACAAGCTGAAATCAGACCACATAAACCACATGTGAAATTATTTTGAATTGTGAACACATTTGTAAAAATCAAGATTTGTCAATAGATGATTCACAAGAAGAGTAAAGTTATACATTTCTCAGATAGGTTGTTCACAAAGGGTGGAGTGTAGAGCTACAATCTAGGATAACATTGAACCTGATGACCTAGAGGTAAAGGGCTGCAGAGCCCATAATCAAGCACCTTTGAATTCATTGTGCTGGACTCTCTATTTGAAAATTAAACAAAGACTCAATTGTAATAATTGTGTCACCTTATGTACTTAAAAGTCATTTCCCCAGCTCAGCTCAATGTCTAGAGGAGCAAATGGAGAAATTGCCTGTTGTGTCACTTCTCTAAGGCTTTATATCTTCTCAGTTTTTTCCATAGTGCTTTCCTACTGCTCTTCACAGAAACATTGCAAAGTTCCTTAGAACAGGCAATAAAATTCACAGATGGCTGAGCCAACAGAAATAAAACTAAAATAAGACCTTTGTACAAATGTGAAAAAAAAAAAACAAACCAAAACCCACTTTTACATAGTTGATTTCTTTATGCATTGGTCCATATTGGCTATGCTGGAGTTACTGAGAAAATATATTTAATTGCCAGATCACTGTTGTAATAAAATTATTTTATGTTGTTTAATTAAAAATTCTGAAAAGCAAACTTGCCATGACAGGTGTCAGTCATCAGGACATGTATAATCATGACCCTCTAATTCTGTGTTGTTATGGACTGACTAAAACCCCAATATGACCCAGAATGGACTAAGAGCATGGTTACCTTCCTCTGCAGCTAATACTGGCTGCTAGAAGAATGGGTTTCATTCAGACTGTTCAGGGCAATAAGCAGAATTTTCCAGTCCATGGAGAAAGTCAGACTTGAAAGCCCCTTCTTGCCTCAAACACCCAACAAAAGCCAAAACTACTCCCAGATGAAATGCCATTAGCATTGTTGCCACCTGTCTAAAGCAAATATGTGGGATGCCTCAGAGACCCCGAACCCAGAAAGGCAGCAAGGTTACAGAAAACATGTAGACTGATTCACAAGCCGTGGTAAAATAAAGTTGTCTTTGATGTATCCTGCTTCACCCCATTTGTTTGGCTTTGAGCCCTAATCTCAGCCAGGTAATCCAGAGTAAATCCACTGAACTTCAATGGGTGCGTGTTCCTTTACAACACCCAAAAACTGCCAGAAGGCATAATTATGATAATAGCGGCCTAAAAAATAAATTTCCCTATTACCATGAAGATGAATTTAGTTAGATGCTGATTTTTCAGACTCCTATTTTTCCAGCATATTCCGATGTAAGAAGTAGCTCAAACCAGAACAGAACTTGCTTTAAAGTCTCCTTCAATACTAAAAATAACCCCTCCAACTAATTGTGCTTATGTTACCTCCTTCAGCAGCAATTACTCAGTTTCATCCCGCCCTTCCTACTTACCCATAATTACCATCTCCTTTGACATGGTTAAATAAAACTGAGTATTAATATGGATTTAATGTTGTTTCAGAAATTGGTGCAGCACTGAGGGTGCCAATGACCCTACTTTCACTTTGTACTGAAAATGTGTTGATCTGTGGTTTTTGGCTGCTGCTTGAATTTGAGTTGAAGGTTGAAAGTAAACATATCACTCAAGCACATGGTGCATGAATTAAGGTCTTTCTGTCACCAGTCTCTGCTTTTTTTCCATGCTCCTGGGTCAGGCACCCCAGAGTCCCCTCCTTTCCCCTTTCCTCTCATGGGACCCAGGGGAAATATTTCTCTTGACATGAACTGCTGCATGGCTAACACCTGCATTTCTTTCAGTGCACATTTCCATGGGGGAAGTTTTGGGGTTTTTTTCTTCTTTTTTTCTTTTTTTTTTTTTTGTTTTTACCCTTTCCAGAAAAATATTTCTCTAAGAACGATCAGATTTTCCTAACTCCAGATACAGAGACTTGTTGCATTTCTGACACCAGAAAGCACACTGCTTGACTTTGAATTCCCTTTGGCCAAGAGATCATCTTCCAAAAATGTGTGTGTTAAATAAACACAGTCCATTTTTTAATCTGCAATAATATGGGTTGTGATGGAATGGGAGATCTAGCAAAGCCGTATTTTTCTGCTTCTCAGAAAGATAATAAAACCTAATGTGGCAAATTTATCTTGGCCTCCAGGTATTAGAATGCATTCAACACATCTTTGACAAGTTTACACCTACAAGGGTTTGCTGTGTCAGAAGCCTCCCTCTTGGTTAATGCAAGATTTTAGCACCAAAAGATTCGTTGTTTATTATAGTTTGAAGTAGTTCCTTGAACAAAATAAAGCTATGCTGTAAAATAAATTTTCAAAGCAAGTGTCCATACCCAGGCTTTTGCTGGCATAAACATGTTGGTCAGGATGTATGGAGCAGGAAATTGTTCTTTTTTTTATTTTTACGCACTAACTGACATCTTTATTCTGGGGAACAAAATTAAGTGTAAACCAAGCATTACTGTCTAAAGTGTTTTCTTGGGGTCAGAGTTTCCAGGGAATATTAGAAGGAGAAAGCTTCCTAAAGACATATCTTTGTGAAGTAGGGATGGGGGTTCCAATTTACTAGTCTTCGTCTTATTGAGGGCAATAATTTCCCTGAAGACTTTATTGGCAGGGTATCACTGCAGAAAATGTTTGCTGCCGGCAACCCTATTATTTTCCATGAGAAATACAGTCCCGTGAGAAAGCACGTTCTCACTCTATTTCTGTGGGAAACACCAGGAGAAGAAAAATTCCAAATCCCGCGAGACCGAGCAACTGGAAACAACACCAGGAGCCCTCTTGTTTTTGTAACTTATTGAAAAAATATCAAGGAGGGGAGAGAGGGAGGGAGGGAGAGCATGTTTTCATAAAATTTTTACTTTGCTAGAGCTCAATTTTTAAAAAAAACCTGGATTTATATTTGACAGCCCAAAATCTCAAGGATGTTCAGTCTATTTCAGTTGTCAATTTATGATCTTTAAAACATTTTTAAAATTGACTGAACCTTAACTACATCCTACCTCGTCTTGTACTAGCCAAGTTTTACAGATGCCATCTTAAAAATCAATTCAAAGAACAGCTATAAACTTGAAAGCTTCCTATTTGAAGTGTATATGGCAGAATGCAATTTTGTTTAATTTTAATTGACAGAGATGTCAGCCTAAGAGAATATTTTAGAATATTAGTAGGAACAGTAAACTCATGCCTTGACACTTTTATGATATAATGGTATAATTCTCGGGAAAAAAACCACCACTGTCAGGATTTACACAAAAGCAGTACATGTTTTACTTTTTCCTCAGTAAAGGAGTGACAAATATATTACTAATTACACAATTACTTTATTATGTAGACCCTGCAATAAAGCCCTTGAAGTACACTCAGAAAGTCTTAGTTTCATTAAAAAACACAGGATTTCTTCTTGTTTTGTGTTTTTTTTTTTTAAATTAGTATTACATATTTTCTGGCGAGGTTTCAGCCTGGAGGATGTAGTTCAGTTCGCTGCCCTCTACATTTTACAATACAAAAAGCGTATTTGCAAGGCCTGAGACAAATCCTCAAGTGATGTAAAACTGCTATCACTGCCTATCTGAACAAGCTGAGAATCAGACTTCAAGAAATTATTGGAAAAGATTCAAATATAGTCATTTCTATTGGCTTTCTTGGATATTGGTTATTATGTGTCTTTATTTTTCTGGTTATTACGAAGCAACTTCACATTAAGAAATAAATGCATGCCCATAAGCTACTCATGCTCCAAGTCCAGATGAAATTTTTGAAAAAGTCCACACAATTGAAAACTGAGTCCTCGGTCCCCCGCTTTGGGAATGGATGAAGTCCTGCTCTAAATTATACCTTACTCTCCCTCTTTGTATCACTGCTGTAAAGAAAATTCCCAAGCAACAAGGAGGACCAAAGGGATACAAAGGCACACTGAGGAACTTGCTGCTGCTGTACAACAAATATAAATGCTCTGTAGCTCCTCAAGGCCTGATCTAGCAAACTACTTAAATATGCAGCTGACTTTAAGCACATGAGTAATCCTTTTGACTTTGAAGAATTACTCATGTGCCTAAAGTTAAGTATAGTGCCCTGCTGTACTGGGACCTGGCCCTCAAAACAAAGTATGGCAGCGATTTAGTGATTGATTACAGCCTACAGAAGGACAAGCCAGTTGGGTTAAACAAGAATTGGCCCAACCCTTTGCCCTTCTCCAAAAAAAAATCTGAATAAAGGTCAAAAGAGTTTGGTTAAGGATGTACTTACCAAACTTTCAAACCTTTTGAGGACCATCCACCACTAGCAAAGGCTCTCACATTGTATCCCTCCGGGAGTCCCGTAGGCGTAGTCGGTTGTAAACTCATTTTCCTATATGGTCAGGCACGTGTTGTGGGGGGAGGAGGAATGAATGACAATGTAGTACGGCCAAAGCTGGTGTCCTGTGACCATGGAGCTTTTAATATGGAGGCAACGGAATCAGGATTAAGAATTGCAGCTGCTAAGATGCTAAACCCCACATACAGCTCCCATGGCTCAGATGTTATCAAGCGTAAAATCTTTTGAATAAAGCCTTACATGGGGGCACCATTGTCAACTGCTTTCCCAGTTAAAGCCTTTACGTAGCAGTAAGAGGGAAAAGGTTGTATTTTGCCGTATTATTTTCAGTGATATGTCAAAGGCCACCAAAATCAATTCCCATTAATTTTAAAGGACTTTCTGTAGTAAAAATAATGCCCAGTAAAAGCACTATAATGAAACTGCTGCTTAAATTATTCCATTCCTTTAAGGTTGGTCAGCAACTGATTTTCTTCCAGAAGACAATATTGTATAAATTCCAGTGTTGTTCTCAGAAGCTAAAGTCAGACAGGTTTCTAATGAATAAGCTCTGAAGGAGTGGGTATGATTTTGAAGTGATTTTGCTGTGGTCTTTGTTTATGTTTGCTTCTATCTAATCCAGATTCCCTCTCTTTTGTATTTATATCACTTTTGGTATGAAACTGACATCAAATTGGAATCCCAGCACTGCCTCTGTCTGGATTTGTGGCTTTGAGTAAATTTTCATCTCAGAAATGGCATGAGGAAAAAATGTCGCAGTTAATCATATAATCATAAAATCATTTAAGTTGGAAAAGACCATTAAGATCATAGAGTCCAACCCTTAACCTAGCACTGCCAACTCCACCACTAAACCATATCCCTAAGCACCACAGCTACATGTTTTTTTAAATATCTCCAGGGACGGTGACTCAACCATTTCCCTCAGCAGCTTGTTCCAATGTTTGACCACACTTTCAGTAAAGAAATTTTTCCTAATATCCAGTGTAAACTTCTCCTGGTGCAAATTGAGGCCATATCCTCTTGTCCTACGGCTTGTTATTTGAGAAAAGAGACCAATCCCATCTATCTACAACCTCCTTTCAGGTAGTTGAGAAGAGAGACAAGGTCTCTCCTCTCAGCCCCTTTTTCTCCAAACTGAACAATCTGAGTTCTCTCAGTCGTCTTTGTAACACTTGTGCTCCAAACCCTTGGACCAGCTTCACTACCCTTTTCTGGACAAGCTCCAGCACCTCAATGTCCTCCTCGCAGTGAGGAGCGCAAAACTGAACCCAGGATTCAAGGTGCAGCCTCAACAGCACTGAGTACCTCTCAAAAAAAAACCAAAAAGAGAATGAAGGCCACTGGTTTTCACAACTGAGACCACAGCATACAAGAAACCTCCGTAACAAGCAGCATAACGCAAACAGTAGTTGCTGACTCCTTGAAAAGTTAAACTAGCAGTAACCATACAGCTCTGAACATCATCAACAGCAGAAGACATTATGAGAGCAAACAATGGACTGGTATGAGTAATAGAAAGGCTGGAGATTAAGAGATTGAAGAATTGAGAAAAGGAAACAGCAAAGTGATGGGTTTTTTTTCTTTATTAGCTCTGTGAAACCAATGGGTGGGAAAATAGAATTCTCCTCAATCAGGCTTGTCTTTTCCTATTCACAACAGGCACCTGACCTATATGAAGGATTAACTGTCTGCTTGTAAACTGACATGTTTTGATATTAAGCTATTTTGAGTCACAGTTTGGCCAAGTGATCTATGTGCATCTACCACCCTATAACGCAGCCATGAATTCTATGAGGCTTTGAAGAGTGCACTACACCTGGGTTGACATCTCCAGTGCCAGCTTTCAGCCCTCTGAGATTTGCACTTTTAGCATGCAAATTGCACCTTCAGATGTAGCATTTGTAAACAAGGAGTAAAAATAGTCATCACTGAAGTGGTAGGTAGCCCTCCTTTCTCAGAAGCTATTTTTAAAAGTGTCTAGTATTTTTTGGGGCAGCATAAAATGTTTCAGTCCATGTTGTTGAATAATAAGTCATAAAACCTCAGCATTAAACAAAAAATTGAACTCACTTTTATGATCCCTAAAAGAGCTTCAAAGCCACTACAAAAAATCACAACAATGCCTTTTCCTTGATTTTTCAGGAATGTATATAGCTTACTAGATAGTGACACCTGAGTCAAAATCTGTTAAGTCAATCAAAATATTTCCGTTGACTTCAGTGAAAGCTGCATTTGGCCTAAGAATTATCCACTATGTGAGGAAGACTTGCCCACTGAGTTCTAGGCAGATCTAATTTTAAAAGACTTCAACTGGAAATCATCACTTGTTCTTCTGGATGCTGTGAACAAAAAGGATTCTTTGATCCGTAGCTCAGACTCACCAGGTTTAAGATCTACCGTAGGACTCGCCACATCTAACTAACAACTATTATGTAGCCTTCCTTTTTCATTACTTTTGTTCTCAGCAATGAATAAAATCAAGCTTTTTGTGCTTGCTGATGAGTTGGTCGTAGTTTTTTTTCTAACATCACTATCTTACCCTGTTTTATCCTGTTTTATCATTTTTTTCATAAGATGCTGCCAGTATGGATACTTGACAGTCAAACCCTTACTAAGTAATATCAACATTACAATGTATTCTGGTAACATAAAGGGGGAAAAAAGCTGATTTTTAGTCATATCTGGTATGATACTTTAAGCTAAGCAATAGCAAGAATGTTTCATATAAACGTATAAAAGAATGCAATTCTGAAATCTGTAAAAAAATCTTACTTGGGCAACCGTTTTTACACAGATTATCTGTTAGTTTCCATTTCTAAGAGAGCGTGGTATGAGATCATGCTTCTCTGTCTCATCTATCAGTTTCAATTTAGACAACAGGAGGAAGAGGAAAAAATTCACAAAAAAATAATAAAATCTTCACAAGTCTTACAGATGCTTGAGTTCATGGAAAGGGGGGCTGGTTAGCAAAAACTGGAGCTCCCACTGCAGATGAGAGTGAAGTAATTTATGCAAGGGAGCTGCACAGGACAAAGCTGTGAATTTTCTGCACAGTTCCTTATATTTGACTTTTACTTTCAAGCAATGTTTTGGGAGGTTCACGTTATACAGAAAAAACAAGCACACTACTGAGCGAACACGCATGAGGTAAGATGAATTTATTTTCCCATGGTGATCACATCATGGTGGATGTAGAGATTGGTTAGGAAGGCAAGATTTGGGAATGGCCAAGTAACCTGAAAAGGCCAATCCCCTAGAATTTCCCGTTTCTCTTGAGATGCTGAGAAACTCACCATTGTGAAGAAAAACAGGAGTGGTTCATTGGCTTTGTTGCTTGGAGGCAAATCTCCCCACACAATGACCTTCAAAGTGTATTTTTACACCCCCATGGGCTTTCACATTCAAGACCTACTGCAAATATTGATAGCCAAAAGGGATTTGCAATGGAGCTAAGATGCAACCTGCCTTCTACAGCACTTGTTCACCCTAAATAACTGTTTGCTCCACAAGGATTTCTGCTGTCTACAGAAAAGGCATATGACTGTACTCCATCAATTCTGTCCCAAAGCTTAGATCAAAACCCAAATTCAACTTCACCTATCTGAAAAAATACTGTTTTACCTAAAGAAAAAAAAACACATTAAAAATAAGAAGGCCACCAGATTCAATTCCAGATGATGTAGGGTCCATCACTAGAGTTCTCAGTGACTCTGGACACCTCACTCCATTTTCCCATGCCCTAATTTCCCCAGAAATAAGTTGTATCAGCCTCTACCATGGATCAGTACTAGATTTGAAGGTAAAAGTCACCATACAATACGGAGGCATTATTAGTTATTATTTTTTAATACTGAAAGTGGTTTGTAAACCCCAGCCATAGGAAGTGCATGGAAAGCCAGAAGAGTAAAATTAGATAAATAGGATCACTTAAGCAATAGAAATAGAAAACCTTTCTTTCATTTTTATGTGCTACAGAAGGTTCATTATGTGCCGTATCGACAAAATAGTATTTTTCAGTGTCACCTGTTCATTAAAGAGTCATTTTAAAGGCAGTTGGTGTGTTTCAGTATCATATTATTCATCTAATAAAAGTATTCATTGGTTTATGTGTTATATTTCTTTTCCTGCTGGTCTGGTATTCCTTATACAAGATGTCCTGAAAGCATTGATTCTGATATCATATTGGTGTATATTAGTAAATCTATTAAAGTTAATAAGTTATTGTACATTGATGTAAGAAAATCAAGGCTAATGAAGCTATTTGACTATGCAATAATTACAGGTTTAGAACCTACTGCCATTTAATATTTTGGAAGGTTATGTGCCTTCTCAAGGTAGGACATAATTTTCCTTAACATAGCTTTCAATAGAGGTGCATTAGCCTCTAGTGGCAGTAGAGGTGATGTATTGTATTGCTAATTTAAAGGATTATGCAAGAAAAGTGAATATATTGCAATAATTATGAAGTCTTGTTTGACTTCACATTTCCACAAGTGTACTTTGTCATGCTTTAAATACTTCATGGATTTGAAAAGCAAAATCAAGATGCTATAAATTGGGGTGAAATAAAAAGCTTATTAGCACCTGCTTAGAGAAGATTTAAGTTTGGTATATTTTCTGTTTGATTGCCATCATTACTGCATTTATATCCAAGCAATGCTTCTACCTATGTGATTGCAAGCATGTGTGAGTTTGTGTGTGCACACATGTGCAGAAGGGGTCATGACATGTATTAAAGCAGTCAATAAAGCACGCATAGGACGGGCATCTAACCCTGGAATATATTTATATTTATACTCATTTCTGATATGGAAACTAAAGAGGAAAAATCGATTGGAATCTAACGTTTCATTGTCCTTCACCTTGACTCTTCAGTTTAAAGTAAGCAGTTAAAGAATAAACATTGCTGGAGAGAAATAAATAAATAGATAGATGAAAAAGCCACTCTCTAACATTATTAGGACTTCCAAAGTAAATAAAAAGTGGTAGAGCTGAGAGCAAATTGCTGCAGTGGTGCCAGGGAGAATCCTGATTTTAGCACCACTGTACCAAATTTGTCATTTAGGAAAGCTCTTGTTCCCTTTATTGAGTTCCACTGTAGTGAACAATTTCTGCCTGCATCCCTCGTGTGTCCTTTTGGTTTATTATCTTTCACTGTGAATTGAGCATCCACAATCAGTTTTACAGGAAGCCTAATTTCACACACTGCTTATACATATGATGAGGACTTCCCTCGCCCTCCCCCCTTCCCTGTCCCTTCTCCCAATGTTCTTATCAAATGAAGAATTGTGGATAAGGGTTAGGTGCAGATAAACATGAGTGTAGCACTTCCAGAAAGGTCATGATCCCCCCATAAGGTGCTTCTTGTTATGCCTGACCTTCAGATTTTCATCATCAGCCCGCCTGACAACTTAATAATGCAGAGGTGCAGGATTCATTTCTCCCCTCTGAGAGAGCCAGTACGGGACGCCCTTTTCCCTGATTATTTCCCTGCACTCCCGACTGCCCTTTATAAGCCAACCAGAACTCCATCAATCATGCTCTTCTCTCCTTTCCTCCTCAGCCCGCAGTCCTGAAAGCTCGAAAGCTGCAATGTCCCCTTTTGTCTTGCGCTACTACACAGCTACAACAACAACAGAAAAGACTCAGTGCCCGCGAACACCCTTAGCAGGCAGCAATCAACCTTCCTATTTAAAAGAGTCTTTCAGATTTCTTCCATGCTAACTGTGTTATCTTACAGAATGACTCCTAATGGGTTCTGTTAACTGCCCGAGGAGGGAAGAAATTTAAGCTGAAATCAGAAGTTTTTCTTCCATTTTATTTTTTCCTTTTTTTTCTGATTTTATTTTTCACTTTTTTCCACTCTTGTTCTCTCACTTCTGTTTCTATAGTTTACTAATAATTAAATGAAAGAGGAAAAAAACTTTCCAGAATTATTGACTCTTTTTTATTTCTTTCTAAAGGTAAGGAAGAAGCAAAGACTTGATATGCTCAGGGTATTAAGGATGTCAGTTTATTGGAATGAAATAACGCAGAAAGTTCGGAAGAAAGTCTTCTTAGGATAGGAAGATATTGATTCAGATCAGATTTTAAAGGCTGCAATAAACTCATGTTATAAAATATGTATCCACTTCACCCCCAGCCCTACTAGTGCTTTTTCAGCCAATGATTCCTAGAGTGAAAATGGGATGATAATGCACCATGAGCATCTGGCGAGAACGGAGTACAGTATGTTCCCTGACAGAGCAGGGATATGCCAAGGCCATCTCCTATTGCCTAAAGCAGCTGCCATTTGTATCTCCAAGAGGGGAAGTATCCCCTGGTAAGCTACAGCTCAGCTGGGTATGAGAGCTACACCGTACCCAGAAAGCAAGCTTAGATCCTATCCTGCCCAGTGGCAGCAGGATGCAAATCTGTGCCCAGCTGGATAGAGAAGTTAATACAATAGCCCAGCTCACCCATTAAGTCACTGTGCTGGATCTGTAAGAATAAATAAATAAATAACAGAGCTGCATGAAGCACCGTAAAACCACTCGTTTACCAAATATCAGCATAGTGGCTGAAATTAAGTTTTCCTCACTCCTCCTGTGCCTGGATGCGCTCAGATAGCACAGGCTCATGAGAAAGCCTGAAGTCAGGGCTGTGGGGTTTTTAACTGAACAATTACCTCTCCATGCAAAGTGAAAACCTGCTTAAAAGCAGAGAAAACAGCCTCAGCGCTACTCAGTCTCCCAAACAAGTACTGTGGGAATAATTGGGAAGCCCCTGAATAATGTTTTACCATCTGAATCATTTCATACATCATAGATTTGGAAAATCCCAACACAGATTTGGAGCCTGTAGTGAAATATGGGATTGCATTTATTGGTTGTGAAAGCTAAATATCTCTTCAGAGCCTTCTTTTCCTTAATAAGAAAAAATAATCTTCCTATGAAGATCTTCCTTCAAAATAATAACATGACAAAGATTGCAAACTGCCATCAGAAGAGAGCTGGGAAGATTAGCAAATGTTCAGCAGTGATAACAGGGAGTTCTCCCTAAAGCCCATTGAGTCAGTTAGTGTTGCTTCAGACTCCAGTATGCTTTGGGTAAAATCCCAAAAGATCATCAGGTTCATTTTAAGAATTTTCTCCAGTTCAGTCAAGGATCTAAGACAAAGTCTAAAGAACCTCTCAGAGAGACCAGAAAACATGAATCCAAAGTAGAAAGCTGGGGAAAAAAGCTTGAAAAACAGATGAAAGAAGAAGGAAGGAAGGAAGGATAGAAAGGATGAGGCACAGTAGGAAAAAGGAAAGATCACTATGAGGTGCTGGAAAAGAAAAATAGATGAGTGATAATGATCTATGGGTGGGGGAGAACCTGTCTGAGGGAAAGAGGTAAAGGCTTTGGACAGCAAAGGGAAGCACAAACAAATGAAACAGAAAAACAGGAAGGAAAGCAAAGCAAACTTGCAGATACAGAGGAAAAACGACAGGAAATCTGTGTTTCCCAGTATCCTTTCTGGACCACTAGACGCAGGAAATCACACTTCAAAAGGACAGCCAAGAACATGGGACCTGATAAGAGTGATAAAGATGCCATTGCCACCAGATCAAAGTGTTGGAGGGAGGAGATAGGAGGATGAAAAGAAAAGGAATAAAGCACAAGAAGTTAATTTGAAAGAGTCCAGAGTTTTTTTTTCTTTTAATTTTCATCCTAAAACATGTCCAGCCTGCGTCTGTCTGGGAAGAGGGGACTCCCTGGAATATAAACACCACTCCAAACCCAAGCTCCATTTAAGCTTCATAACCTACAGCAAATTCAAATACTTGACTTGGCACTGTTTCTTCATTTCAGTCTTCATCCACTGCAGCAGCAGTGCCAGTGGCTGCCTGCAGCCCTTTGCAAGGCTTTCCTAGCCATCCTTCACCTGGGACCTGGCCTCCACACTGCCCTCCAGCTCCCAGCCTCCACACCCACGGGGATAGCACGAGGAGCTGAACAATGTCTGGGTGACCCCAAATGAATGGGGTACAGAAGGACATGAAGGGCTGGGCTGTTCTTTCATCCCAGAAACACTGGTTTTGTAGGGAGGAGGGAGATTGTCCTCTACTGACATTTGCCAGGGGAAAATGAGGAATAGTTTGGATCCTTACCAGAGGGCCATGGCTACATCCAAGCCCTTGCAAATTGACTTGGCAAGAGAGGATTCTCTCGAGGAGTGAGGAAAACCAGAGAGATGTCAGTCAGAGAAGTAAACACCATATGCTTGTCTCACAGCATCTGATGGTAGTGAAGTGGACAGAGCAGAGAGTCTGGCAGATCCCAGAAATAGGGCAGTGTAAATCAAGACACATTCTCCTTTCTTTGCTTCCCAGAGGAGTTCCACAGACATCAGCAGTGTGTTCCTTCTAAATCCAGGGGCTCTTCAAAGCCAATTGGTGTTTTCCGTACTGATTATTTACGCTAAGCCTTGACTGAATTAACTGTAGGTTACAGAGAGGTGACTTTTTTTGAGATGTATGAGATAAATCCCTCTTCATCTAGAGGGCAAAAAGTGAGAGAAAGGGAGAGACTACAGAGCTCTTTAATGCGATGTACTTGGTTTTAAATAAGAAAAAATCTTTTCCAGTAATTATTTTTTTCCTTCCTCAGTGCTGAAAATGCTGCAGGAAAATGTTGTCCAGTATCTCCAGTTTTCATAGCAAAATATTGTCATTTGACCCACATGAGGATAGCAAAATGCAGGGAGCAGCTGTTCTCTGGTGCTCATCTGCTTTACTTTTCTACCTATTGCTTCCTTTAGTTGGAATTTGTATCAGGGCCACAATTCTCTCTCTAACCTTCTCCAGAAATGCTATTAAACTGTGGAGACAGGCAGCAGAGACACCAATGAGACTCCACTGCATGAGCAAAACTCGTTCCTTAAGTGCATCAGTAATTATCTCTGTGGCATTCAGCCCATCAGGTTGGTATTGTTTTAAGAATCGTATTTAAGAATTTTGAAAGCTTTTTGAAAACACAGAGCAAATATCATAGCTATGCAAATAGGTGAGAAGCCAATCTGCAGACATAAAGTAGGCTGTTGATGAGACAACCTGGTGAGGAAGGAAAAAACTTGCTAGAAAAAATTATTGAACTTCAGGTTAGAGCAAAACCTTCTGAAATGTGCAACGTTGTATTAACTTATCCCAGATATATTTTGACAGCTATAAGAGGAAATAGCTGAATTAGAAGTTTTACAAGTGCAATCTCTGACAGGTTTTACACCAAATATTTACTTTTTTATTCATCAGGTTAATAAACTCATAACCTCCTCTTGCACCGGTCATTTCCTGATGTGATCCAATTTTCTCCTATCTGGCCACAACATGCCCATGTGTTCGAAGCAAGTTTCACGCACAAGTATATCTTCAGAGGCACCGTTCAGCTCAGAGGAGATGGCCCTGGAGCCACACGCTCTGAGACATTTCAGTTCAAAATCAATGGGAGATTTACTCATGTGATGATCGTAAATTTAAGCTGTTCAGCAGTGTCATTCTGTTCAGCAAAGCTTTCTATTCCTCTTGTTAGCTCAAACCAAGAGTTTCCTGCCTTTTAACTCAAAATTAGGAAATCTTTCTGAGCTTTGAATATGCTGTCTCAATTCTTAGCTCTATAAAACTGATATTAAGAGCACAAATTTCCTCCTTTTCTTCTGATTCTTCCCTTTTATTTAACATATATATAACACACACAATAGGTCTAACAATTATCTGTTAACCAACAGCTAATTACCAGTATGATTTAGAAATGACTCTCTAAGACATGGATTTTATTTTGCCTGACAATGCATATTCTCTCAGAGTATCTAACATGAATGACTATTAAAAATCTCCTAATTCACTCTATATAGCATGTAGTATAGCATGAATCTGTGAGCAAGTAAGTGGTAGGCAAATCCAGAATATGCCAATCTGGAGAATTAAAAAAAAAACAAACAAACAAAAAAAATCCACTTAAATTGTCCATGCACCTCAAGACAAGTTTAAAAATGAATATTTTTATCAGGGGAAATTAATAAAAAATATAATCCAAAGAAAATGATTGGAAAAAAGAATGTGAGCCATGATCAACAATACAGAGAAAACTTTTTTTGTTTAAATACATTAAATATTTCAACATAATCAAGTTCTTTCATACCAAGTCTATTCCAATGGCTCTTCTTCATTCTATTCTTGATTTACCATTTTAATGTTAAAAATTTCTCTTGACCAAAGACATATGAAAAATCCATATTTTGTCATTGTATTATTTTTATATTCTTTTTTAATGATATGATATAAAAATCCTATTCTAATAAAACACATAGGTAACATAAATACATTAAGACACTTTTATATCAATGGCAAAAATCTGTAGTCATTTAATACCCTGCTACGATGCATAAGAGCTCAAAAATAGCTTCAGAGGAGTAACCTTTGTGCTAAATTAACAAAAATAAATATTAACTTCTGAAATATTTGATAGAAAATCTTTAATGCAAAATCCCTGAAGTATTCATTCAAAAAGATGTATCCTAACCGAACTCAAGTGAAAATGATCTTTTTTATCTGCTAAATATTTTCCCAGGAATAATAATTTTATTTGGTGAAGAGATGAACAAAAGATCATGTCAGAACTAAGATTTGTGTGAAAAGAACATATCCTATATGAAACTGAAACATCAATTTCATTAAGACCCCTTCATCCCTTTCTGCTAATGCCTTTCCTCCTCCTAATGCCTTTCTGTCTAAACAACTGCATCCAGCTTCTTCATGTCCCAACTGAGCCATCTTGACCATTGTATGGCCAGGATGTTATCTTCTTGGTTTTTTTTATAGGAGCACTTTATTTCTCTGCCTTTTTGCCAATATGTTCCAAGTTGGGTCTCTTTTAGTAAACAAACTAAAAAAAAAAAAAAAAGTTAAAGTAGAAGAAAAATTTTTCTCCGTAATAATATTATTAATAATTATTTTCTAATATTTCCAATTACAAAGGCAGAAAATTTTTATCAAACTTCAAATACATTTTCCAATCAGTTTGTAATTGCTTCTCATTCTGCCTCTCCTCTGAAAAGTCTTCCTAACACCTCCTAACGTGATTGTTTCTTGCTAACAGAGACATTTTGCAGACAGATTGAGTGTCAATATTATTAGCAGCAAATTATTCACATTGCGTGAATAGCCTTATAACCCTTATTTACTCTGAATATTCAGGAATCTATTGTTTTTAAATGAAAACTTTTAATAAGCTCTCACAGTTCTGATGGAATCTTATGGACGCTATCAAGGTTTTGGGGTACAAAAGAGAAATATTTTATTCTTCTGATTCAAAGAATGACAGTGACACCAATACCAAGTTTGTCCCTAAAATACTAAAGACTACAGAAAACCTGTAGCAACCTTGTGTCTGTGCTATCGGGCAGTAGTCCTTCTCTGCTTGTGTAGTATATAGATAAAGGTAGGGAATGAGTTGCTGTATCAAGCAGTTTGTTGCTAAAATAGCCTTTCACTGTTTATTTTCCAGCTAAGTCAATTAAGCAAGGTGGTGCATCAACATTCACTATGTGCTGATTTCAGATATATTGGCAGGATTTTAAATAAACAGCAATGAAAGGAGTATACATTTGTTAAAAAAAGGCAAGCTCTTAAGGAAATAAATACTAAAGATGGCATGCTATTACCCAAAAACACAGGAACAGGAAGAATGCTTTGTTGTTGTGTTGGTATTTTTTCTACAGATGTCTTCTTTCTCAACTAGCATTGCTGGGTTTTTTTAAACACAAAACTTTAAGCTCTCTCAGTTACAATGTTGTTTTGTTTGAGTACATGCATAAATAAATTTTGATTACCTGCTTCAAGTCTAACTTTATGTGAAAGAATAAAGAGGTAGATTTGAACTATCTAATTAAAACACTGAAACCTGCCCCATTAAATGATTCCAGTTTTATATCAACATGTGTACTGCTGTAATTCAAAGAACCTACTTGTCCCAATTCAGGTCAAGGTTTGTATAAATTTTAGAGGCAGAATCTGAAATACATTTTTTGAAAGATATGCCCTGACCAACAGGGCTATGTTTTACAGGCATGTTAGACCAAGGATGTGTGGATAAAATAAAAGGGGAAAGTGAAACATTCAATGTCAGACTACATGGTGAGGTCAATATGACAAGATCAAGAATAAAGCCTGGAGACCCTAATCCTCAGATCAGTGTTCTACCCACTGTATCTCTAAATCAATAATTATCCCAGTGTAACACCTAAATAACATTTTAATGCCTTTGGCCCACAAGTTGATGCCTACATTTGATTAGTTAAAGCTCCTTTTCATGGGTTTGTTCCTGCCACACTACAAGCGGTTAAGAGATGAAGGCCACCAGAACAATGACTTTTATGTACAGCATTTCTCCTCCTCATTCCCCCAGCCTCTGCTTTATTAAACACTTGATCAGTTGGCTTAAAAATTAACCATATGGTGCTGTTTGTGGGGTATAGATTGAAGGCTTGGGAAGGGCATGATCTGTTTAGCCTGTCTGGGCAAATGATTTCGGTGTGAACATCACAGTCCATTTGCTGTCATTAGTGGAACATGAGCAGAAGGCCAGGGAACTTTTTAAATGATGGGCCTACAAATACATAAACAAAATTGTTTTAAGAAGTCATCTGATGACTGAAGACAGTAGCACATCATAGAAAAAGTGTGAGGAGCTGTGAGTGCACTGATTTGTTCCCAGTGCATTACTCTACTGAAGTCCGCTGTCACCTATTAATTGTTCAGTCACTGGAATGGGGTGAATTACAGTATCTGTGAGCACCCATCTTAATTTACAGCTTTTGTTTCACCCATGCTTATGCCATCCTGTTATTTACTTTATGGAAACACATGAGCTAGTAGTTTCTGTTCAAATAAAGGTTTGGGGAATAGATATTCTTACAAGGAAAGTGACTATATTCCCACAAAGTCGGTCTTGTATGGATTGAATATTTGATGTTCTTTCTTCTCTGGCTTAAAAAAAGTTACACTAATCCAATTGAGAGGAAGAAAAAATAACATGTGATCCAGATCTGTCAATTAACAATCCTGAGCATTAAAAACAGGAAGTGTTTATAGGATGAAATGTGCTGGTGCACAGCCATGCAAATAATTACTGAAAATAAATCAATTTTTAAAAAAGCTGCACGTAAGCAGAAAAAACATTCATCCCAAAAGCTGATGTAATATGAATAATTTAAGCAACTTGAATAAGCAATAGTAAGCATCCTTTGCAATGCCACCAAAATCATAGAAATTGTAGTCAGAAATCTTCTGTACTCTTCTGACACTGACTTCCACGGGTAGTCATGGTACCTCTAGGTGACCTGTGAGTTTGTCCGTCTTTAAAATAGGTATTTTAAATAATATGAATATAATCTCAAGGCTGTTCTCAGCCAAGTTAATGTTTGGGAAGTGTTCTAAGATTGCTGAATAAAAGTGTGATATTAGTTCAAACAATGATGATGATTATCTTTCAGGGATTTTTTATCCTCAGTGAAAAGCAAAAAGAATTACTGGCCAATTTTGTCTAGTAAAGGCTGAATACTTGGAACACTTCCCATTCGTACTCATTCTGTGGCTTTTCTGTGTCTGACTTATGTTTATCTTCATTAAGTGGAATAATGCAAGTCAAAATAGCTACAAGTAAACTGTCTGCTGGATAGAGAACAGTTGTTAGTTCATGGGAAATGGATCATAAAAAATATGCTCCTCTGACTTCAGAAAAGAGCTCTAAATTGATCCATTTCCAGTTCAAAGCTCCTTAAAACATACTAAACAATCTCACCTGATATTTCATCACCATCATCACGTGTCTTTCCAGTTCAACAGGGGATTTATTACTCTGAAAGTTTTTGTCTCTATCAAAGTTCACCATAAAGTCCTGATTCACATGGGAAGGCAGGGAGAACACCTTCTCTACACATTGGAGGACCCTTCAAATAAACAGTTGTCCTGGGTTCTTTGAACTTCGGAAGAGGTGGAGATGCAGTCATATAGAAGATGAACTACTTCCCTTGAAGGAGTACAGCACATATCTGTGCAGATTGATGGAGTCATAAGTCACTAGAAGCTAACCTGGGTACAGCTTGAGGTAAAGCTGAAAGCTAAAGTCATTCCAGGTGGGCTGGTGGATGGAAAAAACAAATCCTAGATGCTCACAGATGAGGTCGTAACTTCTGTTCCATTGCAAACCACGTCTAAATATTTTAGATTTATATTTTAGAAGTTTTACGCCTCTCTATAAAATGCATTTAAACTTCAGGTTTTATTTTAAAATGCCTCTTGAGTCAGTGAGGTGCCATGTTCTCTCATGGATTTCAGGCAAACCTCTCTTGACCAATCCAAAGCCATAAGCCAAACCATATGACTCCAAAATACCTTCAATTGCCTCCTGGATCATATGTCCACATCTGGAAATGATGGATATTCTCTTCCCAGCTGCAGAAGAGGGAAATTCTGCATTAGGCTAAAAACACTGTGTAAATTGCAAGGGAGAAGGGTCAGCTTTCTAGAATTACAGTGGTCAAGGAAAGTCAAGCACTTTAATGGCAGGCTCAGATCCAAGATCAAAATCATTTTACAAATCTCCAAGCAATTCTACCTAGAAACATGCAGAACTTTTTGGTTGGTTTTATGGTGAACATAGCCAATGGGCAACAAATTCTCAGAGCTAGAGGCTAATCTCCCTTCACAAGGAACACAAAGCAGGTGTGCTCTGTAAGGATGAAACTGTGCCCCAGCTTTGGCTGACATAAAGCAGCAGAGAACTTTCTGATGGGAAATGGTCATAAATCACAGGAAGACCAAGAGAGAAAAAAAAAATCAAAGTTGAAATCACAGTTTTGAGCTCACCTTGCTGAAATCTCTTTGTCTAAAACATTCTTAAAACTTTAAAGAATGTGTTTGTTCACGGATAATAATAGAAAAAAAACATTCCATGAAGGAAGTGAGAAGCAGCCGTTTTCATTTCATTTATATGAAGTATGATTGAACTTACATTGGTCACTTATATCGTCCAATTGTACCTCATTTCTTACCTTTTTATGTATAAAAATAGATGCTGAGATGCCATCTTCTATTGCCTAAAGAGAATCACTCTCATATTTAAGTGATATACAAACAGAGAATTCATTGGAAGATGTGTAATTTTATACTAGCATTAGAAATAATACCATATTTATAATATGAAATAAATAGTCTGTTTGGTCTGTCTATGCCTCTGACTCATTACTTTACTAAGACTTGTCTGGAAAAATCTTTTTACTACCAAAATGAAACATGTTGGATTGGACCTTAGTAGACTTAAAGAATTCTCTAGAAATACCACAACGTATATTGCATTTCCTGAGGTGGTGGTGGTGGTAACAGTGAGAGGAAATTTTCATGAGGCTTTTTTTCTTGCTACATTTCTCTATTCAGGCAATTGGAAATATATGAAAATAGTAAGGGAAAAGGAAAAAAGTCTGAATATCTTTGAAATTACAAGATCTCAAAGCTAAAATCTAGAGCATGCAAGTCCAAATGAATTACTATGAAGCCAAAGAAAACTATTCTGAAGTTTGGGGGTTGGTAGAACTGCACATTCTTGCCAGATATCCATCTAAAATTCTTAAGTGAGGAGCAAATCTTGCAAGATAACTTTCTCACAATATTTCTAATAGCTTCTGTTTTTAAAGAGGCTGGAGATAGCAGGAAGACAGTACATGTCCATGTTATTTTGACTCTTGCAGTTAAGTGCTGGCTGGAATACAGGGGACTAATTCCAGAGCTGACGTAAATAAGCTTACTCAAAGACAGTGAGACACCACCAATTTACACAAACCCGGTTCAAGCCTGGGAAATTCAGATACATGGAGAAGTTTAGATAAGATACATCTAGGCAAATATTTGAAGCATGAATACACATCTATATATAACACTTTCTAAACCACTTTAATCTCAATCTATGTATATGAGCTGCTTAAAAATAAAAAGAATCCAACTTTAGGAACTGAGCTGGAAGGACAAGAGAAAGTTCAGAGAAATTCCTGGGACAACTGATTTATTTCATACCCACAAGTTTAGGCCCACAGTGCCCAGTGAAACAGACCACTCTTTCAGTGTCATCACTGGAAGGAGAAGGAGACAGAGAGAAAAAGTCTTTCTGCCAAGAGGGCAGTTCAGAGGCTTTCTGAGCTATACTACAGAGGATCTTAACCCCCATATTCTAAACAAAGCTCCTTAGAATGACACACAAATAATTTAATAGTCTTAAATAACCAATTTCCCTAGATATATATTATTTGATAGCCTCAGAAAATAAAAAACATATGAAATGGAGATGATCAGTTTAAACATAAGACTAAACATGCCCCAATTTTGATTACAATTTAAAAAGAAGACATATTTCTACTGCTCTGATGAAGGAGTAAAGTTGTTTGACTCAGTTTCCCAACCTTTAGAAGGAGAATGGGCCTATCTCCCAGAAAAACACAAAGGGTTCATTACTATTTGGAAAACCTGTCAAAGATGGATTCTTCAATGTGTTTTACTTGTTCTGGTTCCCCATTTCTCTCAACCTATTTCCTATCCCTCTAGCAGAGTAAAATGAAACAAGACCATTGCAGCTCTGTGCATTTTTCTTGGGAAAAATTAACCACAAAGTCCAGGGTTTGTATTATTTTAAGCAATATTCACACAGGGCTCAAATTATGCACATAAACATTGCTAATATATTTACTATTGGTCTGTGTGACACCTTATTCCTTGAAGTTTGCTTCTCTTGGCATGGACTAAAAAAAGTCACTCCTCTCTGAGAGGGCTAGTTAAGATGTATCTTGCTGTTTCCCCATATCTTTAGTATGCAGGGAGCGCAGAGATGGAGATAAAAGGAGAAATGTCTATCTTTGAGTCCTCTGCAATACAGAATAAGTTATCAACCTACTAACATGCATGTCTGAATAGACTCCTTTGGCAGGAGGGAGATTTTATCTGTCCTGACATGCGAATTCCTCCCTCATGTCAATCCATGAAAGTACTGAAGAATAAACTCTCTAGTAAAATGAATGTGGCATACCACTGGGACTTAGAGAGCATCATATTTTCCCTTAGCTACTTTTTTTTTAATTCTCCAACTGAATCCTTGATATCCATATAAATTAGTTACTCTGAAGCACTATTTGAAAACTCATTGCTTTAATCTCATAGGCTTGGGGAGGGTGGCTCACTCCACTAAGGCTTGGGAGTTTGTTGTCTCTCTGTTTTTCCTCCTCAGCTGAGCAATGTGCCATCACATCCAAGCCCTGCGCAGAAGCGTTCGAGTAGCATTTGTGCTGGAAGCTTTGCAGCTGTGCAAGTCAAATGAGCAGGCACTGCATCGCCCTCAGATCTGGTAGGCCCCAAGGTACAGATATGAGCAGTCAAAATGTCCTATTTAGCATCATGAAGTGCCCACCCATGCGCGAGGGAAAAGGATGCAATGTTTTGAATGAAGCTGAACACAGCTGCAGTTATTACATTTTGGGGGCATGAAAGGGAAAGTCATATTGGTCTGTTTGCAGATGAATTATCAATCTGCTTTCACAAATACTTGTCTCAGTGCTCATCACCAGTGTGAGGACTCTTCTTTCACCAGTCTCAATAGCACCAAGAACAAGGCTGCCTCTCTGCTGAAATGGATCCCTTAGACTTCAGCTACATAATAATTTCACATCAATAGTGGTGGTATGAGGAGAATGATAATCGTTTTTATAGAGCAAAACATAACTGAAATAGTAAAAAAAGAAATAAAATAAAAATGATCCATCCTGTCTTCTTTTGGTCTCCAGTGTTTATCTGTGGCTATTTATGATGCACTACACAACAACATATTGGTTCTCATTGTATTCTGTTGAAGGCAAGAACTTATACTTTGATTTGTGTTTTGCCTGAGCTTTTGTGTCTCTGTTAAGAAATGTAACTGTTAGATAATTCTTATCATTTTTTATTAATATTTTTAAAGCAGTCTTTTTAGAATCAGGTACGCTCAAGGCTGAAAATACCCTTCTTTACCTTCCCTTTTTTTATTTGCACTGTATACATTATTTTCACCCGTTCTTCGTGTGCAGTGCATCTGTTGCTAGTTGCAGTCCACTGGACTTCTTGTCTTCCATTCCTTTTCATGTCTGTTTATACATCTATATTTGGAATTTTGATTTCAAAACAGACATAAAAACTCAAAGCAAATCCATCAAGTTCTTAATGACCTAGACATAAACCCATGAAATAGGCCCATGGACAATAACATCTTCTTCCTCTTTGTGACCTTCCAGTGGATATTTAGGGATATGATAGGCATCTACATATTGAACTCATCAGCAGAACTCTAAATTTTAAGAAGTACACAACAAAGGACTACATAAATTAATATAGGACCCTAATAATCCTGCAGGCAAAGAGGGCATGAAGGTACAGGAAGCAAGTAAAGATACTGGATGCAGATTAGAAATTTATTAGATTAACAAGTAGCAAAGCTATTGAGACACTGCTCTGTAACAGGCCAAAGGACTCCCCTCCAGGATCTTTTCAACAAACCCATGGTTTCTTCTTATACTTTTAGATGAGCGATGTTTGCTCTCAAACAGCCTCAAGAAATGGATGATCCATTGCAGGGTTTTTTTTGATTGAACCAGGGGCGGAAGAGCCTTGGCAACAATCCTGATGTTGCCAGTGGGTGTGCAGCTACCAACAGTGCATGCTTCTGCCTTTACCTCTCTAACACAGGAGCGTGAAACTTTGCAACAAAAATAGATTTATGGTAGTGGGTTGTAATTGCACCTCACTCATCGCATTAAAAATAATAATGTCCAACCTGGGTGACATTTTGAAACTTCTGTTTTCAGGTATTTTCAGCTAAGCTAAACTAAATCTTTTTCAAAAAATTACAGATGAGGAAAAGGAAACCTCAACCCTCTTTTATTTTATGGATCAAGGGATTTCCCAATAGATTAAGACTTCACATTTCTAATATTGCAAATTCCTCCATTTGAGTACAGAACTAGAGAAAAAAGAAACTCAAGTGTCAGATTTGGAGTCTGGAAATATATTGGTGGGATTTTCCTTGGACCTGAAAAGTAAATAATAAATATCCAAAAAAAAAATTATCCAAAGCACAGATACTTATCTTTTAACTCTTTCCCTTACCCTGAATTGTAACTGGAAAAGTAGAAAGCCTGGAAATGTATGCAGCATATTGAATGAAAATTTGCAAATGCAAAAGCAACCAGTTAAAGGAGGAGAGTCACACACTGGGTTAAATCCAGAGCAGAGAAAGAAAACATTACTGATCGGCTGCTTCATATCTGTCTCTCTCTAGACACATATGCACATGCACACACAAACACAGCAAATGCACTTGATCCTGCCTTTTTCTATGCAAGAGTGTATCTCAGAGTAGGCGATAAATCATCCACTTGGGCATGTGCACACAGAAGCCAGTTTGAAAAATACAAGGAGCAGAGGAATTGCCATATTGAATCAGACTATGGGTCCATCAAGTTTGGTATCGTGCCTCCAGCAGTGGCTAAACCCTGATACTTCAGAGGAAGGCAACCCTCAAAATCCACAGAGCACTTAGCACTGTACGTAGGTGGGGGAGGGAAAAATATTCATCCTAACCCCTGCAGGCAGTGAATGTGTGTCCTATAGAGTGAGCTTGGGTTTTCCTTATGCAGAGCAGCAATTGTAATTACTAGTTTGAAGCAGGACAAGGGAACAATGTTTGCAAACATTCATTCACATAAAAAGTCCCTAATTCGCTTTGACATCATTGGTGACCCTTTTCCAGGAAGGTTCATTGGAGCAAGCAGTTTTGTTTATGGAAAGTAAAAGTTTGCTAAACACTCTGGAAGTGCTCCTCTGGATGTTTGTTTCAGAAATGACGTACTCATATTTTTCATTTATCTCTATGCCTTTCGGTCATCCATGCACGAAACGGCACTACATGGTACACACATCGACTCAGACAGTGAAATCAGGGCTTACAAAGAGTAAATGCTCAAAGTGAAAGATAAAAAAAATGCACAACAGATTGAAACCAATCTATGGTGAATTCCTGAAAAGGGTTCTACTTTTTCAAATAAACCAGCCCATGACCAAAATTCTCCTCGAGGAACAGCCTGACATTTCTGGAAAATCATCCAGAGTATTTAACCCAACCTCTTGTGTCAGCAAAATTCACAGACTAAATACACACTTCCGGGCTGAATCCAAAGTTACTTAAAGGGAAGAGTCATAGACACCTGTTTCTAGATCAATTAAACATGCCATATGCCAGTGCAGAGTTAAAGATCAAGAAAAAACACTTTTGTGTTTCCCTTCCTGCCTACTTACACTCACATCTCTGATTGTCCCTGCTCACAAAGCATTTCCTTGTGTCAAAACTCATCTACAACAGAATCCCTTTGCAAGCCCTCAAATCTCTTCATTTTTATGAGTAACAGGAAAGCAGGGAACCACAGATGGCTTTCATAAGAAATTGGTGGCATATCTAGTTCATCATTACACAGAGTTTCCATAGGACTGATCTTTCTTGTTATTAGTTAGAAGCAAATGTGAGGGACAGGAGACTGTCCCGTTATAAAAAGATGACAAAAACAACAGGTGGACTCACAGAAGTAGTTAAGTCTCTGGGGTCAGAATGATGATATTACATTTGTATTACGAAGTATTATAACACTGTGTCAAAAAGATTGTAACTGTTAAAACTTGTCAGGGCAACAAACATTGACTTGGACAAAAAGGTTTATTCCAAAACACTTAACTGCTTTAACAACTCATATCTACTTTTTGTTCATGTCCTTTAGACTCCCAGTCCTCCCAGAACATAAATTCAGACACTTGATTTCGTAACTATGTTTGCTGAAATTCAGTCTGGGCAATCGCTTTAGGTCCTCTCTGGCCTCCAACAGGTCCATGAGACTCAGGGAACTGGTCAGTCCACTTGGTTCGAACTGGAATCTCTCAAGCCCAGGTCAACTGCATTAAAATGGAATAAAACTTTTGTAGTTTGGCAGCCTTTGGGTATGCGGAAACAACGGTGTGAACTTCATCTTGCTTCCCCAAAGCCCTCTCAGCCTGCCTTTCTTCTCCCACCACTTCAGATCATCCTTATCAGCATGAACTGTGTAAAGCAGGGAACAGAACTAAATGTGATGTTATTCTGTTAAATCAATTCCTATTACAGTTACAATTTGTTTTGTTGCTTCTTTTCTGGTTTCTTTAAAAAAAAAAAAAAAAGAAGAAGAAGACAAAAAATGTCTCTCCTGTTGTGATTTTTTTTCTCCCCCAGTTCCCTATCTCCTCCCTAGGGCCTCAGCTTGTGCCTCTGTGTAAGTCCTGGGGTCCTGGGTGTCAAATGTCAGGCCTTGTACAGAGCTGTCAAAGAGGAGAATAGGCTGAGATGATTGATGACTGCAAAGCCTGAAATCCAAACCTCTGCTGCAAATGCTTCTTTTACAAAAAAGCTGGGGCAACCCACAGTGGCTATATTCAAGGTCAGCTCGCATACCATTACACCCACCGCTTTGGGCTTCTAACAAGCCAACACATTCATTGAGGATTTCTCGTCTCTCTGTCCCTGTGTGTGTCTCTCTCTTTCTCTCCCTCCCCTTACTCTCCTGGCAACCCCCTGCCAAAATTTTCAAGCACTTAATCCCAATAAAAAAAGGCATGGCCTTTTTTTTTTCCTCCCCTCCCTCCCTTTCCTTCAGGCTGCATTCGCTATGAGGAGCCACGGGCTGAAGCTTAATGCTGCACAAGTCAGATGACAAGATTATTAATGGGAGCAGGGCAATGTCATATCTGATTTCATGCATATTCATGAACGGAGTCATACAGCTGGGACCATGTGCCATGAAGAGACAGAGCAAGAGAGAAACTTTTACACCCCCTCCTTGCCGTGAAGAATCTGATCCTGGAGATTAAGAGTCCTGCCTTGCAAAATTCAATTGTTCTCTTTATATGTTAAGAAAAAAAGGAGAACTGCTTGCATGATAATATTGATGTGGTGCCAAGATGGTAGGAATATCTCTTCTTTCCCTGTCACTAAAGTAAATGCCTTGCAGATGATCTTAGCCTGGAAAACACTTCCTGCAAGAAGAAGGACACATGCTATCACCTGAAACCAGAATGATTTCCAAAAAGTCCCAGCAGAGCCTAAAAAATAAAAAAAAAAAAAAGAGATAAGAAAAAGAAACTTTGCAAATACTCCAGCATGTATTCTAGGTGAAAGGCAAGATGCCCAGTACAGGAGAACTTCATTAGGGTTCAGATTTGTGCTCAGATAGTGCCTGTTCATAAGAGATGAGACATGAGAGTTAAAGCTCTAGTAGTATTTTACTCCATAGCTTTACTGTGCAGAGAGCTCCTTTTGCTTTTTCAATAGTGCCTTACAAAACACGAGGAATTTTATTCCCATTTTACACCTGGGTAAATTGAGGCATAAAGTTGTTATGGTTTATTGGCCCCACATCTACCTTATCAGAAAGGTTCCCATTAACTTAGCAGGATAGGACCTGTAGGCACTTCAGGTGAAGCCAAGAAGTGAATAGCAGAGCAGTAATGCAGCTATACCAGGGAGCTAATTCCATCTTCTGTTCCATATTGAGAAATAACACATCTTCCTACAGGACACCAGAACAAATAGAAAAATGTAGGCACTGTGACACTTAGCAAAAGATCTACAGTATTTTTTCCTTTTCAAAATCCATCAGTATTATTGCTGAGGCTTTGTGAGAATTAAACTCTGTTATACCTGCCTCTCACACTATTTCTTAGTAAAACTCTATTTTTCAGGCACCTAAAATATTCCATTCAGCTCCATAGCAACACCTACTTGTGAAGAAACAGTGTCACCCCATTCCCTTGGACAGGTGAGTACCAAAATAAACAACAGAAGCAGTGTGTGCCACTGTGAAATCAATTTAGAATTTAATTGCTGAAAACCATCTGACGATAAACTATAACAGGGCATGAAATGGTCCTTTAATGGAAGTGGTGGCTATTCCTGGAATTGTTTAGAATCAGTTGTGGATAAGGCACAAGACTACAGTAGGACACCAGCCTAGATACTGGCCCTAGCAAATAGACAGATGACTTCTTTGCACTTTTAATTGCTATCATTCAAGGCCAGAAGCGTATTCTCCCATGAGGATGCCAAAAAATCCACGTGATACAAATGCTCTTTGGTACAAGCTGATCTGAGTTGCCTGTAGGGCTATCACAACAGGTTTTCTGGCACAGAGTGACAGAATGGGAATGCCCGGGTAGATTCAGGCTTTCTGAGAAGTGGAGAGTTTATTCTAGTTTGGGGAAAGAGGATGAAGATAGGGATTATTGTTATTTTTCCTACAGGGCTCATTTCATAACTGTACATGAATACATTCTCAGCTATGCAACCCTCATTATAAAGCATGTATATTCAGAGAGATAGTCCACATGTAGACAGGAGCAGGAAATAAAACAAGTATCTCTAGTAAGAAATTACTGGGCTCTGGCTCTGGCAGGTACAGTTCAGTATAGTTTGGGAAAATGGCTGCAGTATGAAATAAATCAAGTTTCACAGAAATAGTAGGGCAATACATCTTTACTGAATAGAGCTTGGACACATCACGGGAACCTGGCTCTGCCACTGGGCTAGTAAAAGACCTTGAGCAACTCACTTTGCCTCCCCATCTCTCAGTTTCCCCATCTGTAAATCAACAGCAACAATTACATTCATTAAGTGCTTTCAAAGCATTTTATATAAACAAGATACTGCTGTTATCACTATGCGGATGGCTGACTGTCATAATCAACTATCAGATAGCAGAGACAGTCTTAAGTATTCTTCTTGAGCCCATACATAGTACAGTGTTGAATATCAAACCATGTTTTAATTTCTACATTTGAAGATGTCACTCCTATCTCTAATAATTTCTCAAATAGTGGTTAATTTAGAGGACCAAAAAAAAAAATCTTTTTTCCATTCAAGCAAGCAAAGGGAAAAAAAAAAGAAAAAAAAAAAAGAAAAGGCCCAAAACAGGTAGAGATTAAAGCAGTGGGAAGAACATGACAGTGATATCAGAACAGAAGAAATAACATGTTAATGACATTCAATATTCTCCCCATGTCAAGTCATCAGCATTTTTATTGCCACTTTTTCTTCGAATACAGTATCAGAATTTATTGAGACAATCTGTCTCCATCACCTGTGATATGATATATTTTATTCAATAAGATATGGAATAATATTTATCTTTCAACTCCAATGACTAGTTTTAAGGGCAATAACAGTTTTTTTACACAACAGCTACAAGGGTAGAGTTTGTAAGTTTTAATGCCAGACCTAAAGACTACAAAGACTTTCCCAACAGGTAGACAACAGTGAAACTAGTTTTCTGATCATTTGCCCTTTACTACTTTTCTCATTCATAGAACAGCTGGTGTCAAAAGACAAAACAAATGGTCCAAACTCAGCTCCTGTGAGGCAGTTGTTAATGGAAACTGAGGCTAGAAGAAGCTGGTCCTTGTCATAAATTCGGAAACTCAGCAGCAGATCTTGTATTTGGTCTCCAAGGGGGAAGAGGACAGCCAAGAAAAGCCTCTTGCATTATTGCAAAAAAAGGTAAGTAGAAGAGAAGCTGGAAGAGTGAAATGAAGAAGGTTCATCACCTCTGGCAGGGAATACATGTCTGTAGTTTAACAGAATCAAGCTGCTTTTCAACTGGCAAGTCTGGGTAGCGATAACAGCTTTGCAAATGTAGATTCCATGTCTCTGTTTCTGCAAATGTACAAGTTTCTCATGCTGCCTGAGGCAGCTGCTTTTTGCAGCTATGGAGTATAGGGCCGTTCCCCTGATTTCAGGGCAATACTATGGAAGGGAAGCCTAGCTGCCTCTGCCTGACCTCTACACATCTTACCCCCAGGGCCTTCTATACCAGCAGTTTGGCTACTCTGTTTTCATCCTTAGTCAGCTTAGGGTCCCTACACAACCGCATGGATGTTTACAGTATCCCTTAATGATAATTCGCTTTGCAGCCAGCCCTAAGCATCCTGAAAGAACCAGAAACAGAGCTGAGATTGGCTTGCAAACATGTATCTCCATGTACTTAGCATTGCCAATCTGGGGCACACACTCTTAAAGGAAAGAGAAGAATCAGAAAGAGTACAGTTAGAAACATCTAGTTGTTTTTTTTTCTCCTTTTTTTGAAGCAGGGAAAGACCAGTAATGCAAAAAAGAAAATGGAAACCAACTTTGAAATACAGCCACAGCTGCTCCTGTTCTTGCTCTCCTCCCTTCCTTCAATCACTACAAGAAAAGTCTGTGTACTTCAAATCATTTCCTGCCTGCAGCATCCTGATAAAGCCAGGCTTCCTGCCATTTGCCCAGTGAGCTGGCACTCTGTCCTGTTCTTGTTCCCCTTGACATGTCCTAAGGCCTTCAATCAACCAGCTCTGCAGATCCCTTAGGTAGCTGTGATCAGGGACACCAGATGTCATCAAGGCCAAGAAGTAGCTATGCTTGCACTTACAACACCATCCCAAGCAGCAACATCATCCCCTAAAAACAGTTAATCCTCTTGCAGCCCTGCTCTACTCTGCTGCTTTCTTTTTAAAGCAGGTCCTGCTTGGCTGACTGGCTCTAAGCTGCCTTCAGTGGGTCACTTGCTATGCCTGGGCAGCCCTGGATCTTTCCTCTTGGGTTGCATTCCTGCTGCTCACTGAAAAGAAAAGTCACTTGGTCAAAAGTGAGGTCTACCATTTTCTCTCAAGCCAGAGCATTGGAAAGGGGCTGAAGAGCTCTCTCATTCCATTTGTGCATCTACTTGCTCATCAGGGACAGATGGGAACGCAGAGTAACAGCCACAGCAACTTCTTGTAAAGTTGATGTTCTTGACAGCTGATGCTGGAGGAGGGAGAAAACCACTAGCAGACAGCAGGGTATAACCTGACATTGTCAGGGTGGGAAAGTGGTCAGGGTTTTATAGCCCAAGTGTCTGTTACTCCATGCATGGTGCCAAGAAATGTTAAGAGGCTACAGAACTGGGTATGCACCTTGGGAAACCTAGAAATGCTGATCTGCCTTCTGCTAATGGAATTCCTAAAAAACACCCTCATCTCCTTATGTTTGAATACAGGCTTAATTTGAAGCTCAGTGGCTGCTTGGAATCTTGGCCAGCTGTGGTCTCGCTGGGGTACAACTCCATCCACACTCCTCACATTGCCCACCATCCTTGTACCAAAGCAACAGGTAGGAGGAGCAGGCCACATCTGCTTGGCAACAGGCAAATGTCATTTTCAAGCACATCATGTTAAGCCTTTGTCCCTGTAGTCACATCCATCTAAACCTGCTGCCAGTTTATTCCCTTTAACTAATCCCCTATTAAACTGCCCATGGCAAATATAAACCTTGTTTTTGAAGTTGCCTTTCACGGGCTAATGGAAACGACGCCACCACAGTCGGCGTCAGTGCCTGCTCCCCTGCTCGCCCCGGCTTCCCGCAGATCCTAGGCTTTTGACGTTTTTCAGCATTGCAGTGCCTGGATCCTGCTGTCTGCTCCTGCCAAAGCATCTTGGGATGAGGACCTAACAGAGGGGCAAACACCAAAGCACAGGCTGCTGGCTTCTTGGGACTCTGTGCATGTGGGCGCTTCCTCCTAATCCACTGCCAAGGAGACAGGGGCTGATGCTGTCAGAGAACGTTTCCAGTGCCCGCTAAGGTGTGTTGTCTCTCCCTCCCTTCCCTTTGCTCTCTCTCTCATACACACACACTCCTCTCTCCCCAACAGAGTGGCTCCTTGCCAGCATATTGCGCTGCCTCCGGGTATCTCACACTCCCTTGCTTGGCTGACTCTTTACTCACCTGGCCCCATCGGATCTTTCTGATTTCATTCCTGCCTTCCCTTTAGGCACAAAACTTGTCATTATTACACTTTTCACTCCCTGCTGAGCCATTGCTTTGCCTTCCTAATAGTTCAGGATACTTTCAAATAATTTGGGGTGTTTAATTTGAATCTTCTCTTTCTTCTTCCTCAGTTCTGAGGGAGTAGGAGTGAATACAGAGAAAAGGAAGCTGTTACTTCCCTCTCTGCTCATTAATATCCTTGCAGATGTGTACATGTGTCATAGGCAAGTTCTATCTAATGATTGATATAGGTAGTCTATATGCATATACATACATAGCCTGGTCGCTGTGAAGTTCTGGCCACCCCCTTCTCCTGTGGCACTGAGACATGTTGACCTCCCATTGCTTCCTATTCACTTGACACCAGGGTGTCTAGTTTTATCCAAATGAGTGGTTGAATGAAGTTCTTGGCACAATTTCTTTGCTTCAGAAAGGAAGACAAAGAGGTCATTCATGACTAACTTGCAGAAGGCACTTCCCTTACCTCTGCTCCCTCCCTCACACACCTCAGACGGCGGGCAGCCTAGTCAAATCAAACAGGGAAATCTTGGGGGGTAGAAAGAAAATCTGCTACAATTATTTGGCATCCGATCCTCAATTACTCTGCACACATTATCACAGTCCCGGCTCATATAAGAAATCTGGCATGAGCAGTATGGGCTGGATTTGGCCCATCTTCTTTATTCTAACACAAGTACATAAGTTTTATAAGGCTTCAAATATTGCAGAAGCATTAAAAGTAAAGCAAACAGGTGGCCTTTAATTAAAAAAAAAACACTGAAGCTTTATAGGCACATAATAGCAGACGATATCCTTAGGAAATATTAAAAAGTTCATGGGTAGGAGGCAAGCAAACACTCCTTGTATTTTCATTTACAACATAAGCTCCGAGTCTCATGCCTGATACATGAAGCTGGACTGTTATTTCCCAAAAGGGTCCTGAGAAGTTCTTATTCTGTCCTAAGTTTCCTGTTTTTCTGGGAACAGTGGAAGACCTTGAATCTGATTTTGGGTATGATTGTCTGATGGTCTGCTGTCTTCCCCCTGCATCACTGCAGTGGTAGCAGAGCTGTACTCTTGTCTTTTTAAGATATAAGGAATAGAGCATCTTTAACAGCAAGACAGCTTTATTGGTTGATACTCCTAAGCCCAGGCTAATTCACCTTCAGAATCAAGTTAAGAATGTGCCTGTTCTTTTATTGATTGGAGAATTTTCAACAAGCCTTTTCCCTCCTCTTGTAAGCCTTTTATATACCTAGAAGAAATGGAAGATAAGTTCCATGAAACAAAAATTAGATTTAGATTGCTACTGAAAATCAGATGAGTTCATGGGACTACGTTTAGTTCTATAAAAACATATACAAAAATGTAATGTGCCACAAACATACACACAAAATTTTCCAGCGTACAAACTGAAGAACTATGAAAGATCTTGCTGAAAATAGGCATTACCCTGCATCCAAAGAAACTTTTCAAATACATTCCAATATCCAATTTCTCCTCTAGTGTTTCTTGCTGGGTGATTTTGAGGTTCTTCAGAAGAAAGCAGCTAAAATAATATGTAACTTGCAGGGCCTTGGATGAAGTTTGAGTCATCTGAAGCTGTACTCTGATGACAATTGCTGGCAGGATTCAAGTTGGCCACCTACATAGCCCTGCAGCCTAAGCAAGTTATTTGGGCTGCTTCTGTGGACTGCAGACAAAATCTGGCCCTTTGTAAGGAAAATTCCTCACTACAAATCACAAGCAGCTGCATTTCTTTACTGACAACAGTCAGTCTGGTTCCATGGTCGCTGGAGAAATGGAAGTACCTGCATCTTAACACAGGTGTGATTAATTGTCTTGTCAAAGGGCTTTCTCTTCTCCATGGTCTGCATACACAGCCCCCAAAACTATAGATCACTGAACTAGAAGACTAACTTAGATCAAGATAAAACTCAGAGACGAAATCCAACTCTGTGGCTCTGTGCCTCGAATGAGATCCAGGCAACGTTTGGCTCTAGAGGTGCTGTGAGGCCCTGGATATTGCCTCATGTGTATCAGGACAGTTCAAAGTTCTGTTAAAATGGGCGCCAGGTAGGAAAATCCTGTATATATCTAGCAACAAGCCTGGAGCAAACCTGTCTCTCCTGTGTGCACCGTAGACAGCAGTGATGCCACCACTTGTGGACATCAAAATTCTCCTGCTGCCTAATTTCTTGTTCTCTTTCTCTCAGAAGAATGAGTAAAAAGCCCCATAACACCTTTCAGGTAGACTTATGGCAAGCAGTGTTGGAGACGGGTGATCTTACAGACTCTGTCAGTGCCAACTGGCACAGGGACACCAGGAACATTTTAAATTTGCTAATCCCTTTCCAAAAGATGCAAATTGCTAAGTCAGTTCTAATGCCAACTTGGCTGCTTCTCTTCAGCCAAAGAATTCAGTACAGCAGAGGTCCCCTGAGAAGAAAAAAATAGATTAATCCCCCCCAAAAAACTTTGGTAGTTGGTTTTACATACTGTGAGCCTCAGGCTGCTACTTGAATTTCACTTCAAACGTTTATTGCAAAGTATCAGCTAATTTTTTCTATCCGCCTGGTTACTCTTTAAAGGAGAAAATTTCATTAACAAACCGTGGATATAAAATATGAAATCAGAGATCAGCTACTGCAGAGGAGAAGCCAAACATCACTAAAAAGGATTACTTTCTTTCACTGTCTAGAAATTTCTCATGGAAGACCTTGGCTGCCCTTTTGATATTAAAACTTCCTAACAAGTATTACACAGGAGTTTTAAATTAGAACTTGCTGTCATTGGGACAGTTATAAACTCTTAAATATGTCCCTTTGCAAGTTGAGCTCCTGCAAAATGCATGTATGCACAGTGGAAATCACTGGGAAATGGGTGTGTATTTGTGGAAGATTGCCAGTCAGACCCATTAATTACAGCAGGAGTTCTGCCAGCTGATTTATAAAATGAGCACCCAAGTTATTCCAATTAATTCCCATAATTCCACTCTGGATAGTGAACCACTAGTCAAAGTAAAATAAAGTTTGCTCCCAAGTGCGACCTAGGAAAACCAATTTTCTTTCCTACTGTGAATTCAGTAAAGTTCCTCAGGTTTATGCTGGGGGAGAGGATCATTGCTTCCCGGGTTGCTTTCTAATTAATAATTATATATAGTGCAGTTGGGCAAGGTTACAGGCTCCCTCCAGTGCCAGTTGGCACAGAAGCACCAGGAACATTTGAAATTTATTAATCCTCTTTTTCAAAAGATGCAAATCGCTTTAAAAAAAAATCAGAGAAGAAAGAGCAGTACTGTGAGTTTGAGGCTCAATCACGAGTCAGGGGCAGAGGCACCTGCCTGCTGCTACGAAATACTGTCATTTCCATTTCCACGGCATTCTTTCGCCCTTTACCTTCTGATGTTGGCCACATTCCCGCCATCACCTGAAAGCCTAAATAGTGTTCCAGGAAGCTGTAATGTGTGCACGCGCACGTGTGTGTGTGTAAGGGACTTCCAGCTCCCTTGAATGCCTGTATCAGGACTGTGACTAGCCCTGGTAATTGAAAACTCTGTTTTCCATGGAAATTTCAAATTTGTATGTGAAAAGTCAAACCGTTTTGGTGTTTGAGCGTTCTGTTTCAACTCTGTTTTCTGCAGAGTGAACATTTGATCTCAAAGGAGAAGAGGGGAAAGAGTGTATTGTTAGCTCAGAAACAGTTTCAGACTTTCAAGAGAAATTCCAAGTAGGCTGCTAATAACACTTCAGTGGTATCTGGCATAATTGAAAACTCCAGTGGAGCCAATCAAGTTAAGCCAGTGTAAAAATGGCGAAAGTGCAAAGAAGCCAGCCACATTAAAATGGAACGAATTTATAAAACCGCACTTCCTTTTCACCTGTTGTAGAGGGTCTTTTTTCCCTTTCCTGGGGAGTCAATCTATTCTTCATTCTATTTCAGTTCCATTTTATAATTCTTAAGCCCACGAGCAATGCAGCCCTCTCTAGCTTCGAATACTTCATAAAAATTAGTCAGAAAGTACTGATACATTATATTCCTTGAAAATACTTTTTACTCTAAACATACAAATTCTGTTTTGAACTCTAAGATATTTGCTTTGAAAGTATGAGTGGAGCCAAACAGAATCTGACTCTACAACCTGTTATCCATTGAAATATTTTCCAGAACAGCTTAACGCATCTGCTCTATATCATCATATCTTAGGGTTTTTCTGAGTTCATTATGTCATAATCTCCCAAACCCATGAACAAAGCAAGGTTTACCCAGGTCAATTGCAAATCTTCCTTTCCTCCCAAATTTTTCTTTGTTTGTTTTATTCCACTTCTGACAACAACAATCTCCTTTAATTGCTGGTTCTGCCAGTCACACAATGGACCTTGCCTTCTGTTATCTGACCAGTAGAGCTCATAATTAGTGCTTAATTACAGTTTATGGAGCCACTTTGGTCTGATAGGAAAAATCTGCTTTGTTACAGTCAATGAAGTGTTTAACGCTATGTCCAGGCTTGGGATAGGTTTATTAAACACTTGGGTAAGCAATAATAAACCAACATTGATTGAGAAACTCGATAGCTTTCTTTTATGCACTGATTTAAAAAAAAATATGAAGATAGAATTAAAAATAACTTGGTATGGTAATGGAATGTCTCTGCTAAGAACGCACGGCTGCCAGTGGGGTCTATCACGTTGGATGCAACTCAGTCTCAGCTCCAGAAAAGAGCACTTTGCAAAATATGTGGCAGCATCATTGCTATTATCTGAAAAGGAGGAGGGAGAAAGAATTCACTAAGGTCCTTCAGTCTGTTCAGAGCTAAATAAAGAACGATACTGCTGAGCATGGGTGTGTTTCTAGGGGAAGCTGCCAGAACTAATGAAAAAGCACAGAGTTGATTTTCTTTCTAATTTCAGTTCCCCACTTTCCAAGTCTTTTAGGTGAAATTGGAGATTGTCCTGAAATCATGACAATTTTGATACAAATTCTGATACAAACACAAACACATTATATCTGCCTGCAGGTGCCCTCACACCTATCAGCTAACTGAGACAATATTATTCTAGGCTTGGTTCCAGTAGGTCCACCAGGCCACACAGACTGAAAAGGGGAAAAATGAAATAAAATAACAATTTTTGAGAAACAAAGGAGAGGAAGAGTTGCGCAACATTATTTCTGACTAGTTTTCATGGCCAGCAGTAGCCTGTCTAACCACATCATTCACCCCTCGATATCAACACAAACATTAACAAGAGTTGGCTTTTAAAAGGCACAAGGATTGTTTCATCAGGTGCGTTTTTTAGAAGAGAAATTATTTTCAAGATCTGCATAAGAATTCATTTTATTCTCGGGGGGGAACACTCTTTGTTGAGTAGGTTATATTTATCAAACTCCCAATAATTTCAGTGATATTAGCTCCTCTCCTCATATAAGTATTTTCCTCGGTTCTTTCCTTTTCTCCTAAAAATGTGAGGCAAATTTCCATTACAAGGTATGATGAGATTTGCCCTTTTTCAGGGGGACACACTTTTTTTAACCTTTTTGGGGGGAAGAAAGGGAAAAAGAAAGGAAAAATAAACCTGCCAAAATGAAATCATCAAAGATTTTTCAAAAGCGACAGCAGCATCCTCCCTTGTTTAGCTGTGGACAGATGGAGGGCCACTGAAATATGCAACCTCAGTCTATACTGAGTTTATTCCTCTCATAAGTTTTATTTCTTTATCAGGGAGTGTGATTTCATCGTACTTGAAATAAATAACAAAACACATGATTCATTCATCACACAAGGTAGAACGGTGATTATATTTGACCTTTTTTGATACATGTAGTCATAGTTGTTTAAACAGATTCAGATTAGAACAGGATTGGACATCTCTGAAACTTGCATTTGTCCTGCTTCTATTGAGTTTTCTTCTGTCTTTTCCCAACTATTGTTATCAGGGGTGTATATAACACTGTAGCATGGTATTGCCATATCTTGGGCAAATGGAATTTGCACAGGATCCCTATGTTGAGCCCGTAGATGAATTTCTTTTGTCCATTATCGTTTATATCTAATATGAACCATTCTACACAGCTTGTCTCTAATCCCCATGCTTGTTAAGGAGCTTAAAGAGTAAAATCAGTTGATTTCAGGGTCTTTTGGAGTTCAAGGTCAAAGCGATTATTTCCTTTTTTTTTTAAAGGCACAGACTCATCACAGTTTCCAAAGTTCAGTTCTTTCCTGGTTCCCTAATTAGAAACTGTACCAAGAGCTTATCTGGAGGCTTTTATACATGAGATCAACCCCTTGCCCTGGGATCAATTATGGAAAAATAGCTTTACACATTTCACTGTTTGAATACCCAATGATCATACATGCTATCGTGTTCCACAGTGAAGCCACAATAAAAATCATGCCATCAGTATTTTTGGTTTATACCATTATTTTAGTTTAAAATTAACATATTAACACCAAAGCATGAGCCCATCAAGTGCCACTCACGGAAACAGAGAGTGATGACATACATTCACATACATGAAGTCACATGCATTGGAAACATAGGAAAAAATATTAATCAATTAGAGTCAGTATCAGATTTCCAGCTCTTGGACACTTCCCACTTTCCCTTAGTAAAATGCACAGTTTTGTGTAAAACCCCAAAAACAAAAAAAACCAAGCAAACACAACTCTCAGTTTTCAAGTAAAATCAGATATTTCCGCAGAAAGAGTGTTTGCCATCATTTTTTTTTGTTTCTTTAAAACTTGGTCATCCTTAGTTATATATAAACTTATATTTACAGAAATTCCAAATTCATGCACACTGCTGTAAAGCCTGGTTATACAAAAATAACTTTGAATTACTGCTTTACAATCTTTCTATCCCTGACACATAAATTCGTACATATCATACATGTAGGTATAGATATTAATATATAGACAGGTGCAAAGTCAAGCTTGCAATAAACATGTGAAGCTATTATCAGAGCACATCTCTATGTGTAAATGTAAAACCTCCTGTAAGCTGTGATTTTCTTTCAAATTTAAGCAGTAACTGGATGAGTTTAAAAAAGGGTCAGAGATTAGAAGGGATTGTTTAGGACTCAGGAGAGAGCTTTACATTCCCCTTTTTGAGAGCTAATAAAATATATAATGCACAAATGTCCCTAAAACGCTGTTATTGCTCCCTCTGCCCATCAGCAATTTCATCCACAAGTTGCTGCTGATCTGAACACTGTACATTGACCTCCTATTAACCTCTGTAGCAACCCACAGATATTTAGACAAAAGGCACACCGTGTAGCGATGTCTGATCTCGTGAGACACAAAATCAGGTCTGCTGGGCTTGAGCCTATGTCTGAAGTAGAAGGTGCAGGAGAAACCCAGGGAGTCCTTACATGCTATAAGTGTTCTTCCATGCCAAGAGCACTGGACACTTTTGCAAAGGCCTGCTCTATTACGAGTGTATTAGGAATTCAGATCAGGCAGTATCAGCATTTATGAGACATTTAACTTTTAAGAAAGTGCTGCCTAAGCGTGACTTCATAAGTGGATACATGCTCTTGAAATGCTGCTGAAAGCCTAATGGAGAAGGCTCTGTTACTTTCACCAGCCTTGTTCAGTGCTTTACCACAGGACAAAACACTTGACTTCTCTCTTTTTTCCTTTCATCTTCTCTTTTTTTTCTTTAAGTCCATAATGAAGACCAAATACCACTTCTTCCATTAATTAGCATGGCTAGAGACTCACGGACCTCCTTTGATCCTTTGAACTGGTGCTGATACTCAGAGCCTACTGCATCTAAGCCTCTAAGCCATTCGCTGTATCTATCCTCCTCCTTCTCTGCTGCGCACAGTTTACAGAAAAGGGTTGATACTAGGTCAACAGGGTCAGGATCTGCTGTAATCCTGCAGGAGAGTTCATGATAGAGTCAGAGCATATCAAGCAAAAAAAAAAAGTGTTTACCTCTCACACAGATCTTTTTTTCTGAAGTGATTTACGCTCAGGTTTCACAGTTACTCCCAGGGTAGGCCATCCCAGAGGAATATCAGGACCCCACAACCATGTTTTTTCCTTGGGATATTACCAAAGGAAATCCAGCCTTATAAAATGACTTAAGGGGCCCATAAATTGTCCAGGCCCTCTTCAGTGGTAAAAGTTTTGCAAGATAAAAAAAGGAAAAGAAATTGTTCTATGAGCAGCAGAACTGATGATTCCTAGTTTCTTCAAGCACATCCTGCACATTGCCTACATCACCAGGACACAATACTCTGTTCTGCCTCCCTCTCCCTGAAACAGCTTCAGAGGTCGCTCTCTCATCACCTGCCTAGTAAGCTAAGTAAAGGGCCAAATGCACTACAGTTGCTTCAGATCAACCTGTAAACAGCTCAGCCTGTGCATCTGCACTGGTCAAGTTGTTTTCTTTTCCAATAGGAAAACTCTCCCCTTCAACATCTACCAGTTCTGCAAAAGCATTTAGTATCATAATATTAATAAATACCTTTACTCCTATGGCAATTTTGCTGAAACTAACCAGAGATCAAAACATATCAGGGAGAGACTGGTAGATGGATGGACAGAGTCGATGATGTGTTACTTAATATTATGAGGCTCTTCCTCAGTGCCACTTGAGCTTAATTACTCATATCAGCACCTTTTCAACTAAACAGATGAGTTGTATCATGGCCGAAAGATCATGAAAAAGGACCCTTGTGCCAATAAGGAGAAATGGGTAATGGAGTTCACAATCTTTAGTTTGAATCAATCCTCACCAGCTTTTTCAATTCAAGCAACCATTAAAAGTAATTCCAAAACAGGTTCTATCTGCCATAATAACATTGAAAGTACCTAGTCACTAAATTTCTTAGTGCTTTATAAATCAGTGAATTATTTCTGAAAGAAATCTTGGCCTCATTTAAATTCTGGGACCAGTTCTGAAAACATACCTCATCCTAACAGCAAGGTTAATCCGAATGCCTGGAAATATTTACTTTTATAAACAAACACCTTTGAAAAGTTATCCAGTGAAACTACAAACGGAAAGAGGAAATGGCTGTGAAGCTACTTTCATTTCATCTTGGAATAAGGGGTGCCTGTCCTTCCCAGGCCTTCGATAAGGGGTAGAAGAAAAATATCTGTTCTCACCATACCAGGAGCAAACAGTAGGAGAAGGTTATGTGAGAGGCAGTGTGAAGAAGGTAATGGGGAGAGGAGGTCAGTTGGGACAGATAAAAGCAAGAGTCCAGCCAAATAAAGTGACATTCATCCAGCTCATGTCAAAAAAGACATGTAAGTCTCGTAATATATAATGACAAATCCCTCACCAAACCAAAATGCAAGTTGCAACTTGAAATGCTAAAGCATCCAAACACTTGCAAAATAGACCCTGCAGCACTAATTGCAGTCATACTAAGCCAACTAGGATGCTATTCCTTTGCATGAAGCATAGATAGCTTATTTCTGAGAAATCATCTCCTAGAGCAAAAATGCAGAGTTTTTTTTCCCAGCTCTATTAACGAAACATGCCAGTTTCAGGCTTCCAACAGGGAAAGGGAATAACAAAAAAAAGAACTTTATAAATTATGAAAAGCAAGTTGACAGTGTGTCCTTATAAATATGAAGATTACCTATGCTACCCTCATGAATCTGAAAAGTCACAGTTAAAAAAAAATGGTAAAAACTACAGATTCAGCAAACTGAAAAATAATGGGCAGGTTTTGCTGACCAGGGAATAGTCTACAATTTAGTTTTTTTCTTGTTTAACATTTACTGTATATTTCACCATCCAGAAATATTATTATGTTTACAGGAAAAGCCCCATTTTCCACAGAAAGGTCCCACTATTGACAATATGAATATCACAGTGAAATAGTTTGATACTTTGGAATATCCTCTGAATCTATTTAAAGTCCCTAAGGAAAATCCTCTTTTTCTAAAAACAACCATATTTGTCATGTCATCTAGTATACATTGACAGACAAATATATGTGTGGGAGCCTGTATGAAAAAGTCACATGTATAGTTTCTTGTTGGTAGGTTCTCTACTTCTAATAGCTCACCAAATCACAGTGTTAGGAAAGTTTGCAGATAAAGTGATTGACTGATCAGTTTAAGAAAGACATAAATATCCAAATAAAAATGTGACCTTTCATCTAATGCCTATATATGTAGCATATTTTACCCTCTCAACTGTGCTGATTTCAACTGTAAGAGTTTGAGCACTACCATTACTAACGGCTACTCTTCTTCTAAGCTATAGGCAGCGCTCACTTCGTGTTGCTGGTCACTACAGTCACTGGAGCCTAAGGTGTCCCATCTAATAAATGGTTTGAAAAGTCAAAAAGTGTCTTAGTCCCAGACTGAAATTAAAATTTGAAGTCAGTAATAATTTCACAAACTTAAAATGGGTAAAATGCTCTGTTACCAAAAAACAGTTTGTAATTTCAGTATCAAATAATTTTGGCAAATTTTGGAACAAAAGGACTGTGTATTTTGATTAGGAGCACAAACAACATTGAAATGGGTCACTTCAAGCCTTCAGAACTTCCTCCCTTGCAATATTTGGAGGCTGAGAATTAACTTGAAGATGACCTTTTTTAGCAAGAAAGGAAGGAGAGTCAGAGTTGCCTGAAAATTACCTTGTTACATCTGCTGAAAAGAGCCTTGGCTTTCTTGGGAATTATTTTTTGAAATACACCAAGTTTTCTCTATTAGTGCTGTATAAATATCATCCCCAGTGCAGAGCCTGGAGGGAGTTCAGGAGTATGACTTAATCAGAATAACTAACATGTATTCAGAAGTTTGGTTTGGAAGGTAGCTGAGAATACTGAATAGATTCAGCCAACCCTTCTTTGATTGAATAGCTTTGTACCTACAAGGGAAGACAAGTTCTCTTCACTATAAAACTAATGTTTTCTATCTGAAAAGGTGCCCACCAGATATATGTTCATCTTCAAAGTCCTGTTCAATTTTGGAATCCTGGAAATAAGGAAATGCTGTAAGAAAAAAAAAAGGGGGAGTAATAATTTTGAATAATTGAGTAAGGTTAAAATTTACACATTTCAATTTGGGAGATGAAACATTTTTTCTTAGAATGATTTTCTGCTAGGAAAAAAAAATCACTTTTCCTTAAATAGACCCTTTCTATAGCAAAAATAAATCTACTTTGTTCCCCAAAGTTTGATTTCCTGTCAGGAAAGCTGAAATGATTCTTCCCATAAGCCAACATTAAAAGTTTTTGTCCCATTTAGATTACAGCTTGTGAATTAAAACCACTGTGCAAACCTGGAACTATAACTGGTTTGTGTGGATGGCCAAGGTTAAATGCACAAACCAAGACTGTAAAACAGCTGTATCCTAAGACAATAACCCAGCTGGAATCAAATCTGAAGAATTTCATGTTCCCCTCCCAACACTTGGTAGAAGCTCGTGAGATACCTGCAAAAAACCCACAGGAGACTGTAACTATGCAGTGATATAATTTCACCTGAGTCTTTTTCGTAAGCTTTGCTTTGCACCCCTCAGATTTACACCCTGAGAGTTTTTTTGGTCTGTCATGTACAGTTTCATAGGCAGTGATCAACTGCCGATATCAGGACTGGATAATTCAGAACTGATTCACAGCCCAGTTCCATCTGAACAGCTGGAGAATGAGTATCAAGAAGTGGTGAACCATAGTGGTTACAGCATCTCATTATCCCTTTTCAGGTCATTAGTTTGTCATGAAATACTCAAACCAAAAGTTTAAAAGAGGACTATTTGCCACTAAAAACAAAAAGAGAGTTTTGTTACAAAAAAAATGCCAACAATAAAATACAGAACTATCAGCTTTCTACAAGTTTTTCTTTGTCTCCTAAAATAACATCTTAGGGTTATAGGATGGAACACTTCCTGTAGAATGCCATGAAATCAATCATAAAAATAAAAATAAGAGGTGCAATACTCAGTGCAAGATCTCATCTGACTCTGGGCACACTAAGTGTGGAGATGTTTTGTTATGTAGCGCAGTGTCTTGGATGGAAGGGACAGAGGAACACAGGAAAGGTCACTGCCTTCCCTCCCAGCTGCCCAGCTCCACAGCAGAAACCCTTGAGTTGCCTTGGGACGGCAAAGGTTCTGCAGAAAACTCAATTTTCATGCTCTGCTGCTAAATCACACAGCAGCTCTGGAGATGCAACTACCCTGGCCAAAGGACTTAGCCCACCATTGTGGCACCGAGCCCAGCAACCTGCGACTGAACTAAAGAGATGGGAAAAGCACTGCCCCGAAGGGACATGACCCACCAGCTTTTCGATTAGTCATGAAACTTCCTGGTGCACTGGCCTTGCGAGCAGTTTAAGCAGGGTGCAAACAAAAGCACAGCACAATGAATGTTCCCATTGTGAACCGCAATTGGAGCTTGTCATTTTATCTCTAGAGCTGTCTTGTGTTTTCCCCTTTACTCATTTACTTACTGAACATAGGATTTTCCACAGCGTACAAGTGCCTCTAGCAAAAACACCTCAACCTTTCTAGCCCAGCTCTTATGAAAACAAGTGTACAGACATACTCCTTCCTTCTCAGAACAATTTGGTGTCACTTCTCCCCACCAAATAATCTTCATTTACAGCCAGCTTTCACCTCAGCCTCTGTGAGCGGGTGCAGTAACCAAATCAGGGATGCTTATGCCATCACATTGCAGAGGCTCTCTGCCTGCCCTCCTCTCCAAGAACAGCGCTGCTGGGCTCGTGGATGCTCTCAGAGCACCCCACCTCAATTTGGGACCTCAGTTCTACTTTAGTGAAAATCCTGACTGTATCAAAGCCTCTGCTTGTGCCATGTGAATCCAGAACAAATCCCAGGGGATCAGCAAATGGCTTTTAAAAGCAATTTGATCAGTGAGTTCAGTTTTGCCTGCATTTGTTACACAGCTTGGAAGGTTGTGTGTTTAACGTGGCATGACAGACCATGGCTGGGGCTGCTCCATCCGGCTGTCCTCGAGTGAGAGATGCCTGAGGTGGAGACAAAGGGGCTGATTTGGGGCAAAACTCCTACCCTTCCACCAAAACCTACACAGACCTTATTCTTTAACCTCCAGAGATTCAACAGGCTTTGGCTATGGGCAACCGGAAAGGAGGAGGAAGTCAGGCTCCCAAAATTGATTTCATTCCAGCTAATACTTCTTGCACAACAATCTGTTCCTTTCAGAAGGACATAGATTAGGGAAGTATTTGGTCAAGGGGCAGTAGAGGGCACTCCAGGCCAGATCAGGTTAAGTTTTGGTCACTTTATCTCTTCTTGTTGACGTAAAGGCTCGAGGCCATGGCCTGGGGTTTTCCTGCAGAAATGTGTTTACAAGCAGGTCAAGGACTTGCAGACAGATAACCATTAGCAAAACAACTTTTCTATTGACAAAAGAGCACAGAATGGTGCGTTGGCAGATGAATTCTCTTGTTTCATTAAAAAAAAAAAAAAAGAAAGGAAAAAAAAGAGAAGTTACATGAAAGAGCTGCACCCGTGAAAGAGCTGCACCCCATCTGATTCTCACAACCATGTTTTCTAACTACGATTTAAGATCCAGGCTTGTTCCTCTTCCACTTCCAAAATGACACCGTGGACTTAAGCCAAAGTGCTGTATTCAGTAATAAATTGAGCTGGGATTTACTACTGGTCAGTAAGGGTGCGAGGCTTGTTAACAGATTTGTTAACTCCAATTCTGCTTCCAAATGAGAAATGTATGCAAGTCTCCAGCCTGAAGAAACACTCAGCCTGGGAAACTCACCTGGTTTCAGGTTTCCTTGTGAACCTATTTTCAGCTGGCACCCAGCTCCATCCCCTCTCTCCCTCCCTCCCTCCCCAGCCCCTAGCCGGTTCATGGAGAGGTTTTGCGAAAGTTCAGCAATGGTTCGAGCAAATCCTGGCCGATTTATGGGTTTTGCATACAAAGCATGTGAGAGCTGCAGCTGCAGCTGAAGGAAACCCAAACGGATCAGGCAGAGTTTTGCCCCGGCTTTTGGTATCTGCTCAAAATCCCTGTCCTCGGAGCTTAAATTTGATCGATGCCAATGTTTTATAAAAATGCTACCAACCAACATTTCTATAGCCACCTTTCCAGCTAAATGCACTGTTCTGTATACACACAAAAAGGCAGTATTTTAAACAGCCATGGAGACAGCAAACAAAAATTTTAACAAAAAATAGTTGGGAAAAAAAGATGCCACTCAAGAACTATGGTTATTTGCTACCTGTCAGTCAGGGTTAGGATAAAACCAGCAGGGGAAGTGGCTTCTCGGAAAGCCTTGTTCAATCTTACTGGAGGAATTTGTGGTCTATCTGTATACAGTTAGTGGTATCTGAGTCACAACTTGACTCTAAGACATGCTGGATTTTAAATGACAAACGCTGTCTCTCTGACAGAGGCCTTGCATTAGTCAGAAAACAAATGTGTGTGCACTTGGGAGAGCTGGGACATTTGATGCCCAAACAATAAAGCAAGCAAAACAAGATGAGCTAAGCCAACTGGAATCAGCAGAAGAGGGTTCATGTAATTCATCTGGCTATATAAGTGGGTTAAAATCAGCCCGTGGTGTGAGCAACTTATATATGAGCTGGATGGAAAGACTGGTGTGTGCCTCTGGGTGCATAACCATGTCTGTGGTTTTACACACAGTGCAGGGAAAGGGAAATTATATTCAAAGACATGCTGGAAACTCAAAGGAAAGAACAGATGGGATAAATCTGAGTCCTCATTAAAATAGTGACTCTTGGTTTGTTTTCTTTTGAGTTTCTTTTTGTTCTTCCCTCCCCATCCCTCTCTCCCTTGCACACACAATTGGCCTTTGCGTCGGCAAAGGGTCAGGAGTCTCCTGCAAACTTCTGCCTGGGGAAGCCAAACAATGTGGCATGTGCAGGCTCAGCATCAAAATACCACTCAAAACCCCTGCCTGTACACTGATCTTCCCTTTTAAAGAGACAGCCACTGTAAAATAAGCTGTTTCTTCAAGGAATACCTGCATTGTTTTTACTAATCAAGACACTAAGTGCCATCCCCTGCAGTAGCATTCCTGTTTCTCCAACGTCACTTCCCTCCAGCTCCATTAATACTATCAAAAACTCAATAACTGTTTCTATCACCTTTGTTCAAATGATATTCTTCTATGAAGTATAGCTATTAAAAATGCCTGTAAACTCTTCCTATTAAAATGACAATTTAAAAGGCTTGATTTGAACATAGCTATGTCATTTAAAATGGAAAATTTTCTGTAAGTTCCTTTCCAAGCTGTTAAAGATTAGCTTGATGTAGATAAGACTATTCCCCAAACTCATTATCTGTCTTCAAAACGCACCTTAAGGACTACTTAATAAAGTCAAGGTTACATGAAGAGTATTTCAGTGAAAACCAGTGAATGACTATTAATAAATCTACATTACAGATTGTTTATTTTGTCTTTGTCTTTTATCTGAGCAAGAGGTGATCCTTTTGTTCTTTTTTTTCCTTTTAACAATAAGCATGTGTTGCCTCCTTTCACTGATCACCAATGAATCAGAGACAGCAGAAGTATTAAAGAGCATTTCAACATGTTTACAACTAATGTGATCTATGTAATGTAAAATACATAGCAAGAAAGGTTCCCATAACTATTGCTAGTGCAAATTAAATTATGAGGATTCCTGACTGGGCCAAGCTTACCTATAAGAAGAAAATCAGTCTGATACTCTTTGTATAACTCCTTTTCTATTTCTCCTGAAATCATTTTTCCCATTTACTTCAATGCAATGGCAAAGAAATGCTAATCCCACGAGCTCTGATGCCAGATAACAGAAGCCCATCCAGAACTGAAGCACTAGAACTTTTTGAAATAGGAAAACAATTTGTCAGGATTTACTATCAAGACCTTCTCACCTGTTGTCCATAGCACTGCAGAGCTGGTGTTCTAGGAGTTAAGACTGGTGTTGTAGGTTCCTGCAGTACCCAGTGCTAAGGACAGTCACAAAACTTCCTGTTAGCTCTTTGTGATAGAGCACATTGGGAAGTTTCTGATGTTTAAGGATTGGAGTTTTATCCTGCACTTGATCTCACTGATCCACCCACACAATGAGGGGCACCATCTTGCCCTGTGTTCACAGGAGGAGCACCCTGCTCCTCTCAATGGAGAGGATCAAGCTGCTCCAGGTTGTGCTCATATGTCTCCCTATGACTGTCAAGGAGAATAACACAGAACTAGAGAAGAGAGGAAAATTTATCATGGTCATGCTTTCTGGAAATTTGGAGTGAAAATCTCTAGATGAGTTCAGTCTATCTTTTAGACTTCTCAGTACCTCTAAGGTCTAAATACTTTGGTTCTTTTCTCAAAGTATTTGTAGCTTCATCTGAAAACAATCAACACAGAAGCTCACAGCTGTGCATGCATCAAAAGGGACCACATAGATTTTTGCTGGACTGACTTGCTGGAAATTGTTGATTCACTCTACATGGAACAGCTCCAAAAATACAATTGGTTACCTGTCATTTGACCATTTCAGAGGAATTTACATAACACAGATGTTTCCATATTGTCCCTGCTTTACCTTGTACAGTAAAGATTCAAAGCTAGCAATAAAAAAGAAAACCAAACCCAAACCTGTGTACGTAATCACTAGCTGTTGCTTACCTTTATTTTTAGGTATTTCCATGAACTCTATGATTGTTCACTCTGGAGTATGTGTTTTTGAGGTGGAACTATATTTTTTGCCATATATCTATCTCATGTACTAAGGCCCTCATAAACTTTTGTGTACATCCACAGGGGTTACTGCACACAACTCAAAGCCTACTCAAGCCCATGCTCTGGGTTTGCCACATAGAGAGCAGCTCTTGTCCAAGAGTCACATACTTTATTAGCATGAAGCTGAACCTGAGCCTCTCAGCAGGTTGTTCTGCCTCAATAACAGTAAATTTAAACATATCCACACTGCCAGCAGAGGCAAGCTCACCAATACCTGTATGTGCAAGGGTAAATAACAAGAGCAGCAGCCAACAATTATTCTGGAAAAGCTTGCTTCTGCTTACAAACCACAACACAAATTTTAATGTTTAACTTAGGTTCTTTAGTTTAGGGGATTTACACATAAGTTATGGCAAATCTGGCAATTATGAGACAGGCCCTGGCGAGTCTCCACGTTCTACTTTCCAGATGAAATCTGATTCATTCTGTGTTTCACTTCTAAGAATTTTTACTTCATTGAAACAAAAAAGGGAGCACAAAAGTAAAACCGTTTCAGCCCTTCTGGTGTTGCTCACTTCCACTCTGATAAAGAAGTGAAGTGATAAAGAAGTATGTTACGCTGAAGACAGCACAACACCAGCACAGGCACTGGGGCTTACAGGGCAAAATTCCCCCTGCAGAACTAGTGGAGGCAACAGAGACATCTTTTTGTTGCCTACACATGGCCTGACAAAACGCTCAGAGAACACAGGCTGAAAGAAGATGTAAATTCCCCAGAAGATGAGGGGCAGGACCCCTTGCAGTAGAGCTGGGATCTGGTGTCATCGCTGTCTGGGAGAAGAGCTGGGTCACCCTGAATTATCCTGAAGGAGAGTTCTTACTCTAGTTTTCCACAGTTAGCAACAGATTTAAAACAGGTGAGTGGTATCATACAACCTAAATGTTTTATTCTGCACTTCACATCTTCCTGGTTTATCTAAAACCATGCTACATTGAGTGAATTAGGAGGTTGACTGAAAAGTACATTATATACTAGTTACCTGTGAGAACCTGTGTCACTTTAGAAGTGAAGGTTTAGGGGCAGAGGAAAGGCATGTAATAAAGAGTAGTGTGCTTTGAAAGGTCTAGGCAATGCTGCAAGAAATGGCATTACCTCACAGTTGTCAAGGCTCAGAAGTTTTATTACCAAGGAATTTCACTTTTGCCTCTTATTCTTAACACAGTGACCAGTTCTGGGACTGAGAGGATTTGCTGATCTAATATAGATAGTGATTTCGTAGGTTTGTTCAGATTTATATAGACAGCACCCTGGGATCAGGAATTACATTTAAAATGTAATAAAATGTTCTTGTGCACTTTTACTCACAAATACTGTACTTAAAAAAGTAAACATCAAATAATCTCAGATATCTTTCAAGAAAATGTTGACATAGCTCCAAGAGCTCATACAGACGACTGAATAGTTTTCTGAGTAAACTTAATAAACTCATATTCTTATTCTTTCAGTGTAGCATGAAGTATCACATCATGGAGAAGAGAGAAAAGTAAGCCATACAATTTATCAGAAATCTATTTTAAACATATATTTCAACATACGAAGATGGAATAGAGACATTTATGGGCATGTTTTCTATACTACTTACAGTCTTAGAGTCTAAAAAAATGACAGCAGTTAAGTTTCAGCCATGTAAATGAATTAAATTCACACTGCTAAAAATTTGTCCCTGTTCCTAAAGTGAGATATCAGTTCTTTCCACTCAGCAGGTATGTTACAATGATTTCAAGAGCCAGGATTTGACCCCCTAATGTGTTCAGAAGGACTTTGTATAACCTAGGAGTTATGCCACAATTGTTCCTATAAGCAGTCAAAATGATTCATCTACATTATCTGTCTTTATTAAACAGTCATTTACCCTAGTGAGTCCCACTCAAGGGAACCTTTATTATTCAGACAAGCCCTTACAGTCATAAGAACACAAAATATAGAGGAATAGTTAATAATATTGTTATTCCTATGTCTGTAGATAAACATCAGCTAGTAATTTTAGAGAAAAAAATCCATCAGAGCACAAACAAAAATCTATAGTTTACACGAGCAAGCAACCCTTAATAATATACCAGGATCTGGTAAACACCACAAAGCAAGACAGACCCCTGGGAGACACTAAATTTGAGTTCTTAATATGTTTTGTCCAATGACATAAACCAAAGTTTTTCTTGCAAGAATTAATGACATTACTGAAGAATGAGCAAAAAAAATGGTGTCATTTAAAGCCTGTTGGAGTCTATAGCTGTGCCAAAGCTGTTGGCATGACTGATATTATCAACCTAAAATCATTTAAGGACCAAAATACAAAAAAAAATATATTTTTGTTCCACAAGGGATAGATTCCAAGTTAGAACCTACCCAAATCTTTGATGACAAGTTCATATCCAGCTGAAAAACACTACTTTTGCAATAATTTCTTCCTCAAAAGTCTGCACATGGACAATTCAGCTTAATAATATTCTTGTGTATAATGTGAGAATCCAAAATTAGGTCTGAAGAAAGGCCTCAGGGAGGCTTCTTTGTGTTTGAGAATATCTACATTCCTTTGAAATTTTCATAATAATTCCAGAGAGGGCCCTCATTTCTAAATCAAGGGAAGGTGAAAGGGGGTTTCCAATGTAACATCAGATTGGAATCCCTTCATAGGACTAGGTGAGCATTTTCACCTCCAAGGCACTTGTAATTGGATGTTGAGAAGACTCTGACTCTTTCAATTCTTATTTGCCGAAACAATGTGCATTTTTAAGGTTTTTACATCACTTATAATAAAGATCTTAGTTTTGTTACAGTCTTGAGTGAATGGACCACATGTTTCATTGGTTTTAAACATTTATTGAAAGACTAAAACATCATGATTCATGTCATGTTGTCAAGTCCTATGTTTCTATGCAACAGTTTTTTTAAGAAAAGAAAAAACTTATCCCTCATAGGGAGACCTTGGCACTGTCCTGCATCAAAACAGTGCAAAACAGTTCATTTTGAGCCTACAGCTGAAGCAATCAAATAGTTTGAGTGAAATAAATCCCATTTTTCTCTCTCTTTTCAGTTGTTCTGAGCCATCCTCCAGTGTGGTACCTCAGCCGTGGGCAGGTGAATTAGAGCTGCAGAATGAACACTGCAAGACTTTATGGAGTATACAGCTCTTTGATCTCCCTGGTTTCTGCCCATGGATGAACATAACAAGCTAAGCACAGCAATTAGCAGTAACAGCTATTAAGAGGCTGCACAAAAGGCACAAAAGGACACAAGTAGGTGGTTTACAGCATAGCAGATAAAAACAAAGTGGGTACTTTCGGTTGCACACCACTCCTACAACAAGTTTAGGTTAAGGGACCAGAGGGCTCAACTGGTAGAGTCCATTTCAAGTAAATAGACCTAAAAAAAACAATATATATATATACATATATATATATATATAAAATCTGTGGATAGTTCTGGTAGCAGAAGAAATACATTTGTGCTGTCCTTTACAAAGACCTCTGTGAACAAAAGAATTTTGGGGGAAGAATATTCTTGACTTCAGTGCTTTCCCAGTTAAGACTAAATAAATTCAACATGGACATCACCATAAACCCTTAGATTTCAGTGTGTGAGGAAATTCAAAAGAAAATCAAACAGACCCTGAGTGCTGTGTAGAACCAGAGTAATTTCCATTGACTCTATTGCCCAAAGAGAGGCCACAAACAACAAAACCAGTTGTATTTCTGGACAAGAATTTACAAGCCTGTCCTCTACCCCAATCACATGACAACCTCAAAAAGAGCACACTAAGCCAGCCACCTTCTGCTCTTTGGACCTGGTGCTCAGACCTCAGCACTACTTGGACCAAAGGACTAAGCCAGATCATGTTTCTAGAGGTTGTTCCCTGGAGGCTATTCAGCTGGTTAGCCCAAGGTGCACATCTCACTCCCTGCCTTCCCAACTACTGGGAAAAAGTGTCAGTGCACTGTGTGTGGTAATTCTGTACTGTAACAATGACAGATCACCCTACTTTTCCTGCCATTTTAACAGTAGATGCAGTCTCCTCTGTGTCCCCCACAAACCAGGAAATGATGTGGCCACATTTGTTTGGTGTTGTTTTGACAAACAACACATGCTGATTAGGGTACCCCCATCAGATGACAGATGACACATGGTCTAACAAAATGCATTTTTCAATACAAATACCAGTCTTTAGTGACAACTTGTAAGAGTACTGCATCAAGGATATCTCTAAAGCTGACACATTTACAAATACATATATTTATGATATACATACATATATAGGATTAAAAAGCTGGAAAGAAAGGGAAAAAAGAACAAAGATACTATAAATCAGAGACCATCTAAGTATTTTTAGCCATAAGCTATTTCTTAAATCAGGAAGGAAAACATGCATTAATCTGAACATTAGTTCCAGACAGCGCAACAACATCAGGAACATTGCTACTGTACAGAAAGTCATGAATCATTATAAGCCTACAAAACATTTATATAACTTTTAACATCATCATTTGCTTTGATCAATAATATGACACATGAAAGATAACAGGTTTATAACTTTCTCGTCCAGTGTGAACTTCGGATATGTAAAAATCTATAGATATAACAAAAATACTAATAAATAATTTTTACTTTTTGTCCCCCAGCACCATGTCCAAGGGCATTTCAAAGCCGATTAGAGACAGTGGTTTATTTTCCACAGCCAGTACTTTGATTCCAGTACTGTGTAATCAAAGTAGTCAAAAGGTTGCACTGCAAAGACTGGCTGATGATGCATTGAATAATTTCTAATGTACACACTGACCATGTCCTCCTGACCATGATGATGGGTAGGTCCTGATGAAACAGTAAGCTAGAGCAAAGATTTTGGCCAGTAGAGCAATCCATACGCGAACCTCTGTAGTAAGCTGAATCTGGGGGATCCTCTGGGACTTTTTAGGCCCTGAAACACTCTAGAACATGTAAAAAGACAATTCAATACCACTTTCTTTCTCACTGTAAGCTGCACCAAGAGTAAATTATTGCCCAAGTTGCTAGATAAGAAAAACAAGGCATGAAGGAAAGCAGGCTTAGCAGCACAATGAATTCGACAGTAATAGTCTAAGTGATCCTTTTTCTGATGACTAAATACCTGTTCTTGATGCATTTCCACATTTCATGGCTGCTAGACTATGTCTGTATCCCTACTTTATCCTCTCCCCTCAGAAGTAAGTTTATTCATGTCAATGAAAAATAAGAAGTTGTTTGCCTGCTACAGTGCTGCTTCCCCGGGCTGAAAGTCTCCTCAGAAGAGAACTTTATGACCATTCACTGTCTTTTCAGCAACTGACTTCAAATGCTTATTCTGACTAAATGAAGAACCAGAAAAATCAAAGACTTGGATGCTGTGCAAAATTTTGAGCTCTATAGTGCCCTCTTTAATGTCCTTCCCTTTTCTTTCCTATTAATAACTCTGGATTTGTAACTAATCTAACTTGAACCTGGTAAAAGCACTTGGCTCATATCCCTTAATTGGTATCTTTAGCATGGTGAAGAAGACTGTAAATTATCACTGCCTGGTAAGTGAGGAATGGAAAACTTCAGATGAAGGAGGTTCTATGGCCTTGCTACCTGCCAGTATTTAAGATAGAGTGCTTCACTGAGGTGGGAATTACATTTAAAAGCTCTAATACAATTATAGCAACATAGCCTTAAAGGGACATGTTGTATTTTGCTCTCAGGGAAAAAAATGATCCTGGATTCAGTTTCATTTAATCACCTTTTATTCCAGATATTGGTGAAATTTCTTATGGCATTGGGTGCTTGGGTTTGCTTTAATTAACTCCTTCAAGAATGAGTCACACGATGTATTCACTACTAAGGTACATTTTGAGACCTAGCTTGGGAAACATGATAGAAACAGATAAAACCAAAAGATAAATTTTCCTTTTCCCCCACTCTTATCCTCTCACTGAAACATGGTATATGGTTAAAACCTAAGAGGAAGCTGGGATGTCATTGTGACACCCGTGCCTCACATCTAATCTGAAGAACTGAGCATCTAATTCTGATTCTCCCATTATTGTAGCAAGCATAACACAGATTGCAATCCAGCATTGGGATAAAGAGCACGTAAAACTTCCAGAAACATTTGTTAAGATTTTCCCTTGTACTTACAGATGGTAAAAGCAGAGGCGAGGAAGCAGAGGACTCCTAACACATATGCTAATGCATACCAAGTGATAAAATTATTTCTATTATGAATGCCTATAAAATAATTGATATTTCTGTAAACATTTTTCTATGACACCCTGTCCTTCATAAACTGTGTTTTTTAATGTTAACTTTATCTTAAAATTTTCAGAATCACTAATACAGCTGCTCCACGATGAATGTAACAGTTTTGACAAATACTTTTCTTTGTTTGCAAAGTGCTCACTTTAACTAATCAGCACTTGCCATTATGTGTCTGGACATGCTGATCACCTAGTATTTTTTCCATTCCCTGATTGGAAGTCTGTAAGTTATTGTAAGGAAGATAAATGTGTGATTATACATGTGTCTGAATATTTCTCAGATTAAGAGTTAGTCTTGACAAAAATTGTATATATTCAGTGATTCAAAACCATATGGGTAAGTATCCACTGTCTGAATATTCACAGTAATTAATGATGTGATCCCCTCATATACACCAAATAAAACCTGGCATTATTATTCCCAAAGATTTCTGGAAATTTACTTGTTATTACTCAATGGCACTTTAAAAATTGTTTCTGAAAAGAAGAGTGAAAGTCACTACAAAACAAATATATATATATATATACACCTTCTGCACATGTCTTAATAGATCGTCGTGTCTTAATCATAATGAAAAGTTTAAATAAGGAAAACCAAACAAAAGGTATGAGATGACTTTCCCAGCAGCATTAATGTGTCAGTTTCTCAACTGTGTAAACTGGTATAAGTCAAGTTAGGTCAACAGAACAAAACTAGTCTCAGACCTCCAAGTCCTTCTTAGAAAGTATATTTACGCCTTCTGCTTACAACAATCCTACAGCATGACTTTACTTGCACTTTCCAGGGGTTTGTTTTTTCTCTTTTGGAGATAGAGAAGTGAGAGTTTAAGAGAAGGATTTTCTCTTTGGTTTTGTTGCCTCTTATTTTTTAATAATTCTCCCTAATATAGTCCTCAGTCATTTTTTTTCACTACCAAATAATGAGAAAGGTCTAACTCTACATGTCAGAACTCTGCCTTTAAAATATTACGCAGCACAGCAGAGCAGACTTGTGGTATGTTGTTTTATTAAAACATATATAGTAATTTGGTTATTAGTCATAGAGGCCTGGAAAATTCACTTAGTTCTTCAGCCAGTAGAGAAATCAGTGGACCTCATCTGTCCTTAATTACTTTCTCTGAATGTGATAACTCCTCTCAGCAAGTCTGATGCTCAGAGAAGACAATGTAACTCCACAATCTTTCACACTTTTGGACTAAGATGCAGACATCATTATTCTCCCCTCTCTTTCCTCTGCTTTCTCAAAACAGGAAAAAATTACATATGCTGTTTGCAAACCCAATAGATTTTGCAATATTAGCCCATTTTCGTTACTGGCTGAATCGGGACATGAAATCTGTATATCTGAATTCAAGAGGCATTTGTGTTGGCATCTGGTCTCACACCCCACACAGTAAAGACTTAGCTATATACAAAACAATTTTAAAAGGATGAGAACTCCTTCTTAATAAAACTGAAAAAAATCTTCAGATTTACTTGAACAATTTAGTCATTAAATGTCATGTAGCTGAATTAATATCTTTTCCTTTGTCCTCCTGAAGCTTCCACAGTCACAGTGGAAGTTTTCTGCAGTTTTGAGATAGGGGTGAGTTGGAACTGTGTTTTTTCTTTTAAAAAAATAAATGTGTACTTACAAAAGGAGCAGCATTGAGAGCCACTCTCTCTCTCTCTCTCTCTGTTAGGCTTCATTTGATAGCTATGAACTGTGGATAAAGAATAAATATGGCTTTTCAATGCCCTAGGACTCTCACCTGACTTATTTATGTCTGACCTGGTAGAACACCACTGACCTTGGAAAGTTTAATTGAGGCTGGGATTATATGGCACTGCTTGAGGCCACCTGAATTTAGAGGGTGTGACACATGCTTTCTCACTCACATGGACTCTCTAGTGTCTGCTTGGGGATGCATATGTCGTTGTACAAGTGCTTGTGTGCACATTTGTGTACCTCAAATTAAGCCTGGTAGTGGGGAATCACCCCATTGTAAGCTTACAGCATGCATTATCATAAGGAAAAAGATTACTGTTGCCAAGCAGACAGTGTGAATGTATTAGGGTTGTTAGGATTTTTGTGGGCTTGTTGTATTTTTTCTTTTCCTGGCCTGTTTTCCCTGAAATCTGATTTTTACAGTTGACTCTAAACTTTTTATAACTTGATTCTGCCTAAGAACTGAGAATTTAAAGCATGAAGGGGGAAGAATTATACAGACAGTTATTTAGACCCACTCTTACATATTGTGTTTAACATTCTTCAATTAAATTTAATTAAAACATATGATGAATGCTGATCTTCTTCACTCTTTTTGATTTTCAAGAGAGTTATAGGTGCTTAAGATTCCTATTCCAGTTAAATGTAAAGAGAGTTAAAAAGAAAAAGGCAGAATAAAAAGACTGAAAGGTGGAATAAAATGAAATGGCATAGATATCTGTTAGCCAAACAGTACTATCTTTCCTACTGGAGATTGTCCCAAGATGGATGTAAACAGCTCTTATCTGGGTTTCTTCAAGGCAGAGGCCAACAAACATGCAAACATGGAGTCCTTTTATGGCACAGACTATTGTCCACTGGAGGCAGAGCAGACACCACTAAGCAAACCTCACCTAAGGCCACAGGCAAGCATCAGGCCCGAAGGGAATTTTCTCTCCCATCAAAGGCATCGTCCCTTTACCAGCCTGCAACATGTATTTTTCCTGTCATTCAAAGTTCATCAGTTCCAAAGCCCTGAGACAGCCTGGCTTGAGTCACACAGGTAGTTGTGAGCTTTGCACTATTGGAAAGGTTAAAATATTCCTGGATGGAAACAATCTACAAAATGTCCTCAGAAATAAAATTACTGCATGATGATTTTAAGGCCAAGATTATCCATCCTCTGCCTTATTTCTAATGTGCTGCCCAGACCGAAACTGTGACTGTTTTCTGTTTCTAGGTGTCATAGGAAATTAAATGAGGAGAGGGTTGCTATTAAGAGAGGTACAATTCCCCTACCTCTCTCCAACAGGCTATGCCATGAATCAGAATGTATTTTATGGTATTTATAGCTCTATACACAGTGACACAAAGCTTACCTAGGTCCCTGGCAAGATGATACCAAGATCTAGATATGTTAAAATCCTCAACAAGCTGCCAATTAAATACGTGTTGTTTGCAATTCATGGTCCAGTTCCCAGTTTCTACATTACTAAACACAAAAAATGCCAGCAAGGGATAATTGCATCTGCAGAGGAAAATTTTCAAGATGGGTGAAGAAAGCACAATAGTAAAGCTACCTACAGCTGTCTGTCATCATTGGTCACATCTTACAGACGCTACAAGCAAGCTGTATTTTTGGAAGTCTCTGGTGAAGGGAAGAGATTTTAGAATTAATTACAGAACTCAAGAAGAAATTCTGCTTTTTTCTCTCTTTTTTAGCAGTCCCTCTCTTCCCACTCTGTGAAGCACCAGCTTAAGTGGCAGACCTTTCCAATAACCAAGAATAACATCAGTCCATGTAGCTGAACCCTTTCAACAGTTACACTATGCTCCACAAAACGACTCAATATGCTGTGCCGTTGCCATCTGAGAGCCCAGCTCTGAACATCTGGGAAGCTAAATATTCACCCAGATCCAAATATCACAGATACTGATCACACTGACATTTACACTGATTTTAACACAATTTCCATTCCATTCAGCAGCTGCCAGCCTTTATCATGCTCCCAGACCTCCAGACAAGATTTCAGGATTCACTGATTTTTGTCAAAACTGTTCTTATATCCTTAGGCACGCCTGTAAGGCTGTCCTACTGGAGGATAATTAAGTCTTTAAATTAAAAACATACATATTGAGCGGGTCTCATAATTAATCTGGACCTGTCAGAACTTCATTTATTCATTATAAATGGGAATGGAAAAAATATCACTAATAGAGATGTACTTTTGAAGCACTAGAGACAATAACAAAAAAAGTGTCAGGGAAAAAAAATCTGTGATCCTTATTTATTACATTTTTAATAGAAACTCAGTGGAGGTCTTATCTGATGTCATTTGGTTTAGGTTCCATGGTATTTTTTGTATTTGACCAAATTCCCTTATCTTCTCATTGCTTGTGTTCTGCTCTGCCAGCATCCAACAAACTGATATACTTATCTTCAATTTTATAATAAAGTTTTAGCTTCCACAGGATAAAAAAGGAGAGAGAGGGGAAACAAAAATTGTGTCGAAGACACTAAACATATCAGGCAAGCGTAAGTGTCAAGGAATCCAGCAGTTAACCTTCTTCTTACTGTAGAAACTTTAAATGGTAAAAGATATTTGACTCATAGATTCATGACTCTTTTTCTTTTATGTAAATCCTTAGTTATATGGTCATATTAAGAACATTGTTATGATCTCAGACACTATCCAGTGAATGTTTTGAAGCAAGGCTGGTGATCATCAGTTTTCTATGATTGCACTTAATAACCGAAGGTGAAAAGATAATTAGAAGCAACAATTCTGAGGCAGGGACTCTAAACCAAGGACTAATGAGCAAGTTATTGTGCAAGTGTCCATCTCCTCTTTAGAGCTTTATTTTCCACTCTGTCATGACATTTTTCCCATCTCTTTTTTCCTTAGGTTTCACACTTCCACACCTCCTCACCACTCATTCTCTCCATAGCTCTACCAAAAATGACCTGAAAATCATTATGGATAGCTGTCTCCTCTCTACAGTTACTCTGCTTGTTCATTTCTTCTGCTGATCTTTTGCTTCACTTGATTTACCTTAATTTGAAGTGAGTATATCCTTTCTTGATTTTATTCCTACCCCAGAGGTCCCATTTTAAAGTCACTTTCATCTCTGTAGAAGCCAAGGTCTGACTTGCAGAGCTAACAATCCTCTTTCAGTCACTGATTTGCTTGTCCAACCTATAAATGAGGAGCATTTGGTCAGAGACGAGGATAAAATATAAAATTTTTGGTCCTTTTTTTTTTTTTTACAACTAAGGAAAAAAAAAAGAGCTAGAGAGATGGAAGAGAATGAGAATATGACAGGAGCCAGATTTCCAGCTGAAATAAATCAGTCCCATTAGCCAGAGTGGAGCAAAACCAATTTAAAACCTCTGAGGATCTGGCCCAAGGTTAGCTTTATTTTGCTTTCATAAAAAGACCCACAGCAATAAAACTGGAAAACAATGAACGTGGCCCGAGTACATCAAGCTGGGCTGGGTCTGAAGAAAGGAAGCTAACTGGCTTATTATATAGATGTTATACTTTGACAAAATGTGACAACTACACCTTTTCATTTCCCCAGTGGCCTCCAGGAGATTTGAGATTTAGTATCCTATAGAACACTTTGAGCTTGGGAAACTTCTTCTTATGGTTTCTTATGAGTCCTGCAGGCTGTGAAAGAGATTACAATGCTTTATATTAACTTCTCTCAGCTTGTAAGAGATATGCTAGTGGACTGATACCAAAGTCTCCTCCTCATCGCTGATCTGCAGAAGTTGTGCATATGAAACTACAAGTCTTTCCCCTCCAAGCCAGAAAATGAGCCATTCGCAACACCAGCTCCACATTTTTTCACTGCCCTGCCAAGCTCCAGGCCAAAAGCATCAGGATTGCCACAGCTTCTGATCTTGTGCAGCCATCAGTTTAAAATGTGCAATTTCCATGCACATCTATTCTGGGCTCAGTGCAATTTCAATCCCCAGGACAGCCAAGGCATGGTGAGATAAAGTCTGCTTACTCTGTTTCAAAGTCAGGTTGACTGAAAAATCAGAAATCAAAAGAAGAAAATATTAAGCCAGAACATAAAAAGAAAAATACTTGTGTGCTTGCCTATCCTTCCTCTTTCTCCACCTGCCAGATCTGGAGAAATCCATTGGAATATTTTATTGCGGGGTAGTGGATGGAAGAATAAGCTGCTGTGTCAGGCCTTTTGAGAGGCTTCTGTTACCTGCAGTCATTTAGCTGTCCTCAGAGCAAACTACATGTGCTTTTTGGTATCTGAGTGAGCACACAGTGTATATACACAGTCAGATCTCCCCAAGGTTCCTCAGATGGAGATCCACAGAGGAGACAATTTGTTGCGAGTCATCCAAGCAAGGAAGGTTGTGACTTAGATCTGCACTCTTATGTTCTGTTTCCCAGTTTCAGCTAATGAAAGGAATATTAAAATGTGCCACTTGAAAGCATGTTTTGTAGAGACTCATCTAGAGCCTGGACAATTCTTCTCAGGTCAAAATGAAGTGCTTTGAGCAATTTACTGAATACTCCGAAGTGATCTATAGATTGCTTATAAGCATTCAAACAAAGCTGATTTCCTCACATCTGAATGCCAAAGATGGGTCCTGATATATTGAAGATCCTTGTCATTATAGCTTTCAAAATCGTGATGTTCTAGGAAGCACAAACATCACCAGATGCTCTTGATCGGTGCAATGAACCACCCACAATGTCTGTTCTTCCTGAGATCTTTAAAGCAGCACATGACTAGAGAAGGCTGAACCCACATTAGCTCCTGATCCAGGAAATTTCTGAGATATTTTGTATCCTACAGCAGAGAGAAAATAGGGATGTCTGTCCCCAGGCAACAAAATCCCAGAGGACTAATTACTACTGCCTTCTGTTAATTCCAGAAATTGCACTTTTAGTAAACTCTCCTCAATAAATTGGAAGCTTCATAATTTGCACACGATGGAAAATTCAGTTTTGAGAGGTGTCTTACACTCCGTGCCTTGAGGAAATTGGAGTCCTTATATCAGTCCTTTTGGTTGAGAATTTCCTTTTTCAGGAAGTGGAAAGTGCCTGAGAAACACATTGAGCTGAAAGACCACAGCAGAAACACTGCACCATAGAAATATTAAAAGAATCCAGAGAAATTCTTGGGTCATGAGGCTACAAACTGGTCCTGCAGTCCTTTTCGAATAAAGTGCTCTAAAGAAATAGGGCAAACAAGTTTTTTTCATTATATGACTTCTAAGTTTGTTTAGTGTGTCTTACCTGGAGGAATAATATCTATCTGGGCCAGCACAGATCTATGTTGCAGTTTATATTCTGCAATATAATCTCTACCGCACAAAAGGCCAAGGTCACTCCTAAGTTTCTCTTATGGTTAGAACTCTCTCTTTCTTTTTTTATGCCATGTAGACAAATTTAAGAATTTGCAGTGCATCCATAGCTAAAGATGAGAGCAAAGTCCTCTGTTTTTTCTGTCAAGCACAGGAAGCCAAATTACAAGACCACAAAGTGAAAATTCCCAGAGACCTTCAGCACAAAACACTTCCATACAACAGTGTCAGCTTGACAGTGAAAATCCTGCTACTTGAGTTAACATCTTACATGACTAGTTGGTCTGAAATCAGGCCAAAATATTTTGGAAGATTAAGTAGCTTTTTTTTTTATTGCCCATCTTTGTATTTTTTTGAGCATCTAATATTTTTCAGTCCGAGAAAATGATTCCGTTTGAAATATTGTAAAAGATGTCCAGTTCCTGTGGGATTTTGAAAATATTTTTGCATCTAGAATATATTCACCCAAACAAGCCTCAGACAACCTTCTCAATTTAAATGTCTATGAACTTATCACAATTACATCTTTTTACATTCATACTCAGATCTTCGTATGTGCAAACAAGAAAATAATGTAATATGACTGAAACAAATGTATATACATACATGTATAAACAGTTATTTACATATAGCCAGATACAAATCCGACATATATCATTCAAATAATGTTACAGTCATAAAATTTGGCTGCAAATTTTGAGGATTCCCTCTTCTTTTTAGTTACTATCAGATCTCGAATAATGTTGCCCTGTATGTGTTGAGCATGCGGACATGGACATACATTTATGCACATGACTTTACGTAGATATGAACTTCTGTATTTTGCAATTCAGCCTTTTTTCTCAGATATTGTTATGCTTCTTTACCACTTCTCCTGGCTCACTTTCTTTTCTCCTCAGCTCACTAAGTACCTCAGTTTCAATTGCATGAGAGGCACAATTTGATTTACAGTGTTAAGAGATTTTAAACAATACATTTAATGCTGCTAGGGGCCTCAAGCAACATCCTGAAGCAACAGGCTATCTTTCCCTAGGCTTAAAAATTAAGATTCACTGGAGTATGAAGGTCAATGGGAGACTCAGGAAAGGGCAAACAGTCTGGTATGATTACACTATGTCTGAACCAAACTGGCTTTCCCAGCAAAAATGTGTCAAGTAATACAGACAGCTCATAGATATGAATTTCTTCTCTGTGCTGCTGCCAGTGTATATTTGAAGAATCCTGCCAAAGAGTTCAGTCCCAAACCTTGTGTTTTGTATTAAATAATAGGATTTAGTAAGAACTGTTTATAATTTCATAACATCAGAAAAATATATTTATAACCCTTTCAAAAATTTGTTTCCAAGCTCAAATTTTAACATATCCTGAAACACAAAAACTGAACCACAACTGTTACTGAATGACAACCAGCAAGAATGGTCCATCTACTGCTCCTCCTTGCCCTTCTCTAGGACTCTGAATGCAGCCTGTGGCTCCTTCCTTGCTCACCTTTTTTCTTAGGACAGTTCAACAATGCACAGAGGTCCAGATGAGCGAGCAATGGTCAGTCCTGTACATCTCCCTTGACTAGTGAACATCCTTGACCCTAATGAAACCAGGACACCTGGAAAAGGTGACCAGAAGAAAGAACATGATGCAAATTGATTTTAGGGGCACCAGTACACTCCCAACTGCTCTCTCCTATGGGATGTAATCCTGGATCTTGCATTTGTGGAAAGAGTTATAAGCAGTAGCTGCAGCACTGAGAGATGCGAAGCCTATAGACACCACTGTGTACAGTTAAACCAGAATTTCCTGGAGGCAACAGACCTGTTGCAAAGACCAAGGAAATGTGGTCATATGCTGCCACAGTGAAGACATTAAGTAGCTTGCCCACCCAACAATTGGGAGCAATTGGGAGATAACTGATTTAGGTTTTGGTCCAGTGTAATGAAAGTAGGAGATGAACATACATGATCAAATTGATTAGGGGTCAGATCCATTGACCTCAAGAATATAATGGAAGGTTTTGGGTGATGAGGAGGGACAGCTTCATTTAGGACATCTGATGAGTTTCCTGTCTCAGAGGCCTATCCTACTCCTCCTTCCACAACTACGTGAGCTATGGAGTCAATCAGCTCCTGAACCACTGCAGTTTACCACACACTGTTTGAAAAACAGCTGAAATTGGTGATGATTTGCTATAAAACCCTATGTTGTAAATGATGGTGTGCCAGGGGTTGACTGACAAGCAGTAAAGAGGCAGGGCTGGAGGCAGTAGCCTCATCAGACATACCAAACAAAGGCATTTTGTCAATCAAAGCTCTTGTAACAGAACTATAGGTCAGGATTTCAGCGTATGAAACTGCTGGCGAGAGATATGACAAGACTTCAGAATTCATGCAGACTTAGTTCAAAATACAGTAGGATGTAAGGGGGATTTATCATCTGTTGCGTGGACCTCTATGCAGAATTTCAGCCTAAAGGGGTCTGTCCTCTAAAAGGGAGACCTGGTCAGAGTTAAGAGCTTACCCAAAACCATCTGAACCTGCCACAGATTCTTTCTACAAAGGAACAGAAATTCAAGCGAAACAATGAAAATAGTTCTTTTCCACTCTTCATTGTTTTCCCATTCACCAGATACATCACTATTGACTCAATTATGTAATAATAACAGCAGCAACAATAGAAATACAGGGGTGGGAAAAAAAAGACATATCTTCTATGTTAGCAAAACGAACAGTTCTATTATAATATTAGTCACATATGGTCCAGTGTTAGTTACCAGACCTTGAAAACCAGGAAAAAAAGGCATAAATAGGAAGGTTAACATAGTTCTGGCTGAGTGGGGAAATGAGAAGGCCAAATGTACATTAGTCAAAGAAAGAAAAATAATATCCCAGAAAATGAATAAGAGATAACTATCCTCAGAATAATACTATATAAATACATTTGCTGTAGGTCACATAAAAGATTCATGGCACACACATGTACAGGTCAAATTACCTTTAAATATTAAATTTCTTTCCAGCAGGGAAGAATTTCAGATTTATGCTGTTTTCATAAAGAAAAAGGATGCACCCCATGCATTATTATTTGCTGACAAATGATAGCTTCTGGGTTTGCCTGCAAGATATAGGTTAGAAAGTCTTTTTCATGATTAAAAAGAAAAGAGTGAATCATCATGAAATTCATGTCTTCCCCAAGAAGTTTCTGCTTTCTTTTAGATCATTAAATCATTATTTTCCTATTGTGAAACCACAGAAGTTAGCATTATAGAACACCTTTTAGGTCACTTAAAGTAGTCCATTCCCTGATAATGTAGTATTTTACAGTATTTGCAGCACATTTTGTGCAGTCCAGCTTTAAAAGCTTCATCAACAAGTTTACATTATTCCTCAGACACACGATCCGACACTCACCTCAGTGTTCAGATATTTTCATATTTACAGGTCTAAGCAGCAATAACAGAACCACAAAAACTTCTGATGAAAATAAGATATGAACTTAAAGCTCAGCAGAAAATGGAACCGAGTGGTAAATCTATCAAACAACTGGTAAGAAACTATTACTCCTGAATTTATGGTTCCAGTTTGGCCTTTATCAGAAGAAAACAAATGTGTTATTATCTCTTGGCTCTTTGATGATCTCTGTGGAATGAGCTGTGACTCTCCCAGATGGATAGATGTTCAAAGTGTGTGACCAACTTTCCACGGATAGTGCTGCAAGCTGAACCCAATTCTTGATTACAGTCAAGCAACTCATTCATTTAAAATAAGTCTGAAGGCCTGGTACAAGCCTATAATAAAAATAACCTCCAAACATATTATAATATCTAACTAAAAATAATCTGAATGTTATCTTTAATATTACACAGATGCAGATTCATAATCAGTCTTAATTGCACTGTCATTCTTCACCTCATGTAGGAGGAAATGGTTTAATTTCCAGACTAGCTAAGCCTGTGGAACACACCCTTTACTTTCAGCGAGGCTCAAAGTGGCACCAGAACATGGAGAACACCAGAAGATGCTGGCAGGCTTTTGTTAACTTTCAGAATAGAGCAGATGATAATTTGTAATATTGAAATGTGGAAGAGATTAACCCTTTTTCTCTCTGATTCTAATGGTGGCTTGTCAGAAGAAGATCACTAATGTTACTTTTTCTACCTTGAGATTTTTTGTTTTCCACATATACTCAGAGTAAATGAGTGGACCTGTTCGCTTTTAGAGCTCTGAGTCATAAAGGCTCTGGTGAATTTAGCAGCTATGAACTTCATCATTCCCCTTCCTCTCTCTAGTAGTTTGAACTAACATTTCTGACTGCAAAGTGGCTGAGAAGGTATCTTCTGCCACCCCTGCAGTAACCTCTGGCAGAGAGGCAGTAACCTCTGGCAACCCAACCACCAGAGTTTGTGAGTCAGAGCCTTCAGGCTACAAACTCCCAAGCAGAGAGGTAAAGTTCAAGGCAGAACATATTGCACCAAGGAAGCTGCCTCCATGAGCTGTGTGTTGGAAAGTACAGCACATTTTGTCCTCATTCATTCAGGGGTAAATACAGAACCAAGGCTAAGTCATTCCAAGGGACTTCTTGTCACACGTTGGCTGGTTGCATGTAAACCTTGGTTCTGCAGGAAAATCCCGCAGTCAAATTATTGATCAATCTTCCTCACTGCCTCTCTGGCTGGGCCCAGGGGAAAATTCCTCCCTAGGCTCTCTGCTGTGTACCAAAAAAACCTCATGGTAGAGGTTTTCATGAAGTCTTTAGCTGCTTGAGTGCTGCTTGTGCAAGTTAGGTCCTATGGCAAAGGTGGCGGTAAGATCCTCCTCTGGCTCACTGCAGTCATGGGGGCTTTAGTATGCTGAAGGCAGTACCAATTCAATCAGCATTATTTCCTCAGGATTATTTTCAGTCACAGGATGGCCATCATTCGCAATTAAAACCCTATTGAGACTTCTTGAATAGAACTTTTTATATTGATTTAAATGAACAGAAATAAAATATACAATGAAATATATCACTTCAGTCAGGAATTGTCAGACATGGAAACTTAAAATTCACAGCCCTCTAGTCTTCATTACACAAATAAAACTCAGTGGGTGGAGAGACCCATGGAAGACAAATACAAAAAAGTCATGTTACACATGGGTGCAAATTTGTTTTCCTTTCACTGCAACTGAAGGCTCAGGGGAAAATGTTTGCAATGTGAGCCCAGCTCTAATTTCAGTAATCCCTACAGCTTCTTCTGAGGGCAGGAAAGCCATTCTTCCCATTCATGGCATTGACTTTTTATTGCCACCGTGCTCCGGCCGCTCCTGCAGACCATCTGGCAGAAGTGAACCAGCTAACCTCAATTTCCAAAGTGCATACCTCACCCCATTGCTCCACCCATCATCTCTCTGCCTAAGGACACAAATACAAGAAATTTCTTTCTCTTTTCTCTTCCTTTTCTTTCCCTGTTTTGAGACTTTAAGAGGGATAGTGTCCATCTCTCTTACCGGAGCCCCTTGATCTAGGTGTGAGCTCTTTTCCCTTTCTTTACCCCCACATCTCTCCCTGCCTGCTTTGTGTTTTATCTCTGCCTGTAAAGTTGTGTGATTATGGATAGAGAAGTCACCACACAAACAGGATAGAATTCACCACAATGGTTGTTTTGTTCATATACATTTCACTGTCTGTCTCTTGTCAAAGCATGGCTATCATCTTCTCCTAACAATATCCCTGGGTAAATGATAAAGTCAACTCTGGAGTAAAGCTAGACGTTTTATCAGCATGTTCAAACTATCCCCTTACAGCTCTGTACTTGCCAACTGCACATCCTTTTCCTACACAAAGACTCAATGCACATTAAAAAGGCACTTATTGGAGCCTGGTGTTTGTTTGCAAAGAGGGTGTGGATCCTGCCCGTTGTGGCAGTCACCCTCCATGTTTTTTCACTCATCATTCAGAGAAAACTGGGTGATGCAGTTATGCTCTTTGACAAGCTCTTGGCTCAAGCTTGAGGTTACTTTGCTTCTTGCCAGGTCACTCCTTTTCATCCCTCTGCTGATGCTAACTGATGGATTTCCCCTAAGCTGACAAGGGAGTTGATCTAATGCCTTGCTGCAAGAGAAGAGTCACCGCAGACACAAGATAAAAGATAGGAAGATCTTAGGTCTGTGTTGGCTGGTATCCTGAACCCACAAGAAATCGATAACAGGGGACCCTAAAATACTATCCATACATCAAAAGGCAAGACAATGATAAACCTCCAAAAGTCTTTTCCACTCTTAAATTTGGTGATCAGATTAATGCTCTGAAACAATCTCCTAATAAAACAATGGCATCCATACCCTGCCAGGTAAGGATTAGCAGCTGTCTGTATTGGTAAAGTCTGACCTACAACAAAAAGTAGAGCTGTGAACTAAAGGTGGTTCTTACGTTCATTTATTTCTCTCTATAACATAAACAGCAGTTAAAATTAGTAGGTTTAGATGTGAGTGCTGTACTTTGCCTGGAAATGCTCTTATTGTATTTGTCTCTCTGATGTCAGGATCTGAGCAGAGTTCTCAAAAATCTTTTTCGATTACGGTATCCCTTTCTCTCCATCCTTTTCTTTGCATCCATTTAAAATAAGAGGACTTTGCAGAAGAACTTCTCTCTTTTCTGAGTTTATACAGCAGTCAGTGCAATAGGACCCTAATCCTGGCCGGATGTTTAAGAGATTAGGAAGAGAAGGAGGATGCCTGTTTATACAGAAGACTTTCTCTTGTTAGTCAAATAAAGAGAAATTTTCCTATTGATTTAATTCTTAACTGTTTTGACCTCTTACATCAGGGTTAAATTTAGTCCTTTGTTCTATTGCAGAGTAAGACACTGTGAGAAGAGATGAGCTAACTACTTAATTTAGTTTCATAGGGTTGGATGCAAAGGTTTGTGCCGCTCAGTTTCCAGCTTCCTACATCCCGAGCTAATTCCACTTCAAACCCAGTGGGAGCTTAGCACCTGAATGAACATAATGTCTCAGAAGTCAAATAAATAAGAAGAAAAGGATGAAAGATTGAATTTAAAGGGAATGAAAAAATTTTACCTTGTCTGAACCTTTCCAGTTTTGCCCGAGCTTAATATTATTGAGCAGAAAAGACTACACTATAATGATTGCTTATCTCTCTCTTTTCTTTATTTCCCTTGAACAGTGGTTGGGAGTTTTCATTTCCTATGTCATTTATAATGGGCTGAGTTTTGTATTTTTGTTTTTGTTTGGCACGAGTGTTGTGAAAAGAAGACTTGTTACAGATTGCATCACTCTTCTTCATCCCAACCAGTATTAATAATAAAGTCACCATTTCTCTTTCGACTACCACACGTTCAGATCATGGCTAGATGACTTGCACAGCCACATATGTCAACACTTGGTCACTGATCTGAATCCAGTCTGCATCAATAGCAAGCTTAGGCAAAATAATGTCTCTAATTTTGAAGGAAAACGTACAGTGAGAAATTGGTTCTAAAAATGACCATTTTCTGGTACTGTCAGCAGAAAGACCAAGGACTGCATAACAGTCTTGAAGCCCAAGCCAACCTCTAACTCATAAAAATGGTCTTTCTAGGTCAGGGTTATGGCACATCAGGAAACATGTGTTGGATGTGCTCAATAGTACCTGTCCTATTCTGTCCAAGATCTAAAAATGTCCATCTGGAATTGCAGAAATCACAATTTCTGGAGCTTTTTTTCCATTCTGGTCCTAATCTAATTCCCATTCCAATTCCCATTAACGCCCTATTAACTCCTCGCTATGACAGTGACCTGAATGTTGAACTTTCCTCAGATTTTGTCTCAGTGTAAAATTTACAGCTCATTTAATTTTTTATCCCAAAGACAAGGCAACTCTTATGCAAAATCCTGACAAATTTTAAATTTATAAGAACCTTTTCCTCTGCATCTTCTTTCTAACACATATAACAAAGCTTGTATCATAACTGACTGACTGTCCTAGGTCACTTCTCCTGATGACATTAGAAAAAGTTTAGATCTAAGATTCACATTGAAGTGTTGCCATCAAAGCAACATAAAAGGTTTCTGCGAAGTTAGATGCTGTTCTGCCTCTGCCTTGCCTAACAAGTGACTTTAAGCCTCCTATACAGCTGAAGACATCTGGCTTCAGTCACCTAAGCTTGCAGGTCACTGGGTTGCTCTTTCTGTTGTCTTTTGCCATAAGGACTTTTCTCGACCAGATCGAAGGCTTTTAAGTAGCTGTATGTTTTTGCCAAACACTAATTGAATGAAAGAGAAAGATGTGAGCCAGATGCAACAGGCTAAATTCCATCTTGAAGTTAATGGAGTTACTTCAAACTTAAACCAATGAGGATCAGGTCTAGATGTTCAGTTCCAAGAAAAAGCAAGACATATTGAAAAATTGATATACCCTCATCTGAAGATAGAGAAGTAGCAGAAGAATCTAGGAAAAATGTGATCTACAGATCAATTAACTTTTTTATTAAAGACACCTATTCCCTGTTACGAGTAACATGTATGCCTCAATTTTGCAAATGAGTGGAGGATTTTGCAGAAGTTAATTTATGTATTTTGTTGGACATATAGTTTGCTTGAGTGACTTTTATCTGATTTTTTATGTCAGTAGATTGACAATTTCACACCTGCATAGCAGCTTATGAAACAATATTCCTCGCTGTCAGTAGGTACATGAATCACTTTTTTAAGACACTTCTCTTTGGAAGGCAACATTCAGAAACAGTGATAGCTCAGTGATAGAAACAAGAAAATATGTGAAGTTGTAATATCAGAGATACTTCTCCACATTATGATCTCAGTTAAACTTGTAAAGAAATAACCTTCTCCATAGCTGCTGCTATTTTCCTATGGAGTTCCCAAGTAAATGGGGGAGCCCATTTGAATACATAACATAACCTTTTCAATAAAAGTGTAAAAAGAATGTGGACCTGAGTAGGAAGATTTCCCATAGTTACGAAGTACCACTATTTTATGTAACTTTTCCTATTTCAAAGCAGTTTTAACATGAACTGAGATTTCAAAATAAACTTTTATTATGAGTCAAAACAAAACATTTCATCTGCATAACATCAGAGTATTCATTCCCACAGTGACCTTTCAAACTTGAAAGAATTGCACAATAAATACTGACTTTTCTTTCATAAGAATCACTTGAAATGAAAAAATAAATCTATGTTTTAGTATAGACACATTATATTTCAACATTACTGAAATATTCATTCCATTGTTTCACAAAATCAAATATCATTGAAGTGGACTTTTGCTCTAAAATAGATGATTTTGTTAAAAGCTGTGTTTTGGCTCTCCAGAATTTTTCAACAATAATTCCAGCTGCTTGAAATCAAGCCTTCTCCTTTTGAGAAAAAATGGAAACTGAGGCGCTGGGTAAAAACCTGACCACCCATGAGAGGTTTGCCGTTGACTTCAATACAGCCCAGATTTCCCCAATGGAATTCAATGGCGTCATGAAATTTAGAAGAACTGGCTCCACACTATTCAATGGCAGCAAGAGATTAAAGAGGAGTTACACAGGATGGTGATAATAGAATGTAATGTATATGGTTCAGATTTAGTACATATCACAGAATAGGCCACAGAGGTGAAAGGGGAGCTGGGCAGGAATTCCAGCTGAACTAGCTCACTTGTCCCTAATCCCTGCTATCTGATGAACTGCCCCTGGCAAGGACCACAGTAGTACAAAAAATATGCCAGTGTTCATGTGTCAAAGGTGATGGAAAGCTAAAAATCACTTTGCATCAGATGGCTGTAAAAGATTTCCTAAGTTTGTCCTAGATCAGTTTCCCCAGCCATTGAAGCAATGAAAGTAGAGCTCCCCATCAGTGCATATCAGCACTAATTCCTGTATATCATTTCTGAAAGGCTTCAGCTGAGAGACTTGTTTTGTCCATCAGCTTGGCTGAGAGGTGTGTCAACAGGGGAATATGAAGAGACCAGACTTAAAAACACTGTCTGGATCAGAAAGCAATCCAGGGAGTGAAAGGGAGGGGCAAGAGGAGGAGGAAGGGAGAAGAAGAAAAGAAAAAAAAAACTAAAATAAATTATTTTACATTTATGAGAATGTTAGATTCCTCTGGTCTGACAGATGAGCATACCTGTAGGTCTACTTGCACAATTTGATAAGCACTTAAATGTAAACAAAAAGTATCAATTTGCATTTTCCTTTCTGTTGCCAAACATAATGTGTCATTTTACAATTGCCATTAAGGGTTATTGCTATATTAACACAATGCCTGAGACAGTTTGTGCCCATTGTTTTCTTGCTGCTCCAGCAGAACATCTCAGGTTGATGGCATTTTTGCACTAATGTTGTTTTTGTCCTGTTTTAATGCTATTTTCTGGGATGTGCTTTGTCCAAATAGGTTTTTTTCTAGACCTGAAAACAGTCCTTCATGAAAGCATGTCACCCACCACCTCCTCATGCAGACTTATTGAAGTGTGAATGGTCTCATCTCCCATATGCATTCATTCAGGTTCTGGGGTGACCACACTCATGAAGTTTCTTACGACCTTATTGGAGTGTAACCTGGATGCTTTCTTGGAGTCCACTTATGCAATAATCAACCTTGAAATTAGCAAATTCTTATGTGATCTATGGCCTCCCTCACCCTACCCCCCCCCCCCCCCCCCCTTTTTTTTTTATAATTCTAAGGAAAGGGAAACAAACCACAAGCATTCATTAAGCAAACAGCTGTGGACTGGGGGAGATCAGAAGTGCAGTCTGGAAGCCATGTGTGCTTCTCATGTTACAATAATTGGGAAATGATGATCAGCAGCAGGTATGGAAACACAATAGTCATAGGAAAGCTGAAAAACAGAGTATATCCAAATCCTGCTCAGAATAATAGACACTGAAATCCACTTGATCACTGAAGAGCTGTTTTGTAGCCCAGAGAGCACAAATAGGCAGCATGTGAAACTACTCAAGAGCTGACAGAGTCCTCTCTCCTCAAAAATGTATTTATATAGTAATAATGCAAATGTCAATTAAAAAGAATTGCACTTAGCCACAATAGTTTATTTTCTTCTCAAGCTGTGATGTAATCTTTTAGCTGCTCACTACATTAGGGACCTATGTACCACACCAGCAACGAGTGTGTTGCAGAGCGTTGTGCTCCTTTTGAATTACCTGAGCCAGGCATTTTTATACATTGTCACTGATCTGCCCAACAAAGTCTTGCTGCATCACAAGGCCATGGGACAGTTTAACATGTGAGCCACTTGACTGGTGTCTACAAATTCATGTCACATGTCAGCATGCAAAGGACTCAGCTGTCTTCACATTTTGAACAGGAAGAGCCTTCTTTATTTCACAGATATTTTTATTCATTTGAAGCACCAAAGACTTCATCTTGTTATCCCCACAATGAATTATCCCAAACCAGTTTAAGCTATCTGGTCCATATATCCACTAATATTCTTAAGGTGGCTGGTGTAAACAGACATTTGATTTTCTGTTGCACCCATACACCATAGGCATGTTTGAGTGTTCATCAGATGAGTCGTGGGACAATCCTAACAAACATTCTGCATCTCAGAGCTGAAATTAGCAGCACTCTTATCTTGTTATATTCACTATGCTGAATTGGAGGAATAGCTTTAAAAAAATTTTCTCATTTTCACTCAGTCATTGACCTCCCTGTTGAGAACACACACATGCACACATAAAACAAAATTATATTATTAAAATACATCTGGAGAAAGAACTTGGATTAAGGCTGATGACAGGATTTTCATAGGCTTCCCAGCTAACTTTGGCAGTACACTCCAATGACAACTGGCCAAACTTGGCTTCACTCCAATACTCAAAGGTTTCATTCTTTAATGCAAAGTACTTCAGCAATGAGTGCTCCACCTCTTTACCTGGTCCCCTTCTGTGAAGAAAACTGAGCAAAAGCAAATTCTTTGTTTTCCTGTTCTCTTAATGTGGGACAATCATCTTGATAGTGAATGATGTCCCAAGAAGAGGGATAGGAATTGGACAGATACAGAAATGGACAGATTCAGTGTTTTCCCTCATCATCAGGCTAGGAAATAATTCTTTTCAGGTAACCATCACATGTTGACTTCTCTGATCAGAGAAAATGTTTCTACAGCACTTTAGCCATGGACTTTAATCACAGCTGCACCGAGTATGAGGACAGACCCTATCCTGAGAATAAGTCAGTCTCTCCTCCAGATTGGGTAGAAGAACCCTGGAAATTAATTAAGAACCACAAAATAATTATCCTTTAAAGTAAATTAATGTACGCTGTTTTTCTTTCCCCCTTTACTTTGCCTATATCTTTCATTTACAGTCATCCTTTCATTAGAAACAAGGTCATCCTAAAATTATAAAGATACAGAAAAACATATGCTTTGGGAATTTAGTGTTAACCCTGCGCAGTCAGTCTTTTTATAGGGAAGCCCTAGAATTAAAAAGGGTTTTGTCAAGTCCAGAGACCTTCCCATTGTATTTCAATACAGCAAAAAGCCTGCTCTAGTGAATGAACACCCTGTTACAGCAAACAATCGTTTGGCAGCATAGGTTATTTTAATGGACACATCACTTTAAACGAAGCCTTCACCATCTGTTCTGCCCTCTAATTACAGATGCAAAAAGAACATAATTCACAATTGCATCATAAAAAAGTAAGATATAAGTGATTTAAATGCATGTGTATGTTCTTTATTCAATGCAGCATGCAGCTGTTATGTTGTTTTCATGTTTCAAACACAAATCAGGATGAAAATGGCTTTCCTTTGATAGAAAGAACTCACTCACACAGGACATTTACTGTGCAGCAAGCAAGAATTTGCTTAGGGCAAAATCCTTACTTTTTCACATAGAAACCAACCTCAGACTCTGTAAAAGGAAGATGGAATTTGTATCCCTTACCCAGTGCATGCACAGGGTGCATGTGAGACTGTCTGGTCACAGCAACTTCCCTGGAGTACTGACAGCAACAGCAGTCATTGATGCTCCACAAGGCTAATCCAGAGGATATTGAAGTCCCAGAGGGGTTAAGCCATTGATATCAGTGGGTCAGAATACACACACAAATACAGAAATTTTTTTTCTCACTTTGGTGTTGCAGCAACTTATTTCTTCCTGGCTTGCCTGCCTTCTTCCTAGTTTGACCTATTTTAATTCCCTGGGGAGAATAACCTTGTCTTTGACTTGTAACCCAGTGTTTCAGCCCTCTTGAACACCTTGCTATAGGGCAGGAGTCATGGCAAGGCACTTCCTCCAGCCCATTGCACCAGGCTGGGTTTCAGCCTAATAGAAGATTTCACAGTGGCTGCACAGTATATAGCTCAAAAAGAGAAATTGGAGAATTCCTGCTGAGTGGGAACTCATTCAGCAGCAGCAGCAAAAGGCAGGAATATGCAAGCAAATAATCCATTCTAAAACTTAAATGATGCCATAAAATGAAAGAAATGCCAATTATTCTCAAGTGAGTCAAGATAGTAAGAGCAACCTTTTATTGGACTAACAAATCGGTTAGAAATAAAGCACACAAGCTTTCAGGATGAAAATGTATATTCTTCAAGTGTTGGCAGCTTTTAAATTGAGCTATGGCCCAATCCAACATTTTCTTAAGGATCAATATGGTTCCAGACATTTTATTCTTTCTCCTTTTTCTTCAGTCTTTTTGATCCAATAAGTTTTCTTTAAAGATGTCCGTTATTTTTTATCTACTTAGAAAAAAATCAAGTTTCCAATGAAAAATATTTTATTTTTTCACAAGCCCAAAATGTTAAGATATTTTTTCTTTCTAGCTTCAACAGGAAAGGTAGTTTTAACAGAATTTTATTCTCTGTGCAGTTCTACCTAAAATAAAAAAATATATAACTTATTCCAAGTTGGAGATGCTTTTTTACAGCTTTGCTTATCTAGATACAAGAACTTATTAATGTTTTAATTTAGCTATACATTTAAATATGTTTCCTGAATGATTTCAGGAAAACTACTCTGTGCTTACAGTTAAATGCGTATTTAAATGTGTATTGTAAATAGACATTACCATCTTAGCTCCGTTGACTCCAGAAGATGATTCTGTCTTTCATTGCTTTGGAGAATGAACAGGAGACCTTAACAGCTGTTATGGCTTGGGTCTTACAAGTGAATCTTACTGGAGTAAGCAGTGGTCTTACCGGAGTCAGATTTTATTAGAATATACAGACTACTGTATAAGATGAATGTGAGGAATATTTTTGTCTCACCATCTGTAAAATGGGGATAAAAATGTTATAAATATTCTTTGAAATGTCTTGAACTCTGCAAATTTAAAAAAATCCCACATGTGAAGGCTTCAAAAGTATCTTTTTTTAGGTCAGTTGTATGAAAAAAAATGAAATTAGAAAATTTCCATAAGCTATTTTTGTCTTTCCTTTTGCAGTCAGTTTATGAGGTAGTCAAAACATTTCATCATTCAAAATAATCATCAGAAGTAATTCACTTTTTTTTTTCCCTAAAATATTTTCTGTTCCTTGTATGTGTGCTGCAGATGTCAGTTCTCAGCAGACTCTCACATGTGGTAGGTATCTGGCTACAGGGGAGGACAGGACACTCTCAGCTATCCTGCACACGGTGTTTAGCATTCTCCCCATATGTCATGATATTACAACCAGTATAGTCAATTTTGTTTGATAGCTGAGCATATAATATGAAGTAAAAGAAAATTGGTTAGGTATGTTGGACCTCAGACAGTTAAGACTTAAATGTAAGTCAGAGAACTTCAAAATCAATGAGAGTTTTTACAAGGCAACAATTCAGGGAAAGAGTTCACAGTGCCAAGACAGCTGTGTACGAGTAAGAATCCTAGTTGCTTCTTTGGAATAAAACATATATTGGAAATAATGCAATCAAGCAACTCCTCAAAATTAAAAATTACAGTAAAGCATCCTTAAAATAACAGAAAGATTTGGCAGAAGTTCCAGGTTTGGTATTGGTAGTGTGCACGATGCCTCATTGCTTCTGCGTAAGCTATTACTCTCAATTCCCAAGAAAAAGAATATTGACCAGCATTGGACTTTCCCAGAGTCATAACGTTCAGCCAACACAAACAGTTCAGATGGAGTCATTGTTTGTCTCATTTCCAAGACGGTTTTCTAACGTATGCTAATTTGTTTAAAGAAAATAATTGTGTGGAGGAAGATGCCTGTTTAAGCTTAGTATCAATGATTTTTCCCCAGACAAATAGAAGTAAAATCTTCATAGCAGAAATTTGCAACGTTTTAAATAGAAAGACTGGGTCAGAAAGGGAATCAAAAGGCTGGTTTGGGGGCTGAAATGAGCTGGGTTTGACCTGGGTTTGGGATTAGAGACGGCAGTGGGAGACAGGAGGCACATCTTCATGTTCTTCAGTCTGCTTGTTCATTCCTAGGGGAATCTGTCACACCCGTGGGGATGCTCTAATCCTGGCCAGCTGGAACAGGCTTCCAAGGAGTCCTGCCAGCCCCAACTGTGAGAATGTCCTGAGCCTTTTTCAGCCATGCTCTCAGCCCTCCACTCTTCATAGGGCAAGGAAAACGTGGCACAGACCCAGCTCTGCTAGTTTTATACTGCACAAAGACACCTCTGTAAGAGAGGGCTCTTGTTTTGGCTGCGTGGGACAATTTTACTCTGCTTGAAGGAGGTCTCTGCCCAAGTTCTTCAATTTTGCTACCAAACATTTCTTAAACTGTTGAATAAAACTACAATAATAGTATTTGGAGAGCAGGGAGAAAAGGGTGGCAGAGCAAAGTAAAACTTTCTTCTCCTTGGTATGATTTAAAGCCGAGGATCTCGCTGTATATTAGACAGCAGAGGGGCTGCAGAGATGAGTTAAGTGAACATGAAAGATCATACATCCAAATTTCTGCATCTGCTCCTACGCAGATCAGATAATCTAGTCGTGCTAAAGGATGGCCTCTTCCAAAGGGCTAAGCCCATTCAGTCTATATTGGAGAACCGTGCAGCTCATGAAGCAAGCACACCCACACCACCACCCAACACAAGTGAAGGGAGAGGTGTATTAAGACCCCCTAAACAATTCAATGCCTCCCTCACCTCGCAGACATAATCTTTACATTGGTCTAATTCCAGCACCTATTTGGCCCTCAGCCCAGTGAAGTACTTCACCTCTTTCCAGACCTGAGACATGCATTTACATACACTGTAATGTGTCTGTGTATGCTGTAAGACCTGCCATATAGTTTTAGTGCCTCTTCTTTCAGAGAGGTCATGGAAGTATGGGCACTCTGGAAAAAAAGTATTTAAATGCTAAGGAGATAGAGTTAGATTTTTAAAGACACTTACTCGCATAAAAATGCAGATAGGTGCCAGCTGGTTTTCTAAGCTGCGTTAGCCTCTAATTTCAGTTGACTTCAAACAGCTTTGAAAATCAGACTTTAGTACCCTAAGTTGATTTTGCTGACTCGGAAACAAATCTCAATTGATTTCTGGAAGTGTGAGTGAGCAAAGAGTACCCTCAGCAGCCTTTGACTTCAGATAATGCTCAGTGCCCCAGAAATTAGGTCACTCACTCAGTGCTCAGGAGGATCGCTGAAAAATGCAGGCACAGAAAGAAGAAGGTAGTGTTTGTTGGGCTGATTTGGGAAAGCAAGGAGTTAGTCCGTGGCCAAACTGGGCAGGACTGTTCCCAGGGGACAGGTTCTGCCCCATCACAGTCAATTGTACTTTGTCATTGAATCCCTGGAGTTAATAGTTTTGCTCAGGACTTTTTTTTTCTGCCAGACAGCTGTCAAAATCACTGGATATTTTTTTTCCTTCTATTGAAATGCATAAGATAGCAATGGGTCTGACAGCTATATCATCTGAAGAGGACAATGCTGAGGCAAAAAAAAAAGACCTTTTTTCCCTGCCTATCCCTGATATACCACAGAACTGAAAGTATTTTCAAATACAAGATTTTTCATCTTCGGTTTAGTTGCCAAGTCGTAAGGGACTCAAAACAGCCTGAGAGAACTTGCCTGTCTTTATTTCCTTAGATTTGCTGACAACTTTTCAAATAGACACAAACTACACTCCTTAAGCATACAAGGCAGCCTTTCAAGTCAATCCAAAATCACAGGTCAATGAGAAGCCAAGAAATAAACTCAACTAGGCTACAAGGCTGGAAAAACAAAACTAACAACAGTGTTAACCTGGAAAGTGGAAGTAATCATTGTCAGCCAGGACCTTTTCTGTGAGGCTTTCTCTCCAACATACCTTTGTACAAAAAACAGCTGTAGGTGTTCCTATGCTTTTGACTTTTACACAATGAGGAGGTACCTAGTTCAGCTTTTAAAAGTCTAACTTAAATACCAAAAGCAATGTAGCAGAAGCAACGTAGATCATAAGCTAGATTATTTTGTTTCTCCACAGCCCTCATGTCCAAGGTCTAACATTTATTTTTCTTACAAATATAGAATTCCCCTTAATACATATTTAATTAGATCACTCATCTTCTGTGGTGTCATTACCACAAATCCACCACAGAGAAGGAAAGAGAAGGGTCAAACTGGACAAATACAAATAACTCAGAACGTTCTCCTCATCATCTAATGAGTCACTGTATAGGATGACATAGACACATTCAAAAGGGCATTTTTCAGCCAATGAGGCCAGCAGCAGAGTATCCTAGACAGTTTAACTTGGCTATGGACCACCAAGTTGAGGTATGAAGAGAAGTCTCATCATTCCTAAATTTCCTCCCTTGCTGTCTGCATTGAAGAAGTCACAATTTCAATTCTGTCTCCAATAGAGTTTCTTTCTATCTGCTTTTCCAGGTGAAATGCTCATTGTTCTGGTCACAAGACACACAAAGAATTCATGATTACCATGCTTGTAAACCCCTTCTGGCAAGCTGTTCTCCAGGAAGTTGTCAGCAAAAATTTAACATTTCTTCCTGGTGTGGATCTTGTGAGAGCACTTAAATTTTTTTTTTAAGAGATGTTGGTTTTTTAATTCATAGAAACTTCTACATGTTTCAGCTTCTTTCCAAGCTCTTTGGGCCATTTCCAGCTTTCCCACGAGAAAGAAAAGAAAGCCGCTGTAACAAAGCAGGAGAAAATCACAACCCATCTTGTTGCTGGGAAGAGGTACCAGGGCTTGGATTTCATCTCTCCTCCCTTTGCCCTCTACTACCTCTAGCCTATCCCCACCCCCAAGAGAAGGAAGGTGGTTCTAGCTGCCCAAGGTAATAAAGTAAAGCCTGGGAGGAAATGTTGTCTTTTGGGAAAACGCAAAATTGTGTGACTGCATTAAAGTCAACACTATTTATCTTCACCTCTTGTCCTACAGGATGACAAAGGGACACAACTGTTAGACCCAACCCCTCTGTGCAGCTGCAATGCAAAGAGGGCAGGGAATGGTACTTTCAAGTGTCAGACCTTTTGTGCCCAACTACTAGTTTATGAGGCTGATGTCAAGCATCTCACTCAATGAAGCCTTTGTCCTAGGTGTATAGGGCAGGACAGTGGAAAAACTACCCTGTCTTATATCCCAAGCTCATCCATCTTCAGCTCACCCGGTTGCTCCATTTTTTTTTTTAGGCTACCCGTTGCGTTGCTAGTAAGGGTTCCCCCCTCCCGGGTTAATGTACTGGAAAATTGCTCTGCATGTTTATGTGGGGGTCCTTTCCAGCTGAAAGAGAAAAGGAAAGAGGAAAAAAGACTATTTGGAAAGAAGAATATTTTTCCCACTGAACTCACAGGGCAGACCCCAGCTTGTGGGTTCTGACCCTGATTAAGGGAATTTCAATGACCTGCTAGGAGGTTTATTGTGAAGCCTGGCAGAATGCACTTCCGAATGAAATTTTTTATTATTTATAATCACAAAGGTGGATTTGAATGGTCTACATTCCTCTCCTTCAGCAGCCTACTCACTTCAAGATCCCAAATTTAAACCATCCCAAATCATCTAGATCCAGTTTCTTAAGTTCTCCTCCAACTCCTGGACCGTGGTAACGCTCTCTGTTTTGAATCAGTCCCTTTTTTATTTTCTTTTATAGTTAAAACTGGGTTGCACACTACAAATTTAACTGTTGTTGACTTTGGACCCAACGATAGGGCAATACAAATGATAGTATAATATAACTTGTAGCTACTGCTGGATAAAAATAAGTAAAATAAACGCCTACAAACAAAAATTTTCCAGCATAGAGGCTGGTTTTAGCTGAAATACAGCTTTACATGGTCTCTGGGGTTTGAGAAAACACTAACTTTGGACAGAAGTGAAATACCACAAATGTCACAAACAGCATCCACAAACACGATAAAAACCAACAGTCTTGTTTTCCCAGGTCCAGAACACTTGCTATGTGTTCATAGACAGTCATAGTCATGGACTGAACACCTTAAGTGACTAGGATAAAGCCAGGTATTAAAGGAAACTTGTTAAGGAATTGTTCAATGTGTGATGTTAATGCTCAGGTGCTTTTCTGCTCCCATTAAAAGAGGTAATAATTTTGGCTCTTGTTCAATGACATCAAGATAAGAACAAAATCTTTAATCTAAATCTATCTTCTCAAAGCTTGTGGCACTGGGAAAAATATCCACAACTATATATTCGTCCTCATTTCAGCAACACTGCATCCTGCTACTCAAGGATAAAACTCTTTCTTATTAGTAGGAAGAAGGAAAAGAAACATCTATAAACAAAAGGTGTTTAAAACAACTTTCTCTGGATCCAAATTGTTGGAAGAAAATCTTTCCTGTTCTTGGATTATAGTTCATAAAGAAATGTCATTTCTAGTTATTTCTTCTCAAAAAAAAAAAATCAAATATGGCTATAAGAGGACATTTAACTGCTCCTGTGTATAATAAAGAATTTCCATAGATGGAGTTTTCTGATACAGCCAATAGTCACAAAATCTGCCACAGAATTTAGACTGTGAGACATCTTTTCTTAAGTTTCTGGTTACATCTTGGCATTATCTCTTTCATTACTAAATATAGAGGCAGGCAGGGAGCAGGCATTTGCTCCAGATCTTTATGACCGATGGAGTGCTTAGACCACAGGGTGGACTGAGCTTCACCTCCCAGAGCAAGGGTTTCCACCCTTTCTATTCTCCTTTCTAGGAGTCAAGTGACGTCAAACACCTCATGACCTCAATTCCTGGCCAAACTATTGGCATGGGTGACTTGTTTATTTGGGTAGAGCATAAAGGAATTTCAGTAAAACTGACAAACTAGGCTCAGATAAGGGGAAACCTTCAAGTCAAACACAAACGTTAATATGAACACCCCTAATCTCCTAGATTGTCCCCTTCCGTAGGCAAAGGTCAGGAACATTCGGTCCCCACAGACCCTTAACAAGCAGATGTTACTGTAACGTGCCCAGGGAATCAAGCATAAATATGACCCCTGACCCCAGTTGTCAGCTGATCTGCTGAGAGTCTTAGAAATATACTCTTAACTTTTATAAATTCCCACTTTTTCCCACCGTCCCACTCCATTCTTTCCCTCCCCTCTCCCTTGTGTCTCCCAGACCCATAGCTGCCGAGCGGCGCTTGCACAGTTGCTCATGGCCTGACCCCTCTCTTCACCCGGGTCAAAGGCCCGAGACCCAGGGCAGGGTTCTTTTCTTGCCAAAGGCCAGCTGATGAATCATTCCCAACTTGAAGGGAACAGAGGAGAGGGGAGGAGTTTGTCTCTCAAAAGGCCCTCAAACAACTGTGGCCTATATATCAGCATTTACACTATCCTGACACTCTCAAAAATTCACTTCTCTTTCTGGGAACAGCAACAAAAAGTGAAAGGGGAAGGGATGGAGACACTGAGAGGCATTCCTTGGACAACCTAGGGAAATGCCAGAGCCTGGTCCAAGTGGCAGCAAAGGAGGATCTCACTTCATTTGAATGGAGACACTAACATGAGCATCGTTCTATTAAAAAACCACTCCCGTTGAACAGGAAAGAGTGAGAGGAAGGGAAAGGGGGCTTCCAAGGAAAGTTTGGGCAAGCTGCACCAGGCAACCACAGACCATATCCTGTCAGACAGGAGAGCTTTGTTCAGCAGTGGGAGCTGTCAGTGTTTCTCAGCACTCATGAGACAGCTTCTTCCTCTTCCGCTCAGCCTCATGTGGCATTTGAGTTTTACCTGTTACATCTTACCTCTCCTCCTGCCAGATGATCCACTGCAGACCTGCAGAGTTCATCTGCACAAATATGTTTGAGTTCTGGACTGTGTCACACCATCTACTGAGGAGGGACTGCCTCATTCTAAATTAGCTGTAGGAATCACAAAAAACAAACCCAGACACCTTCCAGCTCCACCGAGACATCGCTTTGGCTTTCCAGTACATCCACCTCAGCATGTGTGAGTCAGGCCAGTGAGCATCTGGAACCGCAGGAGGACGGATGCGGAACCCTCCCAGTCATCGTTTATTTTTGTTTTATTCCATTCACCTTTATAAAATCACAAAGATATTGTTAGCATTACACTGGCTTTTGATTTGAAGTGGGGATTTCCCTGTTCAGTTTGCATTCCCTCTCCGGGCCCTGTTAAACAATAACTGCAGGGAAGGACTTTTACGCCTGACTGCCATGGAAGCTTGTGCAGAGGTGGCTGCAGGCTGTACCAAAACACATGCACTTCCACTGCATCTCAGCACTGGTTGCCTTCTCAGCTGGCCTTTTTCTCACTCCTACCCAGCTATTTGATTATAACACACAAAACACATCGGTCTTCCTTCATTAATGCCGTAAAGATTAAAACTGTTATTTTCCCTTCTTCAAAACCAGGACCTGGTCCAAAAAGAGTGATGGGAGAGTAGTCTCACTGTTCCCAGGGAAGTTTGGGCTTTTGCTCAACCTTGTTTTCTGTTTCTCTTTGTCTTAAATATATGCTGTTATTTCATCTGAAGTTGTTCTTTTTAAAATATTTTTTGTGCAAGGTGCTTACTTTAATAGGTTATAAAGGTTAATACATCACATCGAGCATTATCCAGATCTCTTTCCCAAGAATTTTGGCTGTACAGGTGTGTGTCAATAAAAAGTTTCTAATATAATCCACCACATATTTAATTGCCTCCTGACTGAGTTATGAATGTGGTGCTATCTCAGATGCTACTTTGCTTTCTGAAGTAAAATCCTGTGTTTGATTCTGGTCTCTTTATTCAGGTTGATGCCATTACAGTCTCTCATTTTTCAGGGTAGAATCTGTTGTTTTAATCCACTCCTTGTATTGGTTTTACTGGCTTGCTGGGTATCCATGGTAATATGTGGTTTGATTACAATAAAACATCAGTTACTATATACCTGTCACATCCATTTTAAGATGGGAGAACAAGGCTTCTTGCTCATGTTGCAGAGGCTTTGCCTGTTTTATTGATTTATTCTTTCTTTTTAATTGATGTACATGTGTATTAGGGTAGAAGGTTCGAGAAGGGATGTGACCTGCATGCCTTGAACATAAAAAGGAGTTGAAAATTTAAAATCACACACTACTGTGGCTGGGTGATGTATTCACTATAGCACAGTCTTGATTTAAAAGTCTATCTAGTACAGACAAGTAAGAAATGTGGGTTTGTTCACACAAAGACATTGCATCCTGGTTCCAGAAAAGTCAGTGAGAATTTTGCCATTAACTTTAAATGGAACTAAGGCTTCACCTCAAAGCTTTTAATCAAAAAGTGTGAGCTAGCATGTTCAAACAATGCCTTCAAATCCTAGTCAAGACAAATTCTAAAATTCTGACAAGAAAGAAGGAACTTACTCAAAAGCCTTTCATCCAACCTGAGCTCAGCAATACCACTTCTTTTAGTTTTTAGTTCATCTTTTTTGGCCTTGAAAGAAAAGTACATCTACATGAACCAGAAGCTCAGCTACTATAGTCATATCTCTTTGGGACATAATAAAGTTGCATTTTCTGACTTGAGAAATGTATTTCTTCTCTCTATGACAAAGATTACACTTTCTGTGGGCACTGCCAGAAGAACACTGGCCCTCAGCTGGTCTCTGCTGATATGAAAGCCCTGATGTTTATGCCTGAGACAAACCTGTTTTGCTTATGCTTATATGTAAAACATCTAGTAAGGAACCCATCACCATGGAGTAGGTCAGCAAATTATTTATACTTCAGATCTTTGCCTTTCATTGTAAACAGAAATAAAATAAACATTCAGGGGAATACAGTAAGCAGACTAGGGGAAAATTTAATCTCACCATGGTCAAAAATAATTTGTGTGTCTAAATATCTGAAAGAAAATGGAAATCTAGGGGTTCTTTGTACTGAAGGTTACTTCTGGCAGTCTGAATTTGAAATCTTGAGTCTGAAGTAGAAATGAATTTTCCCAAGTCCCATTAGTCCTCTAGGGGCAATTTATCACTTTATAAAATCTTCAGTACAATTTGCTTTCCTGGGACTGATTTAGTTTGTGTTGAGTCCAGCCCATGATGTAATGTAGAAATCATGCAGAGAGCCATAATCGAGGGAGAATCCACAAAAGTACCCACAACACTTCCATACACATAACTTACAATTTAGATCAAGACAGGAAATGTTTTTCCCATCCCATGTGCAAATCTGACATTTAAAAAAATGTTCCTATCTCAAATTAAGATGAAAAGATAGCCAATATTTTTAGACAACAAAATTCCACACGTGCACCAATGAAAAGAGGATTAGATGGCTTGAAGCATTTTCTTTTCAGATGGTTCAGTTTCTTCTCTAACTCTGCATTTTCTTTCACAAGTTTCCCTTAAGTTAACTTACATTGCAAACAAAACAACAGATTTTGGTCCAGGCAGCAGAAGAATTTTTAGACAGTGTTGAAGTGGAGTAATTTACAAGTTTCATCAACTCATTTCTTTGCACAATTTGGCATATCAGGGAGATAACACTGTACAGTGGAAGAGGATTTGCTGACAAACCTCCAAACATCTCCACTGCCATTACATTATTTTGGTTCAGAAGTAATTCTAAGTACTTTTTCTGGTATGTGCACCTCTCTCTTTGTATACATATGAACCTATGGGGAGCTCATTGAAGAACTGGTATGTTTGTCCTAGGTGATTCCATGACACAAGGCATGACACTGAGTTGTGGGGAAAATGGCATTTATGAACACTGTCTGATTCTGCAGATCTGCTCTATCAGGGAGAGGCGGTGTGAGCCACAACTCAGAATTATCCCCAAATCAATGGATGGAGCACAACAGATCCTCTACACGTAATGTTTTAAACTCCTTGAGATCCAGGTCCTGTGGACTCTCCCCACATCACAAGTCAATCTTTGGAAATCAACATCCTCCCATCGCTGTACTTTCTTATTATAACATAATTTCAAACTGTGTGCCTGATTTTAATTGGAGTTACTTTTTGCAACACAGTCCCCAAGGTCTTATTTATTTCTTTTGCTCAAGTCTTATGCCTAGCCCACCTTCATTAACTGTCAAACCATTAAATTAGATTGAACAAAACTTCTAAGGAATTACAAACAGTTTTTATTTTTCCTACAGATTAAAAACAATTCATGCAAAAATAAAAGTTACGTGTATTTCAAGTTTCCAAATTTATGCACTTTACTGGAGTTTTCTCCCACCTACATTTACTTACCCTTTTTTAGATTTCTACCTTCAGGTACTACCATGCTACATAAACAGCACGAGTCAAGGTTGAGGGCAGAAACCTAACAAGTGAAAGGTTGAATAACTTGAAAGTAAGAAATCGCAGTTTTCAAGGAAGAAGGTAGCTGGTTTGTGACTTCTCAAACACTTACAAACTGTTCCCTACTTACTTTGCCAGGTCAGTGTTATTGTTACGTTTTTCATGGTCACGTATTTTTTTTCATTGGCTTTCTACACTGTCTACGTAATTTTGTCCTTGCCCTTGTAAAACTTTATCTTTTTGCTTAGGTATATCATTCTTCTCTTTTCTTCCTTGGCTGTTTGTCCTTCTGGGTTTTTTGGTTGTTTTTTTTTTTTTTTTCCTCTGTTTGCCTTTGCCTTGTACATATGTGAAAACTAAAAGTGTAAGTATTTAGGGCTATGTAGTATCTAGCGTACTGGTGCCTCTGTTCACCTATGCAGGGAGAAGCTACAATAATACAGAGCATATTGACTTTTAAAATCTGTTCTATGTCCTTGAAAAAAAATCTTCCCTTAGCTTCATAATCTAGGCAGTTCTTGAAACTGATTCCAATGGAAAAAATAAAGTAAATTTTTCCCCATTTTGGGTATGTTAACTGTGAGAAAATGCTACCAGTTTCTATCAAAACAAGGAACAGTTTTGTCCTCTGTATGGCTATGTCTTTGTTGTTGTATTTCTTTTCATTTTTTAATAAAATGCAAAAAATATTAACTCCAACTACAAAGGACAGGGAGAGTTACAAATTATTTCTACAACTGTTATAGATGCTGCAGCAGACCTAGTTAGTTATTTGGGTTTTTTTCATTTGATGGCATGAATTTGAGGCAGTTATACAGAAAACTAAGCATAGATAGAGTTATGGCAACAGAAGCAATAATATACAAAACATCCCAAAGGGACATCATGAAGTTGGGGAAAAGCTGGTTCCATCAATATCAGCAGGATTGGGGTAGTTTGTCGGTCTTCTAAGACCACAATTATTTTCAAAGAAACACGAAACATTTATCTTTTGAAGAACTTTGTCTGGAAAAGAAGGAGTTGTGAAGAAGTAGTGGTCGAAGATAGATAGATACCAAGGCAAGGTTGCTTGCATTGCCTTTGGTTCCAAGGAAAATTTCATGTTCAGGCCTCCCTGTTTCATTTTTCGCCCCTATTACATGTTCATTGCCTAACAATCATATTTAGACTCTTCTAAGGTACAGAGACAGACCAGTCATTGCTAACAGAACCATAGTAAGCAACTGGTGCTCAAAGTTAATGACCAAGTCACAAAAACTCCTACATGAGGTCCAGAGCTTGTTCCTGGATAGAAACTACTGAGAGACCATAGGGAAACGTGAGGCCGAGCACACCCTGTGCTTGACCCCTGCACTGTCAAGAAACATCAAATACAAAGCACCCCAAGGATCCAACACAGCCACTGGAACCTCAGCTCACTTGCAGTGAACGTCCACGAGAATTTCTTTGCTGGCTTTGCTAAAATGCTAGTTCTGACCCTGTCGCTGGGGTAGTGGGTCCCCTCAGTCTGAAAGGCAGCTCAGCTGCTTTATGATGAGAGGGCCTCGTGGATTGCAGGGATCAGCATCCGACTGTAGGCTGAAGCTCAGCTTACCATCTGGGAGATTTCACAGCACTTCAGAAAGATCACTTTCTTTTTCCATTCCTCTAATTTTTTCACTCTTTTTTTTTTCCTCCCAGTTAATTGCTAAAATTTTCTTTTTTACAGTAGCTGGAAAGCAAACATTCACAGAATAAGAAAACTTCCTTGTGCCACAGAACAACATAACCATGGAGGAACAACAGCTTAAACTGTGCTTCTCCGTGTTCAGGATATGTACTTTGACCATAGGCCATTCATCATGCATTGCAAATATTGCCAGTGGTTAGACCACAGACATCCAATTTCTCAGAATTAGCTCCATGACATTGTCTGGTTAAGTCAGTGCACATGGCAAAAATATATCATATACTTATGGTTAAACTTTAAATGCAAATCTCAGAAAGACCTTTCTGCAGGACATCGTAGCGCTAACTCTTACAGTCAATTACTAAATCGTCCTTTAAGCATGTGGAAGTGGTTGTTATCAACATCTTTTTTTTTCTGGTCATAGAATTAGAAATGTAAGCACTTGGAACAACTAGAGGAGTAGGCTCAGTCCTGATGGAAATGTAAGGACTAGAGAGCTGTGATCATGTTACAGGACAGACTGTACATGATGCTTTGACTGACCCTGGAGTGAAAGGGCCACATACATGTAAGCTACTTTTGCCCTACCAGTAAATTCAAACATGATCATTGCAAACTGCAGAAGCATCCCTTGAGGATGTAAGGGACACCTCAATTGTAGTAAATCCAAACTAATACAGAGCTGTGGTTTTGTGAACCCTACAATAAACACACTGTGGCCATGGGGTATCTGTCTAATGGGGTGAGATGTGCAGAAAAGGCAGTGAACTCATTTCTGAGCCACATAAATCACTCTACATTGGATGCAGTTTCATGAGTTTTCCCTCTTACAACAGAGGAACCCTGGGCACAGCATCTCTGCATGAAACCATCCAAAGACGTTCTTTGTGGTCCAGGAAAGCTAGTGTACAGCCAGACACTGGATTAAAATTCAACTTTTTAGTGTAATCCCAGTTTTGTGAGGGTCTTTGTGTACAATTATAATAAAAAAACCCACAATGATACTAGAATCCCTAGCACTCTGTTGGAAAACCAAACACAGATCCTAATCTTAACTAAGACTATAGGGAGCAAAAAGCAAAGGAGAGAGCGTAGGATGGGGTGAGAATGTCAACAATTTATGCTTCACATTCAGTTGATCTAAAAGACCTGATCCAGCTATGGTGAAGGGAAATATGTGCCACCAGGCAAGAATTTGGCAAAGAGAGACAGGGCTTTTTGCAAATTCCTTAAATGGCTGAAACTATCCTACATGCTGCAGAGTGAAGAGAAGTCATATTCAATGTATTTTCATATCCACCCAGGCATAAATATTCATTGCATTGCCTTTTTCTGTTAAGTGAACTTTCAGGTACGTGAAATTACCTTGCCTCACAAAATTCCCTTACTTTCACAACACTAATTATAAGTAATTACTTGCACTGTTCCTTTAAGAATAAGACCATTATCAGCCAGCCCACCTCAGGGAATAAATATGCATCTCACTTTGATGAAATTTGCACACAATACAGGTCAGGTAGTTAATGAAGCCATAAACCATAATATGTCTGAGGCACTAAACATCACCTTATTCATTTGGCCTTGGTGTTTAAGAGAGCAAGAGATGTTTATTGCCATGAGACACCCTCCTCGCCTTTAGGATCACCGTTCATAGCCAGCTCTTTGTAAATAAACATATAACCTTTGCAATGGTAATTTAAGACTGTGCAGTAAAGAAGATGCAGTGAGTGCATGGAGAGTGGAAGAGAAGATAAAAAACCTCATGAATAAAGTCGAAGGCTGCAGGCTAAGGTGTTTATTAAGTCCCAAGCTGTTTTTTTACTCTGCTTTTCCTCTCTGCTGAAATAAAAACAATGATTGCTATGATGCTCTAAAATTAGAGCACATTTGTTGTTTTTAAAAGCAGCTAACAACTGAACTTCAACTGTGCAACAGCATAATAGGTGTAGAAAATAGATCTGCCCCAGGCCTAGCCTCTTCTGTTGTGTAATCAGCCAGTGAGAAAGCAGGCGATCAGCCCAGATAATGTCAGTTTTCCACTCTAGAGTGGCAAAGGTATAAAAGGTATACATTAAAATGCATCAACGAAATGCTGCAGTCCACCAGGCTGAGTTCCTGGGACAGAGCACCGCACAGAGCAGGTTAACTTTCCAGCCATGGTGCAGTGTCTTCTGTATGTCCCCACATTAAAATGAATAAAACCCTGAATCATAAAAAGAAGACTTTACATTTCAGCCCCAGGATCTCAAAGCGTTTTGCAAGAAGGCATGAATTAAACCTTCAGTGCCCTGAAAGGTAGTGAAAGAAGATAACTCTGCCTGTTTTATGGCTAGGAAACTGATACACAGGGCCCTGACCAAGGTCACATAGCAAGTATGAGACAGATAACAGTTAGATCTCTTGATTTCTGTTCCTGTGTTTATTCCTCCTTTCTCATGCTCTGAAAAATGATGTAATAGCTGTCTCAAAAATTCTCATAATTCTCATTAATCACTCTACTATTTCTACGGCAGGAAAGGTAATGGTTTCCATGCTCACATGTCAGAGATTCAACAAACAGTGCAAATCATCAGTTTTACCTGTGACCGCCAAATTATGATGAAATCACATGCCTTCTAGGTCTTGCTAAACAGTCTGCAAAGAGCAGGGCTGATACTTTTATTCCACAAACAACACAAACACTGACTCCACCATTGTGTTGCCTCAAACAGTGCACGCAAACACACAGATGTATCTACTAACAGTTTGTGATTCCTAATTGCTCATTACTATCTGTAATGGAAGGAGTGTTTGATCTTTGGAGATGTTCAGCAGTACGATGGTGCAGATTCTTCAGTGCAATCAGCTTGTTTAATCACGAGGGTATTTAAGCTATCCTTATTTCCCCTAATTACTATTTTTGTTACAAGTACACTTCTTGCAAACTAAAGCAACTTCAATGTTGTTCTATTTGCCCGTTCTTGGTCTACGACCCTAAACTGCTTTAAAAATCAGCTGATGGCAAATATCAGGAATAGACTATCACCCCTTTCCTCTTCATCTAGCTACACCATGCTCAGCAAAATCTATCATCACTTCTACAATAGCACATGAATCAGAGATTGACATTACAAGTGAGTTATCAAGAAAAATCAATAACTACTTTGCATTACTATCACAGAGCAGAGAGTTGAGATATTCTGGTGAATATGTGTTAAACTTGTCCCTTTCAAAAAGTCATGTGGTTTGCAGTCGTACCTCCAGAGGACTTCTGCACCCTATTGTATCCACAGCAGCCAGTGTATGTAGGTTTGAGTACGAACTTGCTCTGCTGCCAACAAGGAAAGTGGGTAGATCCAGTAATAAATACACTATAATGACATAATAAAAGTTTGGGAAATTACAGGAGTCATGTTTCTCATTCAGAAGCAAACTTAAAATAAACTTAAAACCCTCCCAAACATCACAGTTTTTGTCTGATGAAAAAGTCCCGACTGAACAGTTTGGTGAAATGACTTTGCAAGAGTATATGAAAGACATACCACAGGCAAATTGAGATACAAAGTTAGGGGTTTTGATCCCAGAGAGAGAGAATAATGTGTCCCTCCACTTATCCATGAACTCTGCAGCTGGCAGGGGCTGCTTTCTGTTAGTAATTACTGTGAACAGATGAGGGAAGATATTTTTTTCTCCTTTTATTTTGACCTGCACTTAAAGAAAATTTGCTTGTTTTATTTTAGGTTTAAAAGTGATGAGGCAGCACCAACCTGGGTTTCACCCCAGAGCTGTTGATTTTCCCCTGTTTTCTCCCCCTTCCTTCCTTTCTTCCTCCTCCCACCCCAGGCATCTTAATTTATTTCAGACTATGAGTGTGCAGATTCCCAATTTAGTGAGAACAGTTTGCTGCCAAGGCCCTTCGGGGGCTTTCTCTGCAGTTTATTTTCTTAACTACAAGCTTCAGGTTGTTTTGTGTGTGCGAGTGGTGGGGAAGGAAGGAGAGGACTGCATTCCTTCCTCCAAATTTACAACACAAAAAGTTCAGATTTGCTATTAGCCAAGTAAGTTTTGTCCTTCCTTGTCCTGCTCTTTGTTTTGTTGTTGCCTTCCTTCAGCAAACACCCAGCTGGCAGCCTCGGTGACGCACAGAGTAAAAAGCATTAGACACATTTCTTGTTGAAATGGTTATTTCCCTCTGCTCCCTCTTTTTCCCTGTGTGAAATAAATGCTCACAGAAGTGTGGCAAGGACAGCACTGGGTTCCTGCCTGTTTTTGCACAGTTGCACTGGGAATATCTTTGATTAGATGAATATTCTGCCCCTGCAAGGCAGGATACCATGGGACACCTGCCTGGGTCCATGGTGGGTGGGACAACAGGTGCACCCAAAGGAATGCTCTGAACGGTTCAAATATCTTGGGGTTTAGCAGCAAATGTAGCAAAATATCCCTTTTATTGAGTGCCTGATGTGCCATCAAGCTACTGAACATCTTGAACTTCTGTTTTCCTAGTGGGAAATTTGTCAGGCAAAAAAATAAGGACAATTTAACCAGTTGGCCAGGATTTCTGAATGACATGGCTAGAGCAAAGGGTAGCCCAGGCGGTCCCTGTGGTGTCCCATGGCTGAGCACCCTGCCAGGGCCTGGCCGGCAGTGGGCTGTGGTGTCACCTGGCACATGCACCCCATTGGCCCCAAGGATCTCCTAGGCAGAAGCACAAGAGGCCTTGCCTCGCTCCAAGGTTTAAAAAACTTTGGTTGCTGTTCAACTGGGAGTAAAGCCAGAAGGATAACAAAGACCAAACATGTTTCCTGCAAACTGGGAAGATTGTGTTGTGGCCAGTTGTAGAAGACTGCTGCTTTCCAGCCAGGGGACAACAGTGGAGAGGGACAAACGTCCCCCTGGGTGTTGGTCCCTGCTCATAGGAGCTACACCACATCCCCTACTCCAGTGGTTACAGTAGAAAGCTCACATGGCCTTCTGTCTTTGCATTGCCTTCTCCATAGCCCAACCCATCAGCAATTATTTTTGGGTTTGCTCTACTTCTGGGGTCCTAAGTGGCATATCTCCCCCAAAGGGGTCACAGAAAAGGTGAAAAGGTGAAAAGCAAAGAAGCCCATCAAAATAACTGACACAGCTCCTGCTCTGTAAAGGTGTCAAACACTTAACCAAACTCAGATTGATCCTTAGAGGAATACACATATATGATTTCAAGCTGCTGAACAATTAGAAATGAATAGTAAGTGCAGGAAACCCCAGCATGTTATCAACAGTCCTTGAGCAATAATAGTATAAGGTTCATTTCACAGAGGAAATTATTTAATACAAACTGTTCACTCAACTCCAAACACAGGATGGCAATATAAGAAGAATATGAAAGTAGCTTTATTTTTACAAAAAAAATAATCCTGGTCAGGTTTTCTTTAGGGAAAGCAAAGCTTCCCTCCCATTAGCCCACTTCCTGCAATTCCACAGTGTGACTGTGCATTGGGAATATACCCAAATTTATTTTTATGCAGATTACAGTAGTCTCATATTTCCTTAATACAGTTTCATAGCTAATTTCCTTTGCCCATGTTAGCTGAAAACTGTTTAACATACGACTTACAACCAGCTATTGTCAGGCTCAGGCCAGCTTAGGGACTCCTTTTTTTCTTTTAAGAGTGGATGTGAGGGGAGCAGTTGTTGCAAAGTATTTTTGTAGTGCTATTCCAACTGATGAGCTTAAAAGTTATTTGGGAGTATCTTTCACATTCCCGAGAGTTACATAGATGGTGGGTAAAAACCACCATCCTTTCCTCCTTTTGACTACTTCCTGATGACTGTCCAATCCTTCAGATTGTTGCAAGGGATCAGTTTAATTCTATTCGTGGTTCCAAGCAGCCATGGCCAAAAATGATAAGAGCTTACACATGACTGATCCAGAAGCAATGACTGGGACATTCAACTCCTAAGGATACAGTCAAAACCCTTCTTGCAAAGCAACCACCCCCGCTATGTGGCATCACAGGAGAAGTGAAAGAGTTGAACACAAAGAGCAGTGAGGAAAGCGTCACCTATGACAAACGTCTTCTCCTTTATGCCCAGCAGCACTATTACCACCCTACGACTAAGTATGCCACAGGCTCTGGTAAGAGATCCTGTGTGATCTGGTCTCTATCACCTCAGGGGGAATGGCATTACAAGAGGCTGTGTCAGAGGGAAGAGGAGACAGACAGCAAATCACACTGGGAAAGGGAAAATTCCAGGCCAGAAGAATGGAAGGACCAGATCAAACTGAGAGAAGAATCATTCATGTGCCATCTGCAAGTCCTTTGTGGTCAAGTCATAGAACAGTGGGACACAAAACAGGAGAGAGATGAGAGAAAGAGATATTTTCTGCATTTGTTCCCCTCCTTCTAGTGCAATGTATATTGGATCAGTTCACCCAGTTTTTCTAACTCAGGGAACAGATGGTGTCATATTTGAATATAAAATGAGTTTTCATTTACTTTGCCATAAAAGAAAAAAAAAACACAAACAAACAAGAAAAAAAGAGCTCACCCAAAAATGATGCTATAGGTTTTTTTACAGACCTGTGGTCTCAGTTACAAGCTGAGCTTGTTTCAGTTCCCGGATCTAATTTGTGGTCTATTATGGTCTTTTTATGCCTGCAGATGTACAAAATGAAAAAAGTCCCTTCTACAAATGGAAATACTTTTCTACTTAGACAATGTTCATGTTTTGGGGAAAAGTGAAAAACTGTTTAACCACATTTGGCAGCAAAATTCCAACTGTACAGGCACAGAGTTTGCTGTTGTTTCTCTGTGCTTTTTAGCTTTGAATTCAATTAGAATTCAAACCCACTCCTTTTTTAAGGTTTTATTATGTTATAGGAAACAGCTTCTGAAATGAACACTTTTCTTATGGTACTTTTTGTCAGGACCTATGAGAAGGACAAAAATGCAGAAGAGAACCTCTTCAAATGGCAATCCCAGGACAAAGATGAAGACGTCAGATTAAACAACATAGAATTTAAGAGATGGATGGGCTGTGGCTGCTGTTTTTCTTTTCCAAGGCATAAGTTTCATCCCTGAACAGCTGAAATAAGGGATCTGATTTAACTCTTCAGTTGTCTGCCAGTGTGACTTCATCATGTCATTGTGGTATTTGGTAGAGTTAGACAGTCATAAAAGTAAACTCACGTAGCAACAGAGAAAGCCAACAGGTTAGATGAACAATCAAGACCTTTTTCTGAGTCTATCTGCAGTCTTTCACTTGCATCATTTTTCCCCTGCTATGATGCTTATAAAAGTTTTGGGCTGTTCACAGGTGCCAAAATATTCTCAGAATAAATTTGCACTGAATTTGAGACAAGCTGACTGAAGACCTCTCCTGAGTCCCTTATTTTCTCAAATTCCACAATTATGATGTTATTGCAAGTAGAGCCTTTTTTTCCTCTTTAATTTACACTGTGCTGGCTTACATATCACCCTCCAGCACATCTATAAAAGACCTTGGTTGCTGAGGTGGGGCAGGAATTGAGTGGTTTAGGATTTGGTAAAGGGATTAAGGAGTCTTTCATTTCTAGGTCACTAGTTCAAGACTGTCATGACTGTAGGCTGTCTACTGACCTGTGTTAAATATATTGGTAGATGCTGCTTATACCCTATCAAAAAATCACCACCACATTTGGCATTGATTTGACTTTATAACAGAGTAGGATTGGTATGCATTAATCAGAAATGGGAGCATGTTGCAAAACTCAGATCAGGATGTGAAATCTCCCAAGGTTTGAGAATGAATGTGTTTGGGGTTCTGGTTTGACTTCTCCAAGAAAAAAGCCAAGCAGTGAAATGTGGGTTTCAAATTGTCTAGTAATTTAGAGCTGTTAAGAGCCAAGTCCTACTTAAAATTTTAACTGTGCTGTTTCTTTATGAAAAGCTGTTTCTTTCTCTACTTCTCACCTGTCAGACTGCAAAAAAGCTCCCAGTAAAATATCTTTTTACTTATTTAGCTTCCAGAGATCCCTGAAGACAGAAAGGAAGGAAAACATAGAAATTAGGAGATTATTAATGACTCAATCAACTATGAATCTCTAAGGTAAAAGAGAAGCGTTATCACTTCTGATATATTTTAGCTAAACTTCGGAAGTCTGAAACGTTGAGTTCATTCAAATTAAAAGAAGAAGAATGATATTCCCCAAAGAAATTCAAAGATTAGACCTTCAAATAGGTTTTCTTTAACTTCTTAAACAGGAAGGTCCCCTACCTTCCCTTTTTCTCATACAGACACCACACTCTTCAACAGGCTCCTTGGCCTTAATGGGATGCTATTTGCTCATTTGAAGTCTTAGTCCCAACAGTGAGTTCATATTAAGAGTCACCTGAAGAAAAACTGCTTCCCTACTTTCCAACAATTGCGCATTTTAAACCATCAAGATACACATTACTTCTGCCAGCTCTCAGAAAGATGTCAAATCAAGTAAAAATCCAAAAAAGCAGAAAGCTCACTGGAAGTACAAACTCAGCTAAAGTGTTAAAATGCAGCATAATCTCTGGTTAGGAGGCAGCTTTCATAAACAGCACCGAAAAGCAATCAAATTAGAAGATAAATACAACCTGGAAACAGCAGGAAAAGTTATACTGAACATAAATCTGCTTGTGATAATCTTAATTAAAATTGAATGTGATACAGTGCTCAATATGATATTTCCTTCATTCTCGTTTATTATTTGGATTACATTTGTATATTCTGCTCAGCTGTAGGCCTGCACTGTCAAGTCCAAGGGACTTCAGATACTGTGAGGGCAAAATAAAGGTTAAAAGAAAGCAGGCGAGCAAAAAATGATTTAAGAGGAAGGAGCCCAGTTGCGTTTGTAAGCCTCCACCTCCTGCAGCCTCTAGGATGCTGTGGTGACCACATGTTCCATACCTGACCATGTTTTGATTTGGGACTTATTAGCTCTGAGGAACGTTCTTCTTTGAAGACTGAGGTTAAGCATGAACCCATATTTTACTAGTTTGCTTTAGCTACTGACTGAACACACAGAGTGTTTCTGGGTGCTGTCAATAGGCCCTTCTCTTTTTCCTCAATCTCCTTTTAGGCCCAAGTGTGGCAAGGAGCCAAGATTGCTCTGCTTCCCTCTTGTCACTGTGGCCTTGTTGGATATGATCATCTTCTGCTCTTACCTTTCAGCTCAGCAAGAAAAGATGAAGGTCCCTTCCCAAGGAACGGCAGAGCTGCTCTCTGTACTTGTAGGATGTTGGATCGCTGGTTCTCCATCAATCTGTAGCTGCAATCAACACACTGCCTTCCCTCTTAAATATTTTGCCACGTATCTGGAATAATTAGATTGTCTACACAGCAGCAGCACAAGGAAGAAAACAGTTTTTTGATGTTGGGAGTGGGAGACAAAGACTTCTAAATATCTAAATGTCTAAATATCTTCTCCTACTGGGAGGACATAAAAGATTTTCCAAATGACTGAGCAACCAAAACAAACCATCCTCCCTCTCTCTTCTTTAGAAACGTTTGACTCTAGGTGTACTCACAGTGAGAGCACACTGTGCTAGTATGAAGGTAAGAAAGTGGGAACTGGGACGTGATGCCCCATGTTTGAGTTAAATGCTCCAAGATACAGCTTTGTCACTGCCCTGAACTGCTTCTCCATAAATCAACATGACCAGTGTTTTCCTTGCTAGCTGGAGAAAGCTTACTTTTTAAGTTCAACAAATCAAGGTCCTCCTGGAATTTGCTTATTATTAAAAATTCTCATTCTACCCAGCTATAACTGCAAAAAAACCCTCTCAAATGAAGAGCTACAATACTTTGTATAGCATCAATTCTTTATTTTCCAAGGTGAAACAAGGTGAGAATTTGATCTTATTCCCAGTTTTGCCTACTTGGTGTGGCTTTATGGTACCAAGGAACCTTGAGCAGATGATCTATAGCCCAGCATGGCACACCTTCGCCTGGATGAAGCTTTGCTCTGATTAAAAGCACTTTAGCAATTCAGTAAACTGTATGGAGATACTCTTAGATAGCTGGGGAATGGGTGGGCCCCTGTATTTATTTATTTTCTCCCAGCATGTGCTACCAGGCCAAATATTTCAGGATTACAAGGGTTGAAGAGAAAGGAGGATGTTTGACTGTTTATGGGAGTTTTATTTCCCTTGCCTGGGATGCCTGTGCTTCAAGAAACTGTATCATCACGGGCTGGGGATATCTGCTTACAACTTTTGAAGGAGATCTTTAGTCATAATCTATCAAACCTTTAAATGAACATGAAACCAAGGAGACAAAATGAATAACTCACTCTAATGGAATAGCAGATGGTAAGATCTCACAGCACATTGTGGTAGTGTTCCAGCATCCACTATATAATGTTTCTTTTTCTGAGTGAGAATAGTGCTCATTCTTGCTGTTTAATGTCTACAAGGTCTGGTAGAGACTAAATCATGATAAGAGCCACAGACATTTTGGAAAGCCTGAAATTGGATAAGTGTCAGTCACTATCACCTCCATCAACTTTAACTTCCTTAGTCACAATGTAAACAGCTCTACGTAGTTTTATTTCATCATTTACTGAGAGGGTGGGGAAATATATCCTAAACACTTCTGGACAGCAGCTGTGGGTGGAAAATAAATAGGATAGCAAAGCTTGTGAAATCTGCAAGAAAAACAGTGCTAGTTAAACATGTCTGAAGATTGGGAATTCATGTGCTTCAGTTCAGAAAAGGGAGTGATGCTGCATTTCACAACAGAAAGTCTTAAAAATAAAATAAAATAAAAATAATTGCTTTGGGGACCCATGTTAAAATGCAGGTGTTTTGAGGGGAACATAAACATTTTTTCCTAAATGAGGCGTTGAGGGCTGGGAGAAGGGCAGTAAAATTAGTGGAATTACTGCCTGATTTTAACCAGATGATTGCTGCAGTTGGACACCGGTGTGGTTTCATTAGGGACTCTAATTTACAAGCCATTCGCCGCATTCCAGGGGAACGCAGCAACTCCCCCCCGCTCCTAAAGAATGCCAGCACTGAGCTTTATGGCAGCAATGCCTGACTACACACTTGCTGTTTTGGGGCTTTTTTTGTCCTTGTTTCTATTGTTTTTAAGGCCAACTTGACTGTAAGCACTCTGACCAAGCTTTTTGGGAAAGGAGAAAGAGTTTCACTGCCTTGACCCGGGCAGGTAGTCCCAGAAACCTGTGTAAATCTCCACTGGCATGGAGAACATATGGCCCTTCTCCTAAGAGCTATCCTGATTTATACATAATGTGCAATCAGATATATTACATCATTTCAGTGTTAGATACTAGTATATTCCAGATATAAAATGACCCTTTTCCTGGCCTTCCATTAGATCCTAAATTGTCATTAAAGTACAGTCCTGAAAGCCTGTAGCAGGTGAGGTTTTGGCCTCATGTGACCTAGCTCAACATAAATTTGTCTGATCTTTATAGAGGCAAATGGCCTAATGAATGCTGTGGATAGAGGAGATTTCCATGTAGCCAGCCCTTGGGATCTGGTATTACTTTCAGAGGTATGAGATATCTGGCAAAGCAGCAATAACTTCTTTTCTTTAACAAATAATACACTGCTCTCTTGCATTGCTCCTGCTCACCCTGTTTAGCCATCTCTGGGCCCATCCACAAGACATCAGCATAGCTTTCCTGTGTATCCCCGAGTTTTATTCCACTGCCACAGTATATCACCAAAACCAAAGCAGTATTATGAATTCTTTCCTTGTTTTGTGGGCTCGGAGCCCTCTTTGTAGGGGATAAGTATCCTTTGGACATACCATTATTTTCTGGTTTTCTCTTATTCCTTTTTTCTGTTGCTTTTCTCACTGAATTTCACCTTTTCTTTCAAGAGCTGCAAAGGTACCCTATTTTTACCAATCAACTTCCCTCCCTGCGCTGCTTGCAATCTTATTTCACATTTTCAATACATCTGATTTTCATTTTTCCCCACTGACTATTCTCTTGGCTAACGCACTCTCCAATTTTTGGTAGGCTCAGTGAGGTCCAACAGCTATGGTTAATGTTTGCCTGCTGTTAATCCTAACCCTCACACCTAAATTATGATTAAAAATAGCGAACAGAATCCCAAAGCTGGAGGAGGTTTTGAGTCTGTCACCAAGCAGTTATAATATGTGTATGTACCATATTAACAACGTCCACAAATGCAGCAAGTGAGGTTTCCTTTCAGTTGTAATATTTATCTCCTATTTGTTGAGGGCAGCCATTCTGGTTTACCACTGCCTCTCCTCTGCTCCTGTCAGATCTCACAAGTTCTGCTGGGTTGGCTCAGACATGTATTTCAATGCAAAACCTCCTATTTAAAACACAAAACAGATTTAGTAAATAATGTCCTTCCCTTGAGGCCGGAATGAGCTAGCAGAGCAGGAACTATGCTGATGGAGGAGTAACCTTACGTATGAGAAAGGAAAAGCGCAAGTCCCCCCACATTAATTCATTCTTTAGGATCTTGTGTCCTACCTGAGAAACTCTACTGAAATATTTTGCAGTCCTCATCTTGAACAAATTCAAATTCACCTGGCCTGCTTGAATCACTTAAATTATTCTTCAGGGTTTTTTCACTTTTTGTTTTTGTTATTACATAGGTCTTGTGTGGGTGTAGGTAAAACTGAGCACCTTATCCCATTTCCAAAGACCCTTTGGTTGAGAAGATGAGGTTTTCAGATGTAGCTTTCTTACAGAGCAGTTTTAATTTTTCCCTTTAAATATTGTTTATTAAGCATTTGGATAATTTTTTTTCTGCGGCAAAAAGTGTTTGTGAATCAATCCAGCACCCTGTCAATACCTTTGTTAACCATAAATATTTTCTAGCAGCCTATATTATCAAGTGGCAGCCTACAATGGTTTGCAAATCCTTCGCTCAAGGAATATTTGAAGACCACTTGTCTGGTCACTACCTGCCTATGTGGGAGTCACCTGGGCTGCAGGGTGATAACATTAGTCCAGAACTAACTGAAACTATTAAGCTATTTGCACTGCTACTGGTAAACATGCACCAGTAAGGAAAGTGGCTCAGTTGTGCAGGCACCTGAACTGATATGGACACCCAAAGAGAAGCCACATGCTTTCACCAAGAGAAGAGCTTACAAAACAGAAATCTAACTACAACTATGTAGTTGCCTTCAAATAGAGTATTTCACTACTAGTCTTTATTTGCAAGTGTATATAGGTTTGATCACGCACATTTCACACCTGTAGACTTGCTGCAAAATCTTGTGAATGAAAAATATTATTATGATAACTTACTATGGTATCTTTCTATTCTTCTACAGATCTGAGATAAAGCAATTATTTTGACAGAATTGTCATGAAGCCACTTTGATTTCTCTTAGCTCACTCTCTGAATTATAACAGACATCATAACTTGGAAGGTCCTCTGTTTGCTCAGTTGATGTTGCTACACAGTCAGGATTCACTGCACCATGTGGATATTTTTGAATGTTTCATGACTCAAATGTTTTATTCTTCACTGAATTTCACTGGTATTTAGGCTCCTAACACGCCTCAGTATTTTGATTATTTTGGAAAATCGAAGAAACTATTCTTTCAGTGTAAAGGATGTGGATGAACTCTGTATTAACCAAGTTATGGGAGTCTCTCTTTGGTATTAATAAGGAAAAATCTGGCTTGAATTATTTCCCATTGCTATTCAGAGACTCTTCAAGAATTCACTTCTTGTTTTCATAAGATCACCTTGTATAATTGAGGGCTAAAATGCAGGGCAATTTGTTCAGATCCCTCTGCAGTCTGTTTATCATCTCATGGATATGTGCAACACACATAGAAAAAACTTGAACAAAAGAAGAAGCTGAAATTTTTCTAACACAACGGGGAATCCAGGCTACCTCTGAAGATCAATTTGTTAAATCTTCATTCTGAGCAAAATTTGAAAGAACCAATACTTCATATAGACAAAAATGTAACTTTGAAATTTTGTTAGTTTGCTGAAGAAAGCACTATTCATTTTTGTTACAATCCTTAAACATTAACAAAATTTAGTCTCATAAGAATGTCTTCTACCGTTCTGATGGATCTTGAATTTTTAGAATAAAATGCCCTGCTTTATTAAGAAAAGTGTTATTGACAGAGACCTTTAGATAAGGAGCATCATGACTGATCAAAAACATAGCATAAATCTTATATCTCTTAATAATTTACATGAGTATAATTAAAACTATTGTCCTTTATGGATTTGTTTGTTAGATATATGATTAATAATTAGAGGTATGGTAAGATTACAATTAACATCATAAGAAAATTACTCGTGCATAAGTCACTAAAACTGTGATGTTCTGATTGAGAATATAGAAATTTTTGTGAGGCAGAGTGAGTCAGATGCCCAAGACAGGAGGCTGATATTAATAGGAAAAAGATCTACTCTAACCCTGCAGCAGTGATCCTGAGGAAGCTGTAAGGTAAAGCAGAGCACAGATGTTGCACGCCAGTGCTCTGCTGTTAAAAGGGGATAAATGACTAACAACTTTCACAAAAGGCCGAACAAAGTGTCATAAGCTCCTAAAAGCTCCTAAGATGTGTTTCAGCTTTTTTCCTATAATTATCTCACTTCTAGGCTGAACTTGACAGAAAACCCACTTGGTTTTGTAAGAAATACTCTTGTTGTTTAGGAATGCAGATATTGCCGAGATTCAGAAGGAAACCTACTTTCATTTGGCCAGCTGTCTCCTAACAAGACATCCACAGACTCTTCATGGTACCCTTAACACTTAATCCAGACAGACAATGACTTAATGCTAACTCTTGATACAACTAGACACTGCACTACATCGAATAAGGCTGAAGCCATCAAAATAATTCTCATTTAAGAGTAAATGCAGCCTGAACCTAAGCCTGGGAGTCTGCTGAGTAAACAGTACCAAAGGAGAAATAAACATGTTATCTTGGTCAGAACTACCATAACTCTCTCAGCTGCAGAAAGAAAATACGGCACAAGAGAAAAAGGAATGTTTAGATATAACATAGAAGACAGAAATTTTCTGCTCATGTTTAGAAGATCTCACAATATCTGACCACAGCCATGTGTGCTAGTTGATATCTTCCCCTTACCCAAAAATATGTTCAGGCAGATGGAGAATAAGATTGCTGGGATTTGATTATCAAAAATAAAACCACAGACCTGGATGAGCTAATGTTGTTCCAGATGCATTATCTTATAATCTCCAGGAAGAGAGAAAAGAAACATTGAATCCTCCCTTAAAGAGGTCTTTCAGCAGGCTTAATCTCCACACTGCATGAGAAGAAATTTCTGCCTAAAACTAGAAGGGATCTTCGTCTGCCTCCCTAACCAGAAGAAAAGTCGGATCTGAAGGACCAGCAAATAGTGGAATGACTCGTGGGCTTCTATTGTCTGCTATGACACAAGAGGATTCCTGGAACCTTTCTCTACTCTGTATTATTCAGCAAATGACCCCAGGCTGACGGGCTACTATTTTTCTTTTTGTTTATTCTTGTGTCAGACCACCTCCCCTTTTCCCCCAAATTCCTTCTACCTTGCACCAAACTATGCTGCAGAGCTCAACCAAAACATGACCCTCCAAAAAACTTTATGGGACAGTATCTTCAAACAAAATCTTTATTTAGACATTTGAACTCTTACCAGTGGAGCTGAGTTTGAACAAAATTCACTTTAGATATGCTATATGCTTCCAGAATGATTGTGAGACCTTTAAAGCCTTCTGACTCTCCCTGGGAGGAGTAGCCGCATTGAGTATGTTATGCTGGGCATTGCAGTAGAGCCCGCATTGGTACTTGTGTGTTTGACCCATGGGCCACTGAGCCCACTGATAAGGTGGTTGCCCTCCAAGGAGACACCCAAACCTTCAGTCAGGTCCCACAACATTCTCAGGGTCAGCTTTTTGCCACATACGGTGACCATTAGCTGAAAATGTCAGAGACCAAAGGTCACTGCAGTGCCCTGGCAGTATTTATGTGCTTGAAAAGTACCTGGGTGCTTTTATGTATCTTTGTGTTACTGCCTTTATGTAAAACCAAGTATTCAGTTTTTTAAAAAAGGTATATTTTTTCTCTTAAAAGTGCCATATACATTATCGGCCTTCAAAAGGGTTACCTCATATTTAAAACAATGTGATGGGGAACAGAATTCATCCCTCAGTAAGCTGTAGGGGGAGAAAGCTGTAAAGTAAAGGATGCTTCTACCATTGTTTCTTCATTGTTAAAAGGTGAAAACCTCAGACACCCAGGAAAAAAAAAAAAAAAAGAGACAGTTTTAAGGCCTTTTAAAATATCTAATGTTCCAGGATCTAAATTGGACAGGAGCCAAGCAGTGTCTTAAAGGGACAAGCACTTTATTATACTTTCTAATTCTTCTAAAGTCTGTCTGTAGGATATATGAGCTGGCTCTAATATGACTACTCTATTCTCATCCTCCAGTGGTATACTCTGGTCTCAGCTCATAAATTGAAAATGGAAGATCAGTAAATCATCATGGACTGTTTCAGAGGGACATTGTGAATTTCCAGTCAAATCTTCTGGTTTATCTTAAATATTTCATCTTAATGTCACCTTTAGAAAAAAATCTTTCATTCAAGTAAGTTACAACATGCAGTTCTAAACTGATTACACTCCCCTACTGACCTTCTAGAGAAAGGCTTCCAGAGCTGTACAAAAACCACATTGGCAGCTCTGCTGTATCTTAGGAAGGAGAATTTTGGCATGACTAAGATCCTTAAAAGCCTCCCAAGAAGTGTTGTGATGCACAAACAAGGCAAAAGAAGGTCATCAGTACCATAACACAGCATGGACACTACTGTGACTTTTGGCCAAGTTTCCTTTCCAGTCTACCATTTCTGTAGGGCAGTCCTACGTCCTTTATATCAACATGACCCCACATACTGGTATTAGTGACAATCTCCTGGGCCAAACTGTTTTCTGTGTTTCCAGAAATTACAACATTCTAAACAAGGAGAGCCATTTTTCGAGGCTGGAGGGGGTGCAGGAGGAAGAAGTATTAAAAAAGATATAGATGAAAAAGCTCAATGAGTCTCTTAGGTATAGCCTAGCTGAATCTCCTTACAAAAATAATAGCAACTTCCTCCCCTGAGGAGGAGCATTTCCCCAAAAGCTCAAAGACACATGTATAAGGGGAAGATTTAACTGAAAAATTATGTCATGAAATGTGTTATAAATATCACTCATTTCAACCAATGCCGGTTTTACTGGGCAATAAACAATGGACCCTTGAAATACAATTCTTCTGCATTCTGCTGCTAAAATAATTGAGGGGTTACCTGAAAGTAGGTGCTGATAAAATTGTTCGGAGAGTTTGAGTCTGTCCTCTTTCTTCCTACCCTTGTCTTATTCTTTTGTCTTCTCAGCGAAGATGATATTTTTTCAGGACTTTAAATGAAGCTGGTAATTTCCATGGCTGCTTATTTATACAGGACTATACATCACAGTTAATACACCCTGACAAGAATGATGTTGAGTTTTCTTGCCATATGATCTTGTATTTAAGATCCTGTCAGTTTTGAGGACTCTAAATAAACCTTCTTTTAAATATTTAATATTCTTCAGTGATATATGCCTTTGGGTTCTGAATTTGGTCCAACCATCAAAACTTAGTTTTCTATATTTCCCATCACCACTGTCTTCCCATAGAAATTAAATTGGCACTCTAAATTATCTCGTGGACCCCAGGTTGGATTCTTCTCATTTGCCGTTCTCTTAGAAATAAAAATCTGCTTGAGTTCCTTCTACAGGACTTCTAAGTTCTTTGTATAATAAAGCCACCCCGTCCCAAAGTAAATAGCCAGAATACTTTGTGATGATTCTCCAGTGACATGAATGATGCTCAAGTTCACTACGTCTTACTTCTTTCTTATTAAGGACCTACACATGGGATGTTAAAAGAAGTCAAAGAATCATAGAATGATAGAATCATAGAATCATAGAATCATCTGGGTTGGAAGAGACCTCTAAGATCATCAAGTCCAACCCTTTGTCCAACGTCCTCATGATTACTAGATCATTGGCACTAAGTGCCACATCCAGTCTTATTTTAAAAACCTCCAGGGATGGTGAATCCACCACCTCTCTGGGCAGGCCATTCCCATGCCTGATTACTCATTCTGTGAAGAACTTTTTCCTGATATCCAGCCTAAACCTTCCCTGGCAGAGTCTAAGTTGGTGCCCTCTTGTTCTGTTGCTGGTTGCCTGGGAGAAGAGACCGACCCCCACCTGTCTACAGCCTCCTTTCAGATAGCTGTAGAGAGCAATGAGGTCACCCCTGAGCCTCCTCTTCTCCAGGCTAAACAACCCCAGCTCCCTCAGCCTCTCTTCATAGGACTTGTGCTCAAGTCCCTTCACCAGTTTCGTTGCTCTTCTCTGGACCCACTCCAGCACCTCAATATCTTTCTTGAACTGGGGGGCCCAGAGCTGAACACAATACTCGAGGTGTGGGTGATTTATCTCTCTGTTTCTTTGGCCCAGTGACTTCCTCACTTTGTTCGGGTAACTACAAGAATAAGAGAAACGATAGACTCCCTAACACAGAACAGAAACATTCATGAACTAAATGCCACCTTGCAATACTAAACCATTGAAGCATTATTATAAACATGGGCCTTGACCAAAATAGCCAGTAGCCTGTTGTTGGGGACCTCACCCAGATAACTAAGACAAATATGCATTAAAGCTCTTTCTGTGAATACGATTGATAGAGGTTTGGACCTCTGTCTCCACTGACTATGCTAAAATATTTTTCATTTTCACCACAAGTTCCACTGGAGACCTGTGGAGATTTCCTTCTAATTAAATATATCAAGTAGTCAATCAACCTCAAAACAAATCAGGTCCTCATTCAGGTGTCTTGAAACTATTAAGGAAAAGGAGACCTTTTGGTAGGTGAGAAGCTTCCTCTCATTTTTCCTCTCCCAGCCAGCAGCCTCAATCATCAACACAGTTCTCAAGGTGCCTAAAAACTGGGTCCTTCCATGCAAGATTTGTTTTCTCTGCGATGCTCAAAGTCCTGAAAAACTTGTCCTTTCCCTATGTCTCCCCATTTGCACTTCTGGATATGTCACACAAGCACATATACAGCTGCTAGAAAAATCTAGATGCACTCACCAAAAGCCTGACCCCAGAATCACAGGACGTGCACTGAATAAGAACTCGGGTAGATGGGGTATCTGTCACACACTCTAGTGACAACCAATAGCCAAGGCAAAAAAGCACTAGCAAGAGCCTTCATCAAATGGAAACATAACTAAAACAAACAAAGTGTGTGTCAGGTTCAGTTCAAAAGAGGTTCCTGGAAGCTTGCTCATAATATCTACAACAGAAATGCAAAGCTTCTCTTTGACAGGAATTGTCCCTAACTCTAAGTGTTTAGACTTCACAGAACTCAGCAAAATTGCCTTTGAGTGTCAGCAGTGAACACTGTATATTCTTCTAAGACTTCACAGTACAACTGTCAGCTGTCTGTTTTCTTTCTGCTATGTGTAGAGTTTATACAGACACTCCCAGAGGAGCCTTTAATTGCATGTCATGACAAGTCTCCCAACCTCTTTGCAGCTCTTCCACTTAACACATAGTATAAACTCACCCAATCTCCCTTCACTTTCTCCTTCCTAGATTTCTCTCTTGGAGCTCTGTGGAGGCTTGTGTTGAAGCTTCATTATGATGGAGTGGACCCAGTGGAGAACTCTATAAAAAGCATCCGACCTATTTATCAGGACAGATCTCTTTAACAAGTCTATATAAACCTTGGTGTTAAAGAGCCCTAACCTGTGACTCAGAGACAAAACTAAAACCTAAAGTAACTAATAAATAAGTGGGTTTTTTTCTGATTGCTTATTCCTACAGTATATTTGATTGTGCAAGAAAGTCACTAGATTGTACTAACAACAGTACTGAGCAGTCTCAGCGGAGAAACAACACCATTATAGAGTGGGCTATGCAAACACTGAGACCATCCCTGCCCTAGAGTTCTTATAATATAAATAGTAAAGACAGTGGGAGGGAAAATACAAGCACAGAGAGGTAGAACACGTTGCTCAAGATGACACAGCAGCTTGGTAGTCACTACAGTGTATTGCCTCTCAGGGTAAGTGTTTTGTAAGAGGTCTGGCTTTGCACTTAAAAAAAAAAAGTCAAAGCCATTCTCATGGCAAAGATGCTATTAAGTCTGGTTACACTTGTAAAGGGATTCTTTAGAACACTGTCCCAGCATGCCATATTATTCCCTTTTTGTGCTTCTGAAAGCAAATTTCCTCAGTTTTGAAGTCTAGAGAGGCATCACTTTTTTACTGCTTCTGCCTCAAACCAGTATCCAAAAAATTAGGTGTGACAGTGAAACATTTATATTTGAAATGCTGTGTGTTTGCACCAAATCCCCCGTTACAGCCATCATTTCACTGCACATTTAAGCACATGTTTAACTTTAACCACACAAGTAGTACTATACACATCAATGAAACTACCTGCACTTAAAATTAAGCACTTGTTTAAGGGCAAGATGCAAAGAGACACACAGTGGGATTTTAAAAAACCCTTGGGCATTCAGTGGAAGTTGGGTGCTTAATGTGCTTAAGAGACATTTAAAAATTCCACTGAGATGGTGTATCTGCAGCTGAATGCCTCTGGAAATCTGGCAGTGAGGCTCAGAATGATGCAGTGATTGATTGTGGTGAGAATGACACCTCTAATGAAGTCCCGATTATACAGAGAAATTGTAACAGATATGGTTAGGATTGGTGCAAGGATTGGCTCTTTTTTTCTAATGTGCCTCTTGGAGCTTGCTTCAAATTAGTACTCGAGTGACGTGTAAATGTGGGAGCTACGCAAGCAGTGGCTCTCAGAGGGCTTACAGGACTGGTCAGCTAGTTTGTGCTACATTTATGTTTTCTGCTTTCCAGCCTTCAGTTATCTGGGATATATGTCACCCTGTACAATGGTCAAAGACTCCAGTCCTCTCTTCCCTCTCCTATCACACCAAATCCTGCAGTAGAGGCATCTGCACTGGTTGACCTGGGCTGATCCCTCCAAAGAGGACTCCGTAGACCCAGGCAGAAGCAATGCCTGTGCCGAGGGCAGTCTCCAGTTCTGACAAAATCAGCACTCACCCAGCAAAGAATCCAAACGCCTGAGGACACTCAGAAACTGAACAAACTCCTCTAATGAAGTGATATAATTTTTCTAAGCTAATGAGAAGAAGAAGGTGACCTGAGCCCACAGGTATGAACCTTATTGGACAACAAGACGAGGAGATAAGCCCCTGCTTTCCACACAAGTTAACAGAGGTCACGCTGGCCAGAGTTTGAATCTTTCTGGCAAGCAGCTCACTGCAGCTCTACACCTGGCTGGGTTTAATTTGTTATTTATGTCAGCTTTGCATATTTGTAAAGTTCAAGGGTTTATTGCCCTGGCCTGACCTTGCCAAGTCAGAGCTCACATGTGGTTCTCTAGTAGCAATTTCTTTCTAATAAACTTTACTTGAAAGAACATGTGTGATAGATTTTGTTGATGATTAAAAAGAATGGGGCTATGTTCATTGTTAGCCAAGCTGGTTTTGAAGTTTTGTTGGAAGTCACCCCTGTACTCATTTAAAAAAAAAGTCCCCTTCCCCCTCACCCCTTTTACTGCACACCCTAATTATATTTCATGTTGAAGCATGTAGCATTGTTTTTGTCTATACAGTAAAGACACTCCCCCCCGTGCTTATTAAGATCATTAAATTAAAAAGCATTGTTCAGAGTAGTTCTTAAGTCAGAGCATGTGCGAGCACCAAAACCTGGGCACACACAGGATCATGAAAATGCAAGTCTCTGACGTGCAAACATGTAAAAAGCAACAAATGGCTGCCACATTCTTTCCATTCTCAAAGACTGTTGCTCTTAATTTGCCTTGGTTTTCCCTCTTAACAAAGGAAACAACTATTTTCTATCCCTAAAGGCTGCGTACAATCCCAGCTGCATAGGAAGGCGACTCCAAACTCCCTTCACCAAAGGACTCAGCAATTCATCCCCTCGTGTTCAAAAGCAAATAAGCCAGTAGTTCCCTGAGAATTGGAACTTCTAAAACCTGATATTTTGACCTTTCTGCAGCATGTTTGTGCTGCTGTTGTTTTACCTTCCTACTCCATAGTGAACAATTCCAGCCACCTGAGTGCCATGCAAGCAGCTCAAGTAATAGATGCACTTTACGAAGTGTATGAACTGAAGGCATTGTCCTTGTGCCCATGGGCCTATGATTAACCCGAAGGTGTCTATGCTTCTGCCAAGTGTGGTTGGCATTGTCCATCAAGTTTAAGAGTTATTGAGGTAGATAGACAGACACGATTGCATAAATCTCATTTTCTTATAAAACCCAGCTGAAGATGTTACAGCACTGCTAGCACATCCTGAAATCCTTGCTTCCCCTACAACTCTTTATTTTCCCACAACTTGTTACATTTCAGGCCCTAATCCTGTACAGATAGCAGCAAAGGAAGTTTTCATCTGATGTATGACAGCAAGTTAGCATGTGCTTTTGTGATTACTTGAAGAGTTTGTACATGCAAGTACTTTGCTGAATCAACAGCTTTGATTGTAAATCATTTGAGGCAGGATTGCCATTTATTAAATGTGTGTACAATGACCTGCCTGAGATTCCTAACACTACTGTAAAATGACTAAATAAGTAAATAATAGTGACATTCATGCTTTGACAGCAGCTGTGAGACTTTCCATTAAATAAAGAGCTGAAGAGGCAATTGCATCTAATAGCCAAAGCAGGGAATAGGGAACTGAATTTCTGGTTGTCACTCGTGGAGCAGGGTCAAGATGCACCGTAGGTTACTTCTGCCTGAAGTATCAGTTTGTAGCTCCCTCTGTGAATGGGACACTGGCTTAAGGAACTGCCAGCCTGACAAAAGTCTTTCCTTTACTAAGTGGCCAAAGACAGCAGTTTGAATCATGCCTAGTGTGGGTTGGCCTGTAAAAGCTGTAGGACAATCAGCAATGATCAGCAGTGTGCCGGCTGATTGTTCAGCCTTCAGTCCTGCCTGAGATTTGCTTTTCCCAGTGCCACTAAAACAAATCTTAAATCTTCTAGCTTATCTTCCTTTTGTATGAAGTGACTTCTCGGAAGAGCCAGGCAATTTTAGTGAACTGTAACAAATGTCTATGCAGGTTTGTATGTTTTTCCTTATATATATATATACACATACAATTCCAAATACTTCTTTTTCTCTTAACTTCAGCTTCTCTGTTTCTTTGGCACCACTGCTGTCTCTGTTTCCATATGCCATCTTCTTGTCGTATTCACTGTCCTTACCTTTCCTATCTTTTCTCCCTTCCAATTCTTCCTCTCACTCTGCAAATTTTACACCTTTCTAGCTCTGAGTGTTCTTCCTGACCCTACTAACACCACACATTTTTGTCCAGAGAGCACCCCTTTCTCCTCCTAAAAAGCGTTGTTATAGCGTTCTGACTTGAAATGCAAAAGATATTTTGGCAAAAGCACATTTTTGCAAAGAACAACAAAATTAAGGGGATCTAAAGCAAACTAAAGAGCCCCATGTTCAGTGGGTAGGTAGAAAGACACAACCAAGAATAAAGCAAAAATTGTGGTTTCCAAAGCAAACTGGAAAAGTTTCAGCAAAGTCCTAGCTCTTATTCTGATTACAGTTTAATTGGACACCCTGGTGTTTAAAGGGGCTCTGTGGAAAATAAAACAAATGTGCCTATTGTTCTTAGAATCAGTATTACAATAATAATCATTTTTTAAGCATCAGTAGTGCCTTTCATCTAAGGACCATAAAGCACAGTGCAAACATTAATGAACTAAGCCTCTCAGTGTTCTTATAAACAAGGTAGATATTTTAGACATATGTTTTTAACATAAGGGTGAGGCCAGGGAAGAGAACAGCAATTGGATTTTTACATTTGCAGTTGGTTTCTTAATTCTATGTATATGTAGGCCCAGTAGTATTACTTGATTTTCAGGAGAGATGGATATCCCTTGTTCCAATGGCTCTTAGCACGTGTCATGTCTCAAACTCAAGTCCTACTTTAGTTGCTGTAAAAGTATGTGCAGAGATCCCTCAGTCTCAAGATCTCTACCAAAATCAGATTAGAAGTTTGTGCAAGGGCTGGAGGAATTTATGGTTTCTGGTTCCTGGCCTCTTCATCTACGCAGTAATCTACCATGATTTTCACAGTATAGCTAATGTCCTGTAAAGACCTAGGCACAGCCTTCAATTTCAGCGTGAGCCATTCTATTGAATTCAATATTGAACACAGTGAATACAATTGATTCAGTGTGCAGGGCTTTTTACAGGATTGGGCCTCACATATTTCCTTTGTAATCTTTAGAAACTCTCAGGTGGCTTCACTTATCTGCCCAAGAGTTTAAAATATGAAATGGAGTTAAATCCCCACAAACCCTTGTTTTATCAGCTTTTGCTAACTCTTTGGTGATTGGTTAAAAATTTTTAAGTGGCATTTCCCAGGCATTGGCTTAATAAGAATCTTTCAGCCTTACTCTCAACCAATCCAAGAGCTACGCAGAACACTGCCCAATTTATTTTTTAACAAGGTTCTCTGCTATTGAAACCAGTATGAAGTGCAATTATGGGCTTAACATTCAACTGTTAAATTATCCTCCCAACATCTTTCCAGTCCACTCTCTTAGCTCTTCAGAAGAATATTTTATTGGAAAGGGTAAATGTATAAAAATCTACTGTTAAAACACTTAACAAATCTCCCTTGTCAAACCAGTAAACTGTAGTCCATCCACTCTGATCTGAGATTGCTGTTTCTCTGCTCTCCCTTCCCCACCTCCCTTTCCTTTGTTTAAAATATGCTGACCACACAGTGACCTCTCGTAACCCATTGGTCGAAAATTACAACCAGCCACACAAACAAGCAGCTCGAGGTCAGAAAGAGCAGGGTCTGCTAAAAGTTAGTAATCATACATTAATTCCCTGACATAATTAATCAAAATGAACCACCGTTATCTAGCGCGGAACCTTTAACCTATTACAAAGGGGTCAATTTGCAAACCACTTGAGCATGGGAGTTTGGTACAAATAGCATACTCCCTTCATCTGGGATGCCCTAAGTAGGCAAAAATGCCTTTGAAGTCCCAAATCTACCAGATTTAGATATAATTTCATCAATCAAGTTAAAAGGCTGCCTTCCCTCCAAAAAGGATTTCGTGTAGATCTGTCATCTAGCTCTGTTCAGTGGGTGACTGAAAATCCATTTGTTAGGCTCTTTTTGTCAGGATGGAGTAGGCTGCAGTTGGTTCTACATGTCAAAATAGCTGCAAGTTTATCAAATTGAAGGCTAAGAGGCATGATTTGTGTTAGAACCTGCACTGGTCTCATGAAGGAAGCAGTAAATCTCAACTTTGTTATGCCAATCAGCTCCAATTCTGTAACTTAATTGTGTTTTTATTTGCTATGACTATAATTATATCTATATAGTGCATGCAGCTATTTGTAGGGAATCAGAGGTAGGACTTCACATGTCTGTACAGCTTCCAGGACCATGCTGCCTTATGATCCTTTATGCCCTTACCCAAGAAAAGTCCCTGTTATTTCCGTCTTAACAGTAAGGAAATGAAGCCCAGAGAAACATAGCCCTGATCTTTTAAGGGATTTTAGTGCTCAGTTCCTTTTCAAATCTCAAATTCTGACTGAAATCAGCATGAATCAGGCATCTTAACAAGAATTAAGAGCCTAAATACTATGTGTGTCCAAGGTCACGCAGGAGGAACTTGCAGAAAGGGCAGCAGAATCCAGGTCTCTGAAGTCCACTGAATCAGCCTTCTGCCATCAGATTTAAGATCCCTATAGTCCATGGAGTCTCCCTTGAGTGTTATACAATCTGCTTTCATATGTACCAATACAAACACTCCTCAGCATGTATGCTTAATGTATTTATTTATAGCATACAAGAATGGATGAGCTATAGAGTTTTAGAAGAATATCATCTTATCTGGTGGTATCATATATCACACAGGTGAATCTCAAAGGGTTTATGATGTTACCAAGACCCTAAAACAGAATTAATTTTAAGCCATTCACTGACTCTCATTTTCTATGTCATGTAATATATGACCACAACAAAGGTGTCAAAAATATTTTAAATTACTTTATATGAGTATTAGAACAACAACTGCATTTGGAAAGTATCACACCTACTTAAAAAGTTTCTGGGAAATGTAAAACAAAGTCATTGTTAAGGTCAGTGTTTTAGCAGAGGTCACTTGAACTACAATTCCCAATATGCACATGGAGTTGACATGTCTGGCTTTTAAAACAAAATCACAATTCATCATCTGAATGTCAGAACTGTGGCTTATGAGTTCCTGGTGTCTGAATGATTATGACACTTATAAAGTATATTTTATTATTACAGCCCACTCATTGCCACTCTCCATATGTGAAGTGATGGATATTTTAAATGTAATTCTACTTATTTATATTTATATCTTACTAGTGACAGGTAAAAAGCATCAACAAATCACTGCAATTTTTAACTAGTCAGAGGCAAGATTTATTTTTAGTATAGTTAGTATGCACACTGTGGTTATTAGGAAGAATGATTCCCACCCAGAGAATCATTGTTTAGTCATGTTTAATTAAAAGAAAGAAAAAAAAAAAGAAAAGCTCAAAACATTCAAAAATGTCATACAAAGGTAAAAGGGATGATGGTAGATACGTATATTGCAATAAGTCTTCGTGTGGAAACAAGGGGCCAGGCTGTGCTCACCTCTCTGCCTTGACTGCTGGAAAGGCTGGTCTGACACAGTGGTCTATCAGGCAAGAGCCATGAACTTGCACATTAACTGCAACATTTTCCAGTGCTGGAAGTGGCCACTGGAAATTAAAAAGCTAAAGCTATCTTTAACAAAAAGAGATGAGATTGCCTGCAACACTCTGCTTCTTCAGACTGTTACCTTTTCATATTAATTAAGTACATGACTAATTTATTAATGCTTTAATTGTTAAAAAAGTTAAGACTATGAGGGACTTATTAAATGGATAGATAGGAATGCAGCAGTTCTGGTTCCTCCTCAGTCACCTCATTTTTTGTCCAACTGCATGCAAACAGCTTTTTACTGTAAGAGATTGGAGGTAATAAAAAGGTGTTTACATACAAAGGTGAGGAGGACCACATAAGATCCTAGACAGGACAGAGGCTTGGCAGAGCATCTCACCTATGTGCTTTCACTATAATGATTCCATTATCAAGACAAATTAGCACTGTACAGTCTGTAAGATACTTTTGTCATTGCTATAAAGACCTTCAAGAAGCGCAATGATTCCTCTCCACCCCAACAATCCCTTCAGTCCATAAGGAGAGCTGACTTCAGTTCCCAGGGTGGCTGGATAGCATGTCAAACAAAACAGGGGATGGTGCAGTTCTACAGCTCTTCTCTTTCCAGAAGAGCTAAAAACAATGATCCAACGCCCAAAGTGCAAATAGTGCTGGGTCTTGCACATAGGTTTTGCAGCTGTTTCTGGCCACGTCGTTGTGCATACTCTCAAAAAGAGCAGTGATTGTAATGTACTACAAGGAACGATCAAGGGCCAAGCTGGGAATGGCTTCCTTCAATTCTTGGCAACTCTGTGCCGGCTCTAGGATGTTGAAAAATTGTTGGTTAAGTAATCGGAGATCCCTCCCAGGAAAACTGGTGCTTTTCTCCATGCCCAGTCCCCAAGTGCATGAGCTGAAAAGCTTGCCTTAGGCTGTTTGTAGGGAGGTTTTGTAGATTGGCAGAAAACTTTGTCGTTTATCTCCACTTCACTTCACACATTGTACCAAGTCATCGCATGCTCTAGGACAAACTACTGAAACCCTCACTTAGCATATGTGTAAAATGGATATAACTGTAATAAATGACCTCCAGGGTCTCTGGTAAAGCCATTTAGCATTTGTCAGGCACTTTGTGGTCTTCTGGGTCAAAAACAATAAGTGCAAGGTAGCATTATGAAGAGTTTCATCCTCAAGTTATAATGTATAATAGCAGGATCTTTGAGTTACAAATAAAATCACATTGCAGAAATGTGTAACATAGAAATGCAACTGGACACATCACAAATCCAAATAGACTTCAGGGTGTATAATATGTCAATGTATTCTAGACCTGGGGCATTTATACAGTGATAAATCTGTTCTTGCATAAGTAACTTCTGCTGCTGTTAACAGATGTGAAACAAGTGTGAAAACACCAATTGCAGCAACTTACTTGCAAGGGTAGATTGCTCCAAGGAACGAGTTACCTTGAGTTTTTCAACAATACCACACGAAGGACAAAGGCATTGCTGATAGCTCATTCTGCGAAACTGTCTGATCTGCAAAGGCTTGTGAGTCACACTCCAGAGCATCTGCAAGGAAAAACACATTACATTTTCCAGGCCATCAAAATTCCTGCTCAAAGTGGGAAGCTTGCACACGTTCAATCCATTCTGTCCCCCACACCCCGTGTCTCAACTCCCACAGGACAGGGAGTTTATTAGTTAATACTTGAGTTTAAATCTTCATCTGAGGAAGTGATGAGCATCTAAGTCTTCCCTCCCTTCTTGCACAGAGATGAAAGTTTCTTAGCTGGCTTCTTCACTCCAACCTCCCCCTTCCTGGAAGAGATGAATCCCTGCTGAAGAAATCTGAAACCTCTGGCCACCCAGCATATCCTTCAGAAATAAAAGCATCTTCTCCAAGAAAATGCATGCATAGAATGAAACACAAAGCAAGGCAAGCTCTGCTTGCATAGAGCTGTAGGAAATGAAAGGTGAAAGCCAAAAAAGCCAAACGGAGTGGTGTTAAGATAACAACAGGACATTGTTTTGATCCCAGGAGATCCTGTGGTTTTTCTTTTTAATAGTGTCACATAGAGAAACTTATAAGGAAGGCAGGGAAGGTGACACAATTTTATAACTCTGCAGGGGCTTCACACCATGGGACAAGATTCCTATTGTACTGAGGAGTATTGGAAAGAAAAGGGGGAAAAGAAAAAAAAACAGCTTGCAAAGCAGATCTAAAATTACACCTATTCTCAAGGAAGATACAAATCTAGGCCAGAAGGATTGCTCATTACAATGAACTCCTAGGAACTTTTCTAGCAAATGTTTTGCAGGTATTTATCAACCTCGCTGATGGCAGGTGAGTAGCAGCAAGAAAAAAATCAGCCTGCTTTCTCCCCACAAAACCCTCAGCCTAGTTTCCACAAGGTACTTGGCCAAGTACCTTTTCCTAGCTACACCCCACATGGAGACAGGATGGTTCTAATGAGTCCTGCCGTGGTTTCTCTGTATCAGAAATACAAAATCATGTACTAAACAACGGCTTTTCAGATCTCCCCTTTCCTCAGTCCCATCAATGGCAGCAGAGGTGCATACAGTTCATAGCACCCGTGCACTCTGGACCTCTGGAATTAGCTGCTGTATCCCATAGAGGTACAAATAGCAGTTTCAAAGCCTGATATAAACAAATCATTTGTGAAATTCAAGCCACAAAGTTGGAACAAACCAACTCTCTTACAAGAGAGTTAACAGTTAAACACAAAATAACAGAAAACAGGCAAATTCAGAAGCAGAAACAAAACATGTGATAAAATTGTGTGGGCATCTGTAATTTTCAGACTATAATATAAATCTATGACAATGGATGGCCCCCAGTGTCCCACTATTACTGTTGTGAGGTAAGGTCTTCAAAGATCTTTATCTAAGTTAATTCCAGCTCTTCAGTACAGAACCCCTTTTATTCCCTTCCCAATCTGCAACACACAATGCTCTTTTTGGTGTTTCCGTTCACACAGCGGGCACTGATCCCTGCTACGAGAGGTGTCAAAACTTCTAATAAAATGACTGCTCACGCAGAAAGTCTCACAGCTGAAATTTTGGAGTCGTACAAACTCCCACACAAAGCAGGGCTGTCAGATCAGATTGCAAGGTGTCAGTTTACCCAATTCAAACCTGAGGTTCTATTAAAAAAATGCACAACAACCCCCCCCTACACACACACACGAATGGAAAATGTCAATCAAAAGTAATTAATAGTTTTTCTTCCTCTTTCACACTCTAAAGAATGCCAGAAGACAATATTCTGTGAACTCAAACGGCTGATGAATAACATTTGTTTGAAAATCGGACGCATAGTAAAATATTCAGAGTCATCATCATTGCTACCTGAAGACTATACTCCAAATACAGGATTATCCCGAGTTCCTCAGCAGTGTCTGTGCTGAAATGTGCTGCTCAATGTAAAGTTTCAGAGGTGACAGGAGGTGTCAATAGAGATGGGGAGGACAGACGTGGGGGTAAGCCAGATGTGAGGGAAAGAGCTTGGGGCTAGACTTGAGCCTTCAGCACCCATCATTTATGTCAAGAAACTATGAATGATCTCATTTCCCAAGTCATCTAAGGCAAAAATATGACTTTTTGCAGGAGTCAATACTTATGGGAACTTATAAAAAAATAAATAATCTTGTTGAGCTTAACTGAGACCTGTAGAGATTTAAACCAAGCTCCTCCATCAAGCTGAAAGCCAGAGTTCTTCATTTATCCAGCAATATCTGCATAAAAGGGCAGTAGTACAGCTTGCTAGCTCTTTAACTCAACATCAGACAGTGCACCAAGTGCTGGATTACTACTTAATATTTTATTTTCAATAATTAGATGTGGATTTACTCACTGAAGGATATAGAGGGAGTAACAAGACTGCAGCCACATACTTTTCTTCCCTATTAGCCCATAAATCCGTATACCATTTTTGTGCCTAGCCATATCATGAATCTTAGCTGCATATCTCTCTTCTCCCTCCAACAAAGCCATGGATGTGTTGAGTCCAGCCCATGTAGATGAAAATACATCCGTAGACAAGCAGTGATGAATGTAGAAAAGAAAAATCCTCACATTTCCTTCATATACCTTGCTCTGGTGAAGAATACCCCAGCTTCAGGGCAGATTTTTCCTTCCAAACAGGAATCCTGGCTGGCAAAGGTACCTCTCTCCACCTGCACCTCATCCTTGTATAGAAGTTCCTCCTTCAGCCAAACTGACCTGGCTTAGCAAAGAGAGGCTATTAAAACTGGTGTGCAATTTTTAGTTGCCATTTCCCATTCAGTTCCCTGCATGATCCCGCAAAGATTTATACTGAAGTATTACCTAAACAACTCCTTAAAGTCAATTAAGCAGCAGAGGGCTTTCTCAACACATGTTCTGAAGTCCTGGCATGATTATGAGCAGTAGATGACTCTGCATCATACCCTTTCACCATCTAACATTGGTTTTATGCACAAACGCCAATATATGTTCTCGGTTTTCTCAACCTTCTTCTTTTTCCTCCACTTCTTTAATCATGTTATTTACAGTAATCCTCATGCATCCTTAATTTTTCTGGATAGCAAGAAGCAGTATATGATACAGGTAGTTCCACCCAGCCTACTTGCAGGCAATCTAATGGAAAGAGGACCACTACTCTAGATATATGTAAAGCACTCTGCCTGTAAGTCGGTGCTGCTGTTGTAACCCCATAAAGCTCTTTCCTTTTGTTCTCTTCTTGAAGCTGGTTCCTAGTACCCTTCAGACATTTTATTGATCTTTCTCCCCCTCTAGCTCATACATGCTAATTGTACCTCTGTAGCAAAACAATCTTATTATCATGTTAATTAGTGGGAGGGTTGTTGAGGGTTTCCAGTTCATTACCTGCTAATTTCAAGATAAATGAATCCACAGGTTACTAAGTAAATAAGGTCACCTATCAAGTACTTGTAAACGTGTTTGTAAACAAGGAGGGAAGATGATGAGGGAGAGAAAGGGAAGCATGTTTGGCTTGGGAAGCAGCTTTGGATACAGATTTGGCATCCCATGCTGGGGTGAGTCCATTTCCCTTGAACTCATTTGTAATAGAAAGCGAATGTTTGCTGTCCACCTGTTTCCCCAGTGGGACATTTCCTCCCTGCAACTACTTTGTGCACTCAAAGGGCTCTTTGTGAGCAGATTACTCATTTGGAGATTTGGTTGATTGTTGCTGCCTTTTGTGGTGAGAGCCAGGAGTGAGGACATGCACCAGGCAATACAGCACCAAAGAGGGAACAAAAAGGCATGGTAGTGTGAGTCACAGTAACCTCCCCCTCCACATGGCTTGGAGTTATTCATATTGCCTTTGTACACAGGGCAACAGGACAAAGGAATTCAATGGGAGAAGGGAAATAAATAGATCTTCTGCTAGGGTAAAATGACATATTGCTTTGAAATATATGCCTTTACACCACACCCCAAATCTCCAGGAAAATTACTCTCAGAGTTGGGCAAGTGAATGAAAGGACCACGTAGAAAAGTATACCTGAACCATGGAGACTGCAGAGGTAAGGTATCAGGGGTCAAAATGGAAAGAAATACTGAGCAGGCTCCCTTGGGCTCTGTCCTTGGACCATGTTCCTTAAAGGCATGGAAATAAAGAATAGGTGTATTAAATGTTCAGAGCATACCAAACTGGGGAGGGCAGCCAGCTCACTGAAAGGGAGGGGAGAAATTCGAAGAGATCTTGATAAACCGAAAAACAGTTTGGTACCAGTCCCTAGGGGCAATTTCAGAGTCCAAGTCTGGGTTGGAATAGGGGACGTGAATACAGAGCGAGCCTAGCAAGGTGGTGACTTTTCATTAAAAGGCATGAAGAGACGAGCAGATCTCAAGCTAAAGAGGAGTAAATACTATTAGGCTGTTGTGGACAAAGCAAACATGATATTAGCATGTATAAGCAAGAGTACTGCCTGCCAGACTCCTGAATGACCTCCAACCTATGCAGCCTGACTGGGGCCAGGTTTAGAGGGAGAGCAGAAAGATGAGAGCTCCAGGGAATTTGGCCTGTGAAAAGAAGAGACTGAATGAACACAATTGTTTTAAGTGAGGGTCACTGGAAATTTAAAAGATGAAAGAAGGAAACAATCTACCCTCCAGAGCCATACTGGCTAGGCCAGAAAGTAAAGAGTTTACAACAAGAAGGATTCAGGTTAGGGGAAAAACCCATGTGCCTATGTATAAATATTTAGTGTCAATGTAGAGACTCAAGACTGTCTGACAAATATGAAAAAGGGACCTGTGAGAGGTTTGCACCCTTGTGATAAGGCTTTTAGGCTTGGCAAGATAACACAAGAGATTTTTAAATGGCAGTAGAGACTTGTGTTTAGGCCTGCGAATCATTTCCTAGGTAAAACTATGTTTTGCTATGAATGGTCAAACACCAGAACAGTTTTCCTGAAGATACAATAAAGCCTTTATTTTTGGAAGAAGGTGGGACAGTGTGCATGCCTTGGTGCGCTGGGATCCAGTAGATTCCCACACAAAACCACCTCAAATACTTTGCATTTTGTATCTAGGTGAGAATTCACCAGCTAATGCTTTTTTCTGGCTCTGGTGTTCATTGATTCAACTTTCTCTGAAAGTTGTCTGAATCTGTTACAGAGGCTTGGATGGTTCAAAGCTGAAAATGAAATCCGGTTTTCAACCAGGGTGCTCCAATGGGTTAGACCTGAGTAAACATTAGAGCTGGGAAAATTGCAGTGAGTAATTCATCTGCCCCATCCCACCTTTTTCTGAGGGAAGTGTCCTAAAACACCCTTCCAGTTTGCCAGACTTGATTCAAGTTCTGTTTAAAATATACACTCGTGGTAAATTTCTTTTTTTCCCCCTAGTTGCATTTAAAGTTCATTTGTGCCAGAAGATCTGTCGTATGAGTCCCATGATCTTCTTCCACCACACAGCACATAGCTACTTGTATCATCAGCTTCCAGGGGTGAATGATCATGAGAAACAAATTTAAAATTGCTTTTTGCAAATATGCAAGATAGAAATCACCATTTGAATGTTTGCTAAAAACAAGTGCAAAGCACCACAAAAACAAGCTAGGAAAATCCATTTAACATTTTTTTTTTCCCCTTCATTTTATTTGAAGAGCTATGGATTCATCTATTTTACATGAATTAGAAAGTAGAAATAGCCTTTTTTTTTGAGTACTGGTTGATACCAAATGCCTGTGAAACACAGCAAAGCCCTTCTCTGAACTCTGAATTGCTTGTGCATCTATTTGGATACCAGCAAGCTGGAGGTTCTAAATTTCAGAAGAGCAGTTATGAGGAATATACAGCATGGTATCATTATTGCAACTAAACACCTAAAATACATGCATGAAACCTAATCCAAGGAGGTTAAATATAGGTATTTATTTTGTTTTCACCTGCTTGCCATAAAGGGTCAAAGCAGACCCTGTGAAGTAAAGTTTTCTGTGTTAATTTTTTAGTGTGCTTGGGAATTTTAGGGTTGTTTTACTGAGGTTAACTGTATAATTAATCCAATGCTTATTAAAATAGACTCAAATGTTTGTGTAATCGGGTTTTGGCTTCCCTTTCAGAACACCTTTAAAGTTTCTAACTACAAAACGCAGATACTCCAGAGGCATCGTATTTTAGCAGTCCAACTAGCAACTGAAACACTGAATTCTCCCTTCTTTTTTTTAATTAAGATAATAAATTGGTCTTAAATTATCCCTGAAATCAGACCAGTGTTGATTACAATGGGTCTCATGCTGTGACAGCTCAAGATGATGTTATTTTTATTCCTTTTCAACGAGATCTTAATCTCTCCCTGCGTGTAAACAAATTGTCACAGTAACCTTGTTCTTTAATCTCCCAGCTGAAGACCTTTAAAGCATTGGGAGATAACAGATCTAACTGAGATTTCATCAGCTTTCAGGCTTTTACAGATATGCCGCATGCCTCTCCCACTGCTGCAGTCTTTAAATGTTGAAGGAGAGAAGTGCACATTACACTCAAAAGCTTTCCTTAAACGTTTGAAAATAGCATCCGCCTAGCAACATGCAATTCAGGGCTCGAATCCAGAGACAAAATTTGGATGCAGGCACAGCAAGCCAAATTGCTACCTGTTGTAGCTGGTGCAGAACTGTCCCACTGTCTCTCTTGTATCACTCTGGCTTATCCTGGTCAACTTTGCCAAAAAGGTTGATAGCATTTTAATGCTCAGAAGAACATTGCATGTCAGGAAGAAACACCAGTTTGCATTTCTTATTCTTCTCCTAGCAAAGGAAAACAATTTAAAGGGGCAGTTAGTAAAAAGAAGAATGAAACTACCACAGGTAACTTGTGGGTTTTTTTCTTTCCACCTGTCTTAAAAATACAAACTAATTTATCTTCTAGAGCAACAGATACATAATTATACTTAGTCAGCTACTACAAATGGGGGGAAAAGAGGCAAGAGGCAGCAAAGTTATTTGCCTAAGGCCCTGCAGCCTGTCTCTGACCTGGTTCACAAGCAGCAAGCAATTGCCCACCCCAGGGAATCCAAATCTTCAACCTTGTTGCTCTCCTCCAAATACTTTGAAGTTAAGAGCCAGGATTAACCAGCATCAATAACTGTTTTTCTTCTAAATTCCCAAAACTCTTCCTTCAGTTGGCACATGGCAGGGATAACAGTGTCAGCTCCACCTGTAAATATGTCTTTAAAAAATAATGTCAACAATCTGTATGTCAGGCTATTTCTGTGCATTCAGATGAGCATTTTTTCGTGTTTGAGGACATGTAAGCATCATTATTCATAGCGGCAGGACTGGGAATACTCAATAGCATCCATAAACCTGGTGTGCATTTCCTTACAGGTGAACATTATTTGTGAGTAGACATATGGGTACATTTTCCAAACACTGTACAGGAGCCACAGCACACACACAAAAAATCTGTTCCTGTTAAAGCAGCTTTTGCTCAGACATCTATTGATGTTTGGAAAATGTGCTCCATTTATTTACTGGCATGTCAGTTATTTGTCTATATAACAACGTTTTCTGTCAAGTCAAAAAAATGTATTGTTCCTACAGTTTAAACTCTTTCATTGAAAATTCAGCCAAAACTATTCCAAGTTTGACAGAAAGGCCTCTCTGCAAACAACATAGATCTCTGCATCAGGTTTTTTATAATATTGTCCCAGACTTACTACTGACTTTCATTTGGTTTAATATGTTACCACATCAGATTTAAAAGCACTTCATATATTTCAGAGTATTTTAAAGTTGTAGCAGATATGTGTTAACAGCATATAAGTACCAAATAAATATATACACATACATAATCATATATATAATACAAATTGGGTTTTATTAACATTACCATCCATTGAGAACTATTTTTTTACTTCTAGAAATCTGGCTTCCTGAGAAATCTGATTAAGCAAGCACCTTTCAGAAGGAAAACAAGCAAGGTTCAGGTGAAGAATCTTAAGTTGATGAGACATATTACAACCAAAATTTCTTCCTTGGGAATAACAGAATGATTCAATAGTAGCAAAAAATAATCAGGTTTCTCAATACCAAATTATTCTGCAAATGTCTCTCAGGTCTGTCAAACTAAAGACTGAGAGAACGAAGAACCACAGAAAAACTAATCTGAGGACACAAGAAGTTGCACTCAATAGGTTTGAAACAGCTACTTTTTGTGCAGAGTGTATTTTTGTTCTGAAATTCCTTCAACTTTATTTTTACCAGCTTCTGCCACTGAAAATGTGTGTAAATGGGCATAATGTTTCAGGGGAATCACTTGTAGTTTACTGAAAACATTTTAAATAGATAATAGGAAATACTTATTTCCTCAGTTATTTGCCAGCAAACTGGTAAACTGACAACATGCAGAATGGGGTTTGGGAATATTTATTAGCTCAACTTTGAAACTGAAGTGCAGTAAACACTACTTGCAACATAAGGGAAGAAGAGCTCCTCTTAATTACTCCCTGTTTTTATATTTCACAATTTCAGTAAGTTTTTTTTAATAAAAACAAGCTAAAAAAAATCCACAAATAAAATTTTGCCCATGGTTGAAAGAGGTTTTATTGGTCTAGAGGCATATTCTCCCTGTGACTATGTTCTTCTGACCACATGCCAAACTCAATTACTGAGCCTCCCCGTTATCTCCACTGTCTCCAGCGACAAGGGACAGCCATCAGCAAAACCTGCTCAATGTGAGGCCAGGGCAGAAATTCAGCCCTTCACAGATCTAAGAGAAGACAATTAAGTTATTCCATTGCGGCAAAGTAAACTGCACTTTCCTCAATTGCTTTGCTGTGGGTAATTTCTACCTGCCTTAGACACACATGTGAGAAAGTGCTTAAGATACTCATATTATCACATGAGGCTGCCTCACCACTTCTATCCTTATGATATTCACAGCTTACAGTCCAAGATAACAGAAATGCACAGTTTTTCCTCTACTCTGAAACTAGCTCCCAAGCCACTAAACATTCATCCTTTCTCCCTTTAATCTTTCCAGAAAGAAGACCTCCCTGATAAAACATCATTAAAAATGTATAGTGGTTTTAAGAGCTAAAGGGAATGGTTTTAAATGTAAATAACAGTGAGAATCTGTGGTTCAGTTTCTGCATCTGGAGTTCAAGTCTATTTACTTAGCATCATCTATTTCTTATCCTTGTATGGGCCAGCAAAATACCACAGCCTGAACTAAGCATAACTTGTCTTGTGACTTCTGTAAAAGCGAAGATCAGTTTTCTCCCTGAGCAACAGACTAATTCATCAGCAGAGTAGAGACTAAAATATGGCAAGAACAAATAGCAGAGAGCAGAAAAGAGATATGAGAGAGAGGAAGAGAAGGGACTGGAGGGAAAATAAAGACAAAGTAATTTGCTAACTAATGTGACCCAATGGAGCCCCCAATTCTGTGTCACCTGGGAGGGAAGAGGCTGCACCGTGTGCAACCCCACGTTACCATTTGCAGAGCACAGTGAGCCCCAGAGGTAGAGTGACTGCCTACCAGGGACCGGCTGTGGTGCAAGGCTGTGTAATCTGTCATTCACAAAGCCCTTGGCATTAGTTTGCCTTTCTCATATAAACACATCCTTTGCTCTCATTAGTGTATTTTGAGCCTTCTGAAATGAGGAGAGACAAGGTATCTCCATCCACCATGCTGAACTGCCTTCCCTGTGGTGCTGCCAACACAATTTTAAAGCAGATAGTGTAGATGATTACTTAAGTGAATTTACACACGATGGCAAATAACTATGCTTAATAAAACTGAGAGAGCCTTAATGATTTCATTTTGGTGATTTAATTTATAAAAGCAAAGCTTAATCATTTAATAGCATCATTAAGAAAACACCACAGGAAGTTTAGAAATAAAGAATCATCCATATCTCCTGAGAAATGAGTTTTCTTCTAGCATTCAGCTCATGACAAAATAAAATGGAAAGCTTACAGCTTCTTAAATAATTGCACTTGAAATTTAAGCAATCCCTAAAGAATCCATTCAACCTCATCTTCTCTAGTGCAGAATTGCATTTCTGTTCACCACAGTGTGAAAGAGGCTTCACGAATAAGAGAAACCATTGGTGATGGGAATGCTTGTGTATTTTTTTGGTTGAAAAATGCCTTGTGAACAAAATGTAAATGTCAGAGCAATTAAAAATAAGTGTTTGTTTTGAAAGCAGCCATTTAAAATAAAATCATGTTGTCATCACATTTGACAATGGAAGCATCCCTTACCAGCACATGCCCAGTGTGTGTGTCTGTGCATGCAAGTGCACACACAAGTGTGCCTGAGTTCCAAACAGAAATCTCCAAGGACTGGATTAACCAAGAGTTTGCATTGGGGTAATGGAAAATATGACCTCATTAGCACTAGGTTTGTCATTTGCTCCATAATACAAAAGTAAATTACAATGTATTAATGCAGTTAGTGTTGTTTTTAACGTGCACTGGGATACAATAAAAGTTTTTATTGGGGAAGTGTGATGGCATGTTTTCACTACAGCATTAGCACTGGTCTTCTGACCAGTCGTATTACCCAGTGGAACACTCCTATAATGATGTAGTAAAATTTGACTCTGATATAGTAAAATCTGTTTACGGCAAAGCTAGTTTTTCACACAATCGGGCTGGGGCAGGGGACAGAAAAGACAGCTAAAAGTATTCTTTTATATATTTATTTTCCTAGAAAGTGCTTAAAAACAAACAAACAGATTTTCCCAGGCTTCAGGCCTGCCCAAACGAATTACTGTGCCATGTTCTCCACTTCCCCCTGCATGGTTCCTTTGCTTCCTCAATTCATCTATAGGTTTGTCATCCAGCAGCTGCCATAAATTAGTGTCCACATCTTGGTGAAGTAGCCTAAACAGGAGTATTGTAATTTAACGCACCTTTAATAGGCTTGTCGCAGAGTTTTGCATGTACAACCCAGCTCATGTAAAACAACCTCAGGCATATTTGTGGCTTTAGAGAGGGAAGGTGATGGCGGAGAGCAGGGGGTGGGGTGCGATCCTTTCCTTATTGAATATAGAGCTTGCTTGTGTTTGTTGCAGTGCTGGCAGCCTGTACCCTCCTGCCCATGCTGCTTTATTAAGTTACCAAGAACAGGTTTGTGGTACTAATGAAGGTTTGCGGGTGCTATTTTTAAGCCATGATTTTGCCTTTCTGTCTTTTCTAACTAGACAAAGAAAGTTTCATTCACTTAAACTTGATCTCATTGGTTTTTCTAGATAGAGATCTCATCATCATGTCCAGACCAGACTTCAAGCAACACCAGTTACACTTGTCTGCTCAACTGCCCATGACCAACAAGCCACACTCTACAATTCCATTTTTTTCTTATTTTGCTTATTTAAAAACTGAAGTTGAGTCTGGGTTTCCATAGCAGTAACTTAGCATGCACTGAGCCAGGGCTAGGTATCAACCCACACAACAACTGATGGCTGGTTTGCTTTCTGAGGCCTAGAAAGACCTGCTTATTGCTGATGGGCCATGGGGATGCGTTGGTTTCCAGACTGGAAGCTATTGTGAAAGGAAAAAAAAAAGCAGTATCAGTAGTCATTGTTCCCACTCCTCTCCAAACAACTAGCAAGCGACTTAAGCCAGGAGCCTATGACCCATCCGCTGCGTCTCTGCTCTTTCTCCTTTCTCCTCCACTCACCCAGATCCAACCTTTCATTTTGGGGTAACTAAACTGGATTTTTCTTTTGCTTTTGAGATGCATTGAATCATCTTGAATATCCCTTGTGTGATAGATGAAAACAAGAGCTGGAGAGCAAAATTTGCTAGAACCAAGCTGTGAGAGCCATTCATTAAAGCAAAAAGAAAAAGATAGTCAGGAAGTCCTGAATAAGGCTTAGTAATGAATGGACTCAACTAGCCTGTGTCTGTGTCTCTCTTGCTAGTCTAGTGACAGTAGTTGGAAGTTATTTGTTTGTAGTATACTTTTCCAACGAAACACTTTAGTAATAAAGAGACATGAGGGGAGACACATTAGAAAGTGTGCCATACATCAAAATGAAAAGTACCACATAAGCTACATGATAAACGTAGGATAAAATGTACTTTTCTTTTCCACAAGACAAAACAATAAGGAAAATGCTGTGTCTGGAGTAATTCTGAGCTTGGAACTTCTGCTGTTTATTTATTTTTATTAAGCAAATATACAACCCTGTAAATGTACCTGGTGCTAAATAAACAAGAATAACATACAGTCCTGGTTCTGAGAAGTTCACAGCCCAACATGGATAACACACTGTGCAAGACAGACAAAACAAATGCCTGTGATTCAGAATGTTGAGATATTGTAGGTGAAAACAAGATGAATTTATAAAAGAAGCAAATAATGTGGCTATTGAAGATCCACATAACCATTAACAGGTATAAACATATCTCCTCTCCTTCCCATTTATTGATTTATTCCCCAGTGACATATTGTCTAAATCCTACACAGCGAGTCCTGAAGCAAGGACAGCCTTTGTGTTATTTGTACAGTGCTTAGCACTTCTAGGCCCCGATCTTTCACCAGGGTCTTTTCTATTTCTTTTTCCAGCATAGCTAATATAATGAGCAGATCTGAAGATGAGAGTGAGAGAAGAAAAGCATCTGCAAGACAAGAGACTAAAAAAATCTGAGGGTGACACCAAGGGACTCTGGTTGGGTAGTAAGAGAGGAAGAATAGAGAGCTAGAGCGGGGGCAAAGGCAGTAATTATCTACTTCTCTTACTTATTTGCTTAGGAGTTCTTGCAGTTTTACTTGAAAAAGCACAAGGAGAAAAGAAAGAAAAGTTATTTTGACTTACAAAAGTGAGGAAAGGTCATTAGGAAGACTTGAGAACCAATAAAGCTCTTTAAATCCTTCCTACTTGTAATGCATAGAGCAAAGCTTACAGGAAAGCTGCAGCTAAGAAAATTACAAATGGTAATGCTATTATTTGGCATATAGTTGCCAAAGGCGTTCAATATAAAGATTTTACAGAGGTGTCAACTGATATATAGCAAACACACAAACAGTCTCCAGCATTGTAACATATGCAAGGAGAGCTGAGGCTAAATATTAAGCATATGAATTATATATTCTTGCAATGCAAGGCTGAGAAAATGCTTGCTGTGCACCGTAGTTAAAACGAGCAATAAATACCAGCGTTAATGCTGGTAGTGTCTTGTAGAATGTTCCTCTAAACCCCCTTCTCCTAAGTTTGGGTTTCAAACCATTTTATGCTGTGTTGGATAATGAAGTGATTAGACTGCTCCTTTCCAAGACTGTTACATATTTAAAACAGGTTCCACCGCTGTCTCATTTTAAACATCAGAACCTGTTTTGGGCGCCAGAAATGTGAAACATGAACATCAATAGCTTTCTCCAGCCAAGATAAGAGCTTGCTGCAGAAGCCAAACATATGTCTTTCTTTCTTTCCCCAAGGAGTTTTCTGGATAAGGAAGAGGTGTGTCTGTACCTGAGCTGCTTAAATGACTCAGCCACAGATGAGACTTTTGTAAACTTCCCTTTGCTCTCTCTCTGCAGGGCAATGAGAGTTTTTTGTCTCAAAATCGTTGCCATCTGGGTTTAAAAGGACTGGTCTGCCCAAGATTGCCCTCCCCAGAAAAGTGGCTTTTAGCTGCTGAGCTGCTACCCATGGTAGGTGCAAGCCCTTATGGAGGCAGCTCTGCAGGGCACTTTGGTTCCTCAGGAAGGGTCATCCCAAGGCTTGCCCTTTGAAAGGAGCAGCAGCAGTTTCGTGACAAAATGTGCTGTGTTTTGTTGCAGGACACATCAGCTCCAGCAAAATTCAGGTGAGGGAGGTGATAGCACTGCAAATGCAAAGCACTGCTGTGTTTCAAAGAAAAACTCTTGTGCTGGGCCAGGAAAACCAGGATCTCACTTTTCTCACCAACCAAGGTGGTGCCTTTGCCACCTCCGAAGTGCTGGAATTGCTGCCCATGCCTGACACGCTGGATGAGCACCCGCACAGACAGGTCGTGCAAGCAGGACAAGACATGGCTTTGTATTCAGCAAGATTGCCCAAAAGGCAAATTAGTTCTTGCAGCTCAAGTTTAATGAATGAAAAGTGCTCGTAGTAACCAGACTCTTGCCTCCCTCAAACAAGGTGGGGTAGTGTCAGGGCAAACTCAGCTGGGGACCTGAAGAAAGATTTTCCTTGTGTTTCGCTCTGCTTCACTGACGCTGCGCAACCAAATGCAGATCTGATCCACTCCTGGCTGCCTTCCCTGCTGTCTCTGCAAAGAAGAGAGACACCTGAGACAGCCTCTCTGCTGGTGGACGAGGATCCCTGCTGTCCTGCAGTGACTGCTGCCACGTTTGCCTCCTCTTGGGTGCAGAAAGCATTGATTTCAGTGTCGTGCCCTCACAAGGTGAGAGTGACAGAGTGTAGTGGCTCCCCACTCCAGGATGCTGGCTCCCAGCCCTGGTGCACTCCCTGTACAGAGAAACATAGCCCCTAACCAATATTTCCCAGACAAACCACTAGCTGAGATTTCTTCTTATGCCTTCTGCTTTATGACACAGCGTATGCATAGCTCTGCCCTTTCCAGAACTGTCCCTGCACACTAGACACTTGCTCACGACTTGAAAGTGCAGCCCAAAAAGCACTGGGAAATATAATTCTTGTGAGCCCATGGGCTCTGTCTGAGTGCAAAAAGTGGCAGTATTTCATTTTTACTTCTTCAAGTATATGTCATCAAAATCAGCAACCCATCAAGCCACCCTTACTATAGGGACTCATACCATTTCATGCCTGAGATGGTGGACGTGAAGCCGTTGGATGACTTCAGCTTCATCCTTTCTTTTACATTTAAAAGGCCTTAAGCATGGTCTGGCTGTATGTGTACAGCAAATACCCTCTCAAGCACTGAAATACAATCACTTCAAAGTAAAAAGAACAGTAAGAGAATGTATACCTGGGTAGAAAATGGAAATGGCATCAAAAATACAGGGAGATTCGAACAGGGAAAATGATTGTTGCTTCACAAGATCTTGGCTCTTATGAAGAGCCAGGGCTCCTAAATCTAAAGAGACAGCACCATCCAATTTTTAAGCAGTTAGACACCGACAAATAAATGCACCATTTAACTGCCTTTTATTGAAATTAATAGGAATGAATCATCCTGGCATTTTTGAAAAATCTTTCTGAGGCAGCTTAGGTACCTAAGTTATCTTTAGCAGCATAGACCTATGCAACTTTTCAAATACTGGTTTCCTAATGTATTTCATAGTACTAAATCACATAGAATAAATGGGAGTTTTAATGAATGTGAGAGGATTGGGTTCCAGTTGCCAAATTCCTCTTGCCTTGTGTAAAGAGTGGCAGTAGCTGTGAAGTCCATCTTCCCTGTCCAGACAAAAGTTGGGCAAAAATGTCGTACCCAAATTCTTCCAGTCTGATTGCCAGGGTAGAGCACACATTGGTTTTATTGCAGAACTGCTCTTGTTGCCCTTAATTCATGAGGTTTCTTGATGCTTTTCTCATTCTTCCTGGGACCCTGAGCATGCAAAATGGCCCCAAATGCTTCCCAAAGAGGTCACGCTGATGTCTGACATCCTCTCTCCTGCAGCACACAGCAAACTGCAGCCCTGCATGACCCTAAAACTCTGACAAACAAGGCACTTCTTCACACAGGCTTCCTACCATTTGTCCCTTAAGCTCCTGATGAGCTCAAGATAACCCATTAGCTCCACAATAAACAAATGCAGAAACTCTACTGCTCTCCTGGAGACATCCAACCACAAAAAATCCAAACTCATGCAAACATAGGGGTTGGAGGGAGATGGAGAAGGGCTGCCAAAACAAGAAAGAGCAGCTAATTTGCTGCTGTGGTCATGAGCTTGTTCTCAGCCAAAGGCTTTAGTCCATCAGAGTTGCTGTGAGAAGAGAAGTGAAGGGAAGGCATTTGGGAATGCTTTGCATCCTTTTGTGTTAGATTTTGGATGGCTTGGGAGGCACAGCACATTCACTTCCCAATGTCATTGTTTAAGGAGTTGTTTGTTTTCGTTCCCCTCCTCCCAATGCAGAAAATTAAATTTGGCACACAGAGACCGGGCATTGATGACTCTTCAGGGATAGAATTTTATTACATTTAGGAGACGGTCAAAATGGGTTTTGACATTATTTTATTCTAGGAATTATAACTGAGACCCTAAGGGATGGAGACACGCAAAACCCACAGTAAAGCAGTGGGAGATGCTGATTGCCCAAGGCTCCTTTGAAATCCCACACTATGTTATGGATATAGTCACACAATTGAAAGTGATCCACTTACCACAATTTAACCAGTTACTACCTGCCAGATGAGGTGTGGGAACTGCTTTCATGGTCTAAGCAGATGTGTTAATTCAAAAGTTGTGGTACTTTAAAACGTGCACGCAGTTGCTGTGGTTTGGTCTGTGAGTGGTTGCTGCTGGAGCCACAGTAATTGTACCATCTCAATCATGTGCCTGTACCTCATGGTAAGGCTAAATTTCTCATAACAGAAGAGCACTTCTAAGCTTCAAACATGTGGTGTCCTCAGGGTGGCTGTGTCTGTGCCCACAGGTAAGGTTCGATGCTGAAAACAAACTACAAAGGACAAATGAAACACATCAATGGGTGAAAGGCAGAAGGAGTTATAATACTAGGTAGAATGACTAATAGGTAAGTAACAGGTTTTCTACAACTGCTGGATCCAGAATTGTGAATCTTTTATTAAATGTGAAGAAGAGAAGGATTGTTCCATGAAAGACATACAAACATTTGTTATTGTAGGATTGCTTATCCGAACTCATTGCAGTTTTATTTTGGAGAACAAAATGTCACATGCCTTAACCTTAGCCTCTATTTACACATGGTTGCAACTCTGCCTGTGCAAAAACCTCCATATGTAAAAAAAAATCAAAAAACTTAAAATGTGAAGATATCTTTCTTTGAGAATCTTGTATTGTTTAATCTAACATTTGGAAAATCTAAAACAAACTCTCCATATTTTTGGACCAGGAACCTCAGCTGGCTACTTGAATTAAACTGGCCAGCTACATCTTTTTTACAGCTCTGTATGAAGTTAATAATAGTACTACTTTGAAGTTAGCCAATTCTTTTCCTCTGACAGTCTCACAGTGCTTTTGAAATGTAGCTAGATGTTATTATTCCCATGTAGTGGCTCAGAATACACTGTGAAGAAAGTAAATGATTTGCAGAGGGCAACAGAGTAAACTAGTGGTAGAGCCCAAGTTTTCTTTGTCCTAACCTGTCCCCATAGGCCACTGACATCCAATTTTGGGGTCCTAAAATGTTATGTATTCCCTTAAGGAGGTATTTGAAGGCCCTTCCTTTACCACATGGTATCACAGAACTGAACTGGAGGTATCCCCATCTCATATGGCCACATGGTAGATGCATGTCCAAAGTTTTATGAGACAGGAGCTGATGTGGGACAGAAAGCAAAATAAAATCAAACAAAACAAAGCAAAAAAGCAGGAGGAATTGACCTGAATCACAAATTCTGACCAAGAGCTTACTCCCTGCCCAAATTAAAATATCAGCCAACCAGAAAAAGAGGGCAACACAGAGAAGGCTCTGAGCAGGATAAATTACTGTGATGGGCTGGGACCTACAGATATGACACTTCAGTTCTTACTAATACACCTACCATCATTCACTGTGTTCATTATCACAACAGTTCTTGTACTTTTATTCATCAGTGAGAGCAAAATGACCGAGCCTCTTGATGCCTCTGTCTGTGAAACACTTTTGTCTGCTGTTTTTGTATCACCTTTGCCATCACAGCTATAACAAATCACCTTGTTAATGTTACAGTGCTTGTTCTTGTGGCCCAGGGTGATCCCTTGTAGACTGGTGGGCAATACTCACATAACTATAATCCACCACATTTTCATGCAATTAGTATGCAGCAGAATTGTTCTCAGATACTTACACACACACAAAAAGATTAAATAATACCCATTTAATGTCATGAATTGTCCTGTTAGGAGTTAATGAGGTCTGGTATGTTGTCAAAGCCCAACACACAGAAAGCTCAGGCAGGCCAGCAGGGAGAAAGGGAGGAGTTGCTGGGTTCAGCCAGATAGACCTTGAAGTGCAACAGCTGTGCCTTGTCTTTGAGAAGAGGATCAAGTAGAGAATATGAGATAGGCAAACGTTGGCTTAAACTTTCTTCTCTCTTTGATTGTCCTTGGACATCTGCCTCATCTCCTGTCAAGAATGTTTGGCAGCTGTGAGCCCAGAATAACACTGCCGCTCAGCCAGGACGCTATCGCAGTCGTCTAATACTTTAAGCCAACGAGTCTCTGCTGTGTGCCTCGACCGATACTGAGCTATGCTAATGCCTTGAGCTAACTAGACTTTCTAACAGCCCATGAAATACACGAAGTGGGGTCTGCCGTTTATTTTCCTCACGTGCTAATTGGCTTTAATTGTTGGCCAATTGGATTTCAAGTTTAGAAAAGGGTGCGCCAGACAAAAGGAAAAGTGTTAACTTCAGACCGTGGGAGAGACAGACCATTCTGTTCAGTTTCTAATGTAATAGACTTTATGCAGATGCATAAGTCTCAGGGCAATGGCTGTCCTAGAAAGATTTCTCAAGCATAACCAATGTGGTTTCCTATAAAATATATGCTTCCATACATGCTGAATGTCATTAATGTTCAGCTATTTGCTGGAGTGTAGATTTCCCATCTTTCAAAACTAACATGTTTGTGCTCATTTCACCTCAAAAATAAAGGGGTAGGCACAGTGAATACCAGGTTAATTCTGATAGTTCAGATGGTTTAGGCAGTGCCTTTATAAGCAGAAGTGCTTCAGCCTTCATTTTGCCCTTACACTCATGTTGAGAGAATAGGAAGAAGGGCTTCCATCCTATATGTGCCTTATGTACCTCAACACTTGTCTAACAGAAACAAGGCCACTGCAATTAAAAAGAGCACTCCATTCTGCCTCAGAACATTATTAGATTCATTCTCTGATGACACTAATTTTATTACCCCTACATTTCCACTTATTTCAAACAAGTTCATGGGAAGAGAATCAGGTGATACAAACACACCTGTGAGATCAACCAGCCTAATTGACTTCTGTGTAATCTTTAGTGTACATATCATCCCAACATCCCTAGTAGATAGGGTAGTGCTATTATTCATCTTTTGCTGAGGGCACAGAAGGAAAATCCTCAGAGGTAGTTGGGATCATAAATACCTGTGAAAATATGAGACTAAAGGACAGCTTTTCAAAACTAAATTATTAGGATTTGGGCACTTAACTTGTTTAAACACTTCTAAGAACTTGCTAAAGAGCTACTGAAAACCTGATCAGAACTGATTTGCCTAAGTCATATTGGCTGTTTTTTGAAGAGCAGGAATACACATCCTAAAATCCTGCAGCAGGGATTTAGTGCCATTAGGACCTAACAAATCAACCGAGCAAAACCTCAAACAAATCCTCATCATTATCACTACATAAAACATCTAGAAATAGGAACAGATTATGGCATTCTGAAGATCTGCTGATTGGCAGTAAAGTTTTCTGCCTCTCCACTTTATGAGGGTATCTTTTAAACACAGCTCAGTTTCCCTTGTCCATCCAGACAAAGGCAGAGTGATGCTGTTGCACAGAAGCAGCAAGTTGTTTTCAAAGATATGCAACCTCCATTATCAGATATTTATTAATAAAGCCTGAACATTTCTCTTTGGCATGATTTTTCAAATTGTTTTGGAGCTCATTCTGTAGTAAAGGCCCAGATTTTCTTGTATTGTTTCTGGTTATTTAGTACCAACTAGGCAGTACAAAAAGATGGTGTTTGGTCCTAACAAATCAATAAAGAATTCTCTCCAGTGAGGGGAGTTTTAGAAAAGATTGGGATTATTGAAAGTGGGTGTAGTAGAATAACCTGTGCTATTCCAAGTTACAATTAGTCTTTGAAGGGCTCTAGTTAATGACATTATTTGTTAGACTGCAATTTTGTAGCAGTAGATTGAGGTTAATGCAATGCACATGCATAACAAGAATCTTAAAAAAAACGTCTTTTTTGCTGAAGTTCCATGCATTTTTTGTGGAAGCTACATAAAAAAAGAAATAGGTAATAAAGGTATTCAGGCATATGTTCATTCTCATACAAAACTTCATTAAATTTTCTCTGGCTTTTGAGTTTCGGGGCAGCTGATATATCTCCTCTAATGTCTTTATCCTGGGAGTCCAAGACTGTCTTTAACGGAGCAAATACAAAATTGTTTTTCAAGCTTTGGCCTGGTAATGTGAACCCTTAGGTCTCCATCTCTGATGCTGTGGTTTGGTGTTTTGAATAGTTCCGTTAAGTGTTTCCCACTCAGGTGCATTTTCTCACTCACTCCAGGTGGGATTAGAACCGAGAATGGCATTCCAGCACACACAAATATTCTAGCAGTAGTTACAGCTAGGATGGGATAGAAATATTATAAACCTCACGATTCATTGTACTAACAGAAATACAGGTCATTTGTATAAATTCAGTGGGCTGTTTTATCCAAATCATACTCAAGCTACAAACATCTTGACCCCTTCTCTTCTAAAAAAACAGTTTTCAACAACATAACAAAAGGACTTTAGTTCCATCCTATCTCCTTACCCTGTGTAAACTGCTGTAACAAAAGCAAAACTGGAAGAACTACGCAACTATGCAGAGGAGTAACAAATTCACCAAATTCCTCTCTGTTGAATCTAATGCCTAGTGATAATATCATGATCTTCTCCATGAAACATGATATTCCCTCCTGGTTTACAAAGCACCAGGGGGGAATGTAGTTGCAAAAACTTCTAGCTACAGTGAATCTGACCTGAAGCATCTGTCTTCAGGGGCAAGACCTGAGATCAGCCTCCTCAGCAGTTCAGAGACACCATGGGATTAGCACGAAGGGGCTCTGCTGGCTTCTGTACAACCGCATGCAAAACCCTGGGTCAGTGCTCCTCCCTGCTGCCCATGGGCATCTTGCCCTCTCTGACAGCATTCCTGGGAGGTAGATGCTGCCTGTAGGAACGAATTACCCAAACTAAACTCTTTGCTAATCTTTCGAGTCCTATCTTCTTCCTCCAAGAGCATCTCAGCATCCACAATGCGAGGGAAAAGCAGCTGATAGCTCTGGAGATGAAATTATCACAATACGCTTCCCCTGCCTACTGATTTTCACTTGGGATTTTCCCAAATTGCCTCCCTGTGTCCTATGCTGCAAGAGATCGTACAGCCATCACTGAGGAAAGCTGGACACTAGACCCTTTCTGCAGCTAGTCAACACATCTCTGGGGTTTGTCAGGAGGGTTAACTGAAGGCTGATGCCAGTCACCTGCTTTTGCACAGCAGTGAAGTGTGATGCTTTCTAGTGCTCATCTGTTCCCAAGAAGCTGCAAGTGGATGCAAGTGGCAGATACTAACAGACACCAGAGAGCCTGAATCACCAGCCTTGCCTCTCACTGACAAATTGCACCATCACTGCAAACATTTCAGTGTGTAACTTATCTCCCAATCATAGCGCTGGCTGCCCCTCTGTGCAAAGGCAGTGTCCTTCCAGGTGGATTATTTTCCACTCAAAAACCTGTGCCTGCAACAGCAATCTTGAAAGCCTCCTGCTATCTGCTTCTGGCTCTTCACAAGACAAGACAAGACCACCCAGTGATCTGCCTGAAGAAATATTACACCAGTCTGTGGGCCGGCATGCCTGAAATTGGCCCAGGGAGCATATAGACAGCGAGTTACCCAGCTTAGAAAACACAAGGGGATTAATAACTTGGACAGTGTGCTGGATAAAACTAAACTCAGAAACAATTCCCCAACCAAACCCCATCAGAATTTTAATCTTTACAGACTTTTAGCTCCATAGCCCAATAAATCCTTTCCATAGTGACTCATTGTTACCCTGATCTTCCTTATAAAACACACGGTGCAAACAGTGTAACATTTTCTTTTCTTATTGCTCTCCTTTGTAAAACCATCTTTCCTTGTATCTCGCTGCCATTTGCCTGTTAGTCATGGGCTTCACTCCTGAATGAGCCACTTAAGAAATGTTACACTGATGTCAAATTGATACATGTCTTGTGAACACTTTATACTTTCTCTGTATTTAATGTGAAAGGACAGTGTTTAGAACCGGTAAAATTCGGGGACAAAGTTTCAAACTGAATGCAATTTTTCTATTGGGAAAAAAACAAACCTCTAACAGAAATTAGAATATAAGAGCTCACTCAAGGCCACAAATATTTGATGTTTCAGATTTCTCTTTTCTTTTATCCTTCTGGGAGAAATCTAAATTTCTCATAGAGGGCATTATTTACATTTCTTAAGAAGCCCTTTATGAAGAGTTACACATTTTCAAAATAATTCTGCTACCAGATCTGGTAAGCTGCAACTGCATATCAGTGGGGTTTTCCTGTGAACTGCAGGCTGGTAAAGTGTTTTCCCAGAGTTTTCAAATCTGTGAGCCCAGATATAGAAACCTGAGGAAAAGTGACCAGATTTTACACAAATTCTGAGCAGGCAGGGTGGCAATGACAGGAATGAACAAAAATAATATTGCCCTGTGAATTAGCTGCCTGTCTCAGGCTGCTCCCTACCCTTCCACAGGGTAGCAATAACAACATCCACAGAGGACTTCATGAAGCCCCTTTTCAGGATCAACACATCATTGTAAATGAATTTCAAATTCATCCAAGTTTTTAACTTTTTAATTGAATAAGAACATGAAGGCATCATTATAATGCCCCAAGAGCATTGCAGGGCAGAAACTGAAGTCCTTGCTGAAGCAGTGCAGCACAGCGTGTAGCTCTGGGCACACAGGCTACCTTCTGATTCCCCACAAGATTTAAACAGTCAGCTTACGTCTTGAAATTCTGTCTTCAAAACATAACAGAGTTCTTGAACACCCTCCTATACAAAATAAAATCCTGCTTATTTTGGCAGATGTACCTTTTTCCTTTAAAGCACACTGTTCTTCTTTCTGACTGTTTAGGGTATTCTTCCTAAGCACAACTTTATTGTGGGTTTAGCCTGAGACATGAGTCAATCTGTTCCTTTAAAGCAAACTGATTTCTCCACTCTTTTCCCTGTGATATCTATTTTGGAGGCTCTCAACTCCCTGGTGGGCCAGTGGGACATCCCGCAGCCTCTTTATGGCTGGTGGTCTGCAGGAGGGAATAGGATTACATCTCTCAGCAGCCAATGGTGTTGCCTGTAGGTTCAATAAATGGGCTTTTTAAAAAAAACACACACACACAGCATGTCCTTCTTACTCTGCTTTGCGTGGTGTGATTGAACCTGCAGAGCCAGTGGGAGTGAGTTCTATAGTGATAACAGTAACCATTGACTTTCCCTTTCCTGATTTCACCTCTTTCATTATGTTGGAGAGCTTTGTTCCAGACTAGGAGATTATGCAACGGGCTGAGGAGAAGATGTGACTTCAGTGAGATATAGCACACAAAAAAGTGTGACAAATTGCAATGACAGGGGCTTCGATGGTAGCTTGTGATGGAGTGAAATTAAATCCCTAACCAAACAATGCAGCATTATGCTATATTCTATAGGCACCCTTGTTGAGGGTAGATTGAGAGAAAAAGAGACCGGCAAAAAAGAAAGATGCACACATACTTTCCCCATCCATGTTCCCAGCTAACCCTTTCCCCCAGTGTCAGCTTGGGAGTAAAAAAAAAAAATAATCCTTAATGCTTCAGCCCAGATGTAAGAGATGTGTGACACAGGAAGGACTGTAACGGATTGAAGAGATGCCCAGAGAACACCCACAGATTGCAGTGCCACCCCCTGCTCTGCTCAGGCAGCAGCGCTGCCTCCCAGGAGACGTGACTGGGACTGCCTGTCTCCGTACCTCCACACACAGTCCCGAGTAATTTGCCCTCCTTCCTAATTAAAATGCTCCTTAAGGAGCCCCAGAGGAGGAGGATGTGTGTACACCTTTGTACTCAGCTACTCCAAACTTCCTTGGGCAATACCGCAGGGTGATCCTGATGGCTTTTTTTCATGCTAAATAACTGACCCAGACGGCCTTACTGCCCCATTCATCTCTTCTACATAAACAAACTATTCATTCTCTAAGGAATAGGTGCATCTGTTGCTCAGGCCCAGCTCCTGAGGGAAGCCAACAAGCGGCTTGACTATTTAAAGAAAAAGGGAGCACAACATACTGTTAGGGTATCTTTGCTGTCCTAAGGCCATCCAGGTGTTAAATCACTCAGAGGCCTCTAAAGAATCCAGAGCCAAACCCTGAAACAAAAGGCAAAGATGGGGAAGGAAAGTGCCAGATATCACAGCTCACACTTCTCCTATTACTATTCTGCTTGCTGGGGTTTTCAGTAGCAGTATATGGATGAGATGGAAAATGAAGTTGACTCTAGGAGGCTAGGAGCACTCAACACGGCTGCAAACTTTATGAGCTGGTCAACATTACTAATGTTCTCAGAGCAACACTCTTGCAGGACTCCCAAGCTTAGTTTCCACTGGAAAGAAACAATAGTTCAAGCTGTGAAATGTTTTATATTCAACTTCCACCTCTCCCCCCTCTTTAGTGGAGTTGCCATGAGCCCAGACTTTAAAAACATTTCAGACTTAAAAGGTTAAGATTTAAGTGCTGCTGATTTTATCTGGGCTTTTAACTAACATAGGCAGGTGGATTAGAGATATGTGTACAATCTCCACTCTAGACACTTGGGTAAATATGCACAAGTGCTGAGTGAGCCAAGGAAGGAATCTGATGTTATTGTCTATTAATTTGAAAGCAGAGATTAAAGAAAGTGCAGAAATCAGTAGTGTAAATATCAAAAAGGATTTCCATTTATATGTAAGAACATTACTCTAGCAGTCTGGCTATTTCAAATAACATGAAAGCTTTTTTTTCTGAGGAAAAAGAACTGTGAATTTGTTTAAATTTACATATTTTCCTCTCTCTTTGTTTGCAGGAATGGTCGCCATGCTTGCAGCTAGGAAGCAGTTTGCTCAACAGAGCTGGGTTTTGTTCAGAGGCTGCATTTCGTCTGAGGGTCTGAAAACAGCAAAAGTATTTCACAAAGTTACATGCTGGGCAACTGGGCACCGATATCCTCCTCCTTGTGTTCTTTTTTTCCCAGCAATATTTGTGATTATTTCTTTCTTTTTTTTTTTAATTTTCAATGTATGACAGCTTGAAAACAGATTCTGATATTCTGCTAACATTTTTTTTATTCAGAAATATTCATGAAAACTTGGCAGAAATAACATGCAGGTGATGCAGCATTCAAAACCAGTTTGGCTGTGGCTGTTGGTGGAGTCACTGACGTGAGTGCTTATCCAGCTCATATGGTATCACTTCTGCCTTCTCCTTAGATGCCTGCAACCAATTTTTTAATGAATCATGACAATAAATAGTGAACATCCTCTAAACAAAATAAGTGCGTGCACTTTATCCTAGAAAAGAAGAAGAAAATTTTCCTACTCTGTTAATATGTCCTATGTTTGCAATACTAAAAGAAACAGCATTTTCTCTAGAACTGGAGTTAACTTGTGTCTGAATGTGATAGGTGCTCTTCAAAAGCATACTTCAGGCTAAAATATCAAGGAATTCTCTACTTTTATGAAAACTTTACAAATTCCTTGAGGTCATACGAATACTCAAAAATAATGCATAATGTGACCCCATGAATCAAATAGGCCAAGCTCAGCACTTTTTATTAGCAGAAATATTCATGAATCTTTTATCCTGCTCCTTAGTCCACCAGGTCTTATTTTCACCCTGCTCTCTCCTTAATGCAACATTTTGTAGGAATGCCAAGAAAAAAGGAACCCAGCTTCAGGTTTAATTGCTAATATTTCTAAATTTAGTCAGCATAAAATCCATCTGAGGCTCCAAAGGTTTTCCCTCTAATCTACAGAACCTGAGTTTGAATTTAGCCCAAGAGAGCACCGCAGCAAATAAATACCACCTGATCTCTACAGAAACCTGACAAGAGTTCAACTGTTTTCCACCTTGCTACAAGTGTATCAGAGCTGATTTCCCAATGCAATGCTGTAGGGGAAAAAGTCAATTAAAATGCAACTGTCCCAATTTCAGTGAAAGTAACTGATCAGCAGGAATCACTACACATGTGGTTATTATTTTTTTCTTTTGTGGTTATTATTTTTTTCTTTTAACTGCTGGTTTGCCTTATGACTCACGTAACACTGGACTTGCAGCAGTGACTACGAGCCAAATGACCCCATTCTTCCACGCAACGATATGGCAATTGCTGGACTCCTCTCATTGCTCTTATCTTTCTCACCTGCTTTTGTGACCATTTTGGAGACCACACTTAAACTCTGCAATATTTGGCTGAAGACACACTGCATGGTATTGCCAGTTTTGTTATGTACCTGTACTTTCCCTATCAGTGTAGCCAAAAGGGGGTTAGGCAAGACAGAAAGGAACTAATTCTGGATGCTAGAAACCATCCAAATTTGGTTATCATTTCCTTTTTTTACTTTGGACTGTGGAAGCGTTTTATGGAATATTGCAAGATCTAACAACCAAAGAAACAGGGAATCTTTTCCAATTCTCTTTCTCTAACAGATAGTATCACAGGTCTGACTATGTAAGTTATTAGCTTCAGTAAATTGTTATTGTTAGCATTGTATAAACGTAAACAACATTATCTGACTGAAAACTGGATTTGCACATTTTTATGCAGCAGCTATTTTCTTTAAATAGAAAGTTTTCAATATTTCAGTGAGAAAGCCTCAAATTCAACACTGATTGAGTTTGGAAAGGGTTTTACTCAAGATTACAAATTTTTCTTTCTCAGATCACTTTGCAAAAAAAATTCAAAATTTTAATGTGGAAAAACTCTAGTTTCAACGCAGTTCCAATGTTAGATATCTGTAAAACACAGAGGAATGTTCTCAGTAAAGCACTTAAGGTATCAGGTCTTCCTAATCCAGTAAGATTAAATATCATGAATAAGTACATAAGAATTGTTTTTCATTCGTTTCCAGATATAGGAAGATTAGGCCTGCAAATTAGCTTGCTCCAATACTGAATATTGAGACTACATCAATAATTGCTGAATAAAAAACTAAGCCCTGTATTTTGGGCTTCCCTGAATGGTTTGGATCAAGAGTGCATTCAGATTATGTTACAGATAACAGCTCCGCACAACATTTGTCTCAGGTTCAGTTTATTTGAGTCTAAGGCCAGATAAGCATTCAGTTCATCTCCTTTGACTCTCTTTCTAGCCCACACTGTTATATATCACTCACATATTTCTAAAATGAGCCCAGTGACACTAATTAAATGAGAGCATTTCAGAAATCAAGAGTCAAAACTGTTGCTGCTCTAGGCAGAGAGCAGAGGAGCAAAGCAACACCAGGCTTTTGCCTTGGCGCAGAGAGTTGATAAAGGTGACTGTGCCTGGGATTTGCCTTGTGTAATTTTACATGTCTATAAGGTAGATGACTGCATCTCATCTCATCATGCTTGTACTCCACTGCAGACAGTGGAAAGGGCATTTCTAGTGCACGATTCATCTACTCTGCCCGCTTCAGGATGAGACACAGTGGCCCATTTCTTTTTGCTGAAGGGTGATTACCTCAGGTGTGGACAGCTGTGATACAGATATCTGACAGCCAAGTGAGACCATCCTCATTTTTTGAGACCACATCACAAGAACTGAAAAGCAGGACAGCTTTCAGGGACTTAAAAAGATCTCTGTTGGTTTAACCAAGTGAAGTTCCAGATTATCATTTCCTCCAAATGCAGGAGAGAATATTGATTGGTATTTCTAGTTTAGTCTTGTATCTGCTGCAAAGGAGAGCTGTTGATCATTTAACATTATCTTCAAGGCTAAGGTGGGGTTGACTGCATTCTCATTTTTTATGAAAGCAAGTATTGATACTGTTGTCCTTTCACTCTCATGAGAGATGCTTCATTTGGAAAAAGGCCTTGAATTTTGTTTAATATTATCAGTTCCTATTTTATTCTAGATTATTATGTATATTAGACAATGCCTGACACTCAAAACTAAATATGAAAAACACGAAATAAGAATAAACTAAAAGACTACAAGATGTCCTGACTACTCTTGTTTTTGTTGTAGTATTTGTAATATTACATGACTAGAGGCACTTGCTAGGAGAATTCAGTTTGATCCCTATTGAAATGTGATAAGGATGAAAATAAAGGACAGGAAATGTGAATTTAAGAATTAAAACTGCTACAAAAGGTTCCCTTCTGCTTGTCTAGTCATGATTAGAAAATACAGACTAGTGCAGTGCAATATTTTTCAACATTTCATCTCAGCCATCATGTGTTTCAACTCTTTTCTGAAAGAATAGCCTCTAGGAAGAGACTGAGTGCTAAATTCACAGCACATAAATTAGCCTCTTTCTCCAGCTAGTGGGTTATTGAGAGGAGATTGGAATTGCTTTGCTACTTGAATGTATTTGACATACTCTTTTGCCATTTTTTTAAACTCTCTTGGCTATTAAATGTTTTGCCCTGAATAGTTGTGATCCCTGTTTAAAGGTGAATTACTTTCCTTAAGTCTAATAAATGATCAGCTTGGTTTGTTTGAGCAAACATAGCAGTTTTCACAAGAACTTTCATCCACACTGGTGATATTGCCATTTGAAAGCAAGAGTAGGAGCAATCACACAAAATTAACGGAAAATTGGAATAAAAGAGGGGCAGGCAGGGTGAAAGTGAATTCTTTAGAAAATCTAAATGTCTGTGGATCACTTGAACTCAGCTGCCCACCTTCGTGTAAGTGCAGCTCATCCTGTAGCCCATGGAGAAATTCAACCTGTCACACATACAGCATGCAAAACACATAAGGAAATTTGATATTAGGGTTCCCACTGATTTCTGAGTGAGTGGGTGTGCAGTTTAACTCTCTGCCTTTTCCCAGCACGCCTGGATACCTAGTTTTGCTGTCATCAGTCCAACACATGCTCTGTTTTCCCCTCTTTCTAAGCAAAATTTTTACTCCCTCTCCCCCTTCTCAATACATTATTCTTGTCTGTCTCTTGTTGCTCCACATCAGTAGTGCATGCCAGGAATCTGAGAAATTCAGTGTGCGTACAGAGCAGCCTGGAAAGGGGCAGGCAAGACAGGATTGCCCAGTTTTGGCCCAAAATGTGAGGTTTTCAAATTCTGTGTTAATCCCTTGAAAAACTAGGAAACAGGAGGAGCAGTAGAAAGTGGTTTTCTCGGCTAGTGCATGTGTCAGTACATGTGTACATGTGCACAGTTTAACCTGGAATCTATACTGGTGATTAAATGGTCTTTAAATCAAAGCCGATAGATAAATAAGGGAAATATTCCAAAACCAAGGGGGTTAAAAAACACTCTGCATGCACCTGCTGGAGACGCTGTGCTGCTGGCTCTACATTTCAACTCTAACCTGTATTTGATATGGTGTTGTTGCAGCTGTGGGTTGGGGTGGTTTATTTAAGTGGCTCCAAATGCTTGTCAGTGTGGCAACCAGCTGAATACATAAAACAGGCTCTCCAAACCCTTTATGGCCCAGGGTCAGAGTAAATGGAATAATAAAATCCAAATGCTTTTGTCTCATTTTCCATCACCCAAGCCTTCCGCATAAATCTACAGCTTTGCAATGACCTTCGCATTCAGTGTCGGGGATGAGGCCGCAGGTCTGAGATACATTTGGTCTTCATCTTAGGTCTTTAAAAGCTTTTTCCAATTAATTTTAACTGACTTCCATAAGGATCAAGTACAGTTTTCTCCTCCCAGCCCCCTCGCTCCACATCCCACCCCCTTTCTCTCCTGCCCAGCATCTTCTTCAACCTGTCTATTGGGGGAACACTAGAGAATAACACTATTGATCACATCGTACGCGGTAACACCCGCAGCAAAGACAAAATGAGTGATTTAGCAAATAGGAAGTGAGAGATTTCTTTAAGGAGTTTTAATTTGATATCTTCCTCATTGCTGGGTGTCTGCTTTTTTTTATTTCTCTAGTGCCACAGTATCCCTGCTCAGATGTCATTGTGGTGACCCACAGTCTCCTATACACATTTACAAGGAGTAGGTCATTATTAAACCTAAAAATATATGTTTAGGTTTAGTGAATCAAAATTCTAGAATTAGCTGCTGTGGGCTGCTCCTTCCCCCCTCCCCATCTGATCTAAATTAAATTAGATGTAAAGTCACTTCTAGGTGCTTCAGTTACAGCGAAGTGCAACCCAAACCTCTGTCAGAAAGAAATCCTCAAGACACCTCGAAGTGTTCTGACTTTCAGTACCCATGGATCTCCCCTTCAAATTCCCAAAGGGGATTTTAACAACCAACTAATAAACTGGTGCCTAAAATAATGCTGGTTATTATTTTTGCATTTAGGGAAGCTGGGCCAGAATTTCAGAGCGGTAGCAAGCATTATGGGACACATTCACAACCCAGAGTTTCCATGTCTAGTGTTGCTCCATTGACTTCTGTAGAGTTGGAAAGATCTACTTGGATCAGAAGACTTGGCCCATACTGCGCAGATGCAGCCAATAAAAGGAACAGTCAGGTACCTCACCACTGGGGACTTGGGTTCGATTAAATTTAGGCAAAACAAGGAACAAAAATATCCATAAGGTTTGTGTGGCCTACCTAAAGGAAAACAACAGCCAACTGGGGTCTCCAAGGCAAATCCATATCTCTTATGATTTCCTGTCAAAAATTTTAAACATTTTAAAAATGAAGGGTGCTCTTATTGTGTTGAACAGCACTGAAAGTCCTGTCTCCGTAATCAAATCGAGCACTCTCACCTGATGCTGTATGCGATATTTCCATCACTAATGCAAACTGCTCTTTCACCTCTGACAGGAACATCAGTGAAGTTTTGAGACAGAAGAATTAAAATAATAAAGTCCTTCAACCTTCACTACGTGATGATGTACAGTGAGGAGTTATGCCTTCTCATGAGATCTAATTGTCTTATTAATGACACTATGAATCAGTAAGGCCTTTGACCTTCAAAGTTCATGGAGTTGCTCCCCTCAATGTGTTGAAAAAATGAGACCCTTTGGTTGGAGCCTGCTTCCCTAATTTTTTCTTGCTCAATGAAGCTGTCCTTCTAAGCAACAGTAGCTAACAGATGTAGGGCAACTTGGTTTCCCATGACATTGAGGGTTGTCTTTGCATTCTCTTTTGCCCAAGAAGCTGGAAATATCAGCTGAAGCTTTGCCTGTGAATAGAGCATTGGCAGTGGTTCTTTGATGTAGATTCTCCAGTAGATCAGTACTGACTATAACTAACGCTCTTTCTCTCGTGTGTTATTAAAGCCTGTCATCTCTGTCCAGATGGTCTTACCCAACTTACAGGAATTTAATAGTTTTCCTTTTTTTAATCTGGCTGAAATTTCCTGACAGATTCAGAATTACCAAGAGTGGACAGGCAGAAGTGAAGGAATGCCCATTCCACCCTGAACACAGGGGAAGATCAGGCAAAAGTCACTCCTGTAGGAAACCAAGCTAAGAATAAAAATTGAATTATAATTTTTTTTCTCCTCCAAAAATGAGAAGAAAGGAAATTATACACCTCACCATGGAAGTGAGACAAGGAAGGAAAGAACCATTCCTTCTTGGAGACTATGGGATTAAACACATACTACTGAAGGATCACTACTGTACTCTGAAAATGGGATCTTTACAGTAATTAATTTCAATGCGCAGATTAGAGATCTTATTTTTTCAATCCCAATTCATGTTAAATCAGTGCACAAATGCTCAGCTTTATATCTGCTATTTATGAAAACTATCTATGACTCTATCAAAAAGAAAAAAAGAAAGCAAAAAAATAAAGAAAGAAGAGAAAACTCATTCAGATAAACAGAGAACTGTAAGGAACAGAAGGAAGGAAAAAAAAACAAACAAACACAGAGCAGGTGTTTAGCCAGTCAATTAATTTATATGGCTTCTAGCACGACACAGGGCATTAACACTACCCCAGCACTCACACAGGTGGCAGGGTGCATGTCTGCGGGGTGGGCAGGCAGCAAGACATACTGCGAATTTTCTCCCTGAGCAACATGATTACAGAAACAACTGCAAATAACTTTGTGCTGGTTCCCAGCGATGCATTCAGCAGTCCCTAATCTTCCAAACGTCTGCCTATGTGATAGTATGAAAACTATGGCATTCCTTCAGCTCTCACCTATGGAGACACATCTGGGCTTTTCTATTGATTCTTTATTTATGAGTTTCTGTTTGAGCACACTGAAAAGAAAGTCAGATGAAGAACACTGATACAAACCTGAGAACACAAGAAGGTATAGAAACACTGGCAGAATGTACAAACAAAAATCACACTACATGTATTTCCACCTGGAGTTTTTAAAAGTGTTTTTCAGACATGCACATTTATAAGAGAAGGATATAGAGGTACAGGGTGAAACAATACAGCCATGCCACGCAGCAAGGACAACATCTGAACTCAGAACTCCTGCCTCAATTCTGCACGTAAGCTCCAGGAACCTCCATGCCTTGGTTTCACATGTGAAACTCTAAAAGCTTAATTGAGAGGCTGCGTTTCCCCTGGAGTGGAATCAAATGAAACACTCAAGCTAGACACTCAAGTAGGCTTACTGGTTTAATTTAAAAGCAAGGGGTACTGGTAGCAGGGAGTTCCCGGTCAGGGGTCATTTGTTATATGAATATACTTCTCACCTTTGTGTTCCTCAGGGCTGGGTTCTGGCAAACTTAATGACGTTTGGCATGTCCACCTGCTCTATCAATCTATTCTTGAATTAGACAGTTCTGCCTAGAGTGGCTTGAGAGCTTCTTTGGGGCTTCAGATTTGTCATTTTAGGATGTTTTTAAAAGAAATCTTTAGCTTTTTAGTGTTGGATTAGTATTAACAGTAGTAGCAGGAGGAAGACTCAATAAGGTATAAGGGGATAAAACCATCTGTGTAATGCATGATGTAGTTTGCCTGGGGGAATGACGTTAATTTGGAGCACTCAGCTTTACCCCAGTGTCTGCTTTGTGATTATACAAAAATAGAAGTTTCACAGGATCTTGATCCACAGGATGAAGCTGACTTCATTCCTTTTTAAGACTTAGGACTTCAAACCAAACATCTGCTTGAAACTTGAGATGAAATTCAGATGATTTAGTCACAAAGTCATGAGTCAATTAGATGTCCAGGATGCATGGTCAAGATCCTTGGCTCTGATTCCCTGAAAAATTAGCACATAAGTAATTTTATACACATGAGAAGGCCCAGTACCTTCAATGGGATTACTCCAGATTATTAAGGTTTTTCCCTGTGCAGCTTCTCAGTTGAGACCAAACCACAAACCACATCAAGCTCATGCAGTTCTCATAGACTTCTTTGCAATTCTGAAACCAGAATTAGTTTCTCTTCAGGGCACAGCAATCACCACTCAGCAGTGGGGATACTCCTGATGGAGATTTCAGACTCCATCGGAAGCCAAAAATGGGCTGAGAGGTGTTGCATCTCCCAGGCAGCACCACTCTAGTTTGCACCCCATCTAACCTGTTAATAAAACTGGGGCACCTGAAGCGTATCACTGTTGGAACCAAACCATTTCCAAATAGAATGTTTTCTTCCCCAAAAGCACTTAAATATTTTCAATAGCTTTTCCACGGCATCAAGGGCTTTTCACAGAACAATTTATTTTCCTCTCCCCATTCTGATATCAAGAAAAGAACTGAGTTGGTTTCTAGAGGGTAGCCTGATCAACTCCATGAGCTATGGGGATGTTTGGAGAGAGGGACAACCCTCTTAAATTATAAATTCCTGTCAGCCTCTGTGGGTGAGAGACCCACGTGCCCTCATCTGGTCACAGAGCACAGCACACTGGCACATTAGCTTCTGAAGCTGCCTTTTCAGTGCTGACCTTTATATTAATGCTAATAGGGTTTGGAGAAATAAAATGTAAATTTGTCTCTAAATGGATTAGTCTAGGCTGGGGGTGGGAAAGAAGGGTGCAGGAGGGGGTATTGCTTGGAGCATTTGCACTAAAATTAAAACATTTATGTTCCAACACTTAATTTTATTAGTGGCACATCGAAGTTGCCTGAATATGTAATACATTTCCCAAGTCCACTCCATTCTACTCAGACTCCAAGTGTGTGTGCGTGCACGCACTGCCTTGCCAGAGTTATATACTGCATTGACCTAATCAACGTCCCTTTCTTCTCACAAAACTCACATTTTGTCATCAGGATTGTTGGTTGGTTGGTGCATCCCAGATTCTCCAGGGAAGGAAATAAACAACCTTGAAAGCTTCAGATCTGCCCTGGGATCCATGAAACTACAATCTGGGCCCAAAATAAACATCTGGGGTGGTTTTTTTGTACCCGCACAACAGTATGGGTGCCCATTTCTTCATATCAAAAGTGTGTTTACACACAGTATTGGATAACAAGGTTAATTGGTGCTTATGTGCTTTACCTAAGCAGAGACCTAACGAAAGGTGAGTAAACAGTAGTATTTCCACTTTTTAGACAGGGAAATTGAGCCATAATTGGAAAAGTGATATTTGGTTGTGATGACCAGGAAATAAAAGTGACGAGGGCAAAATTAACCCTAAAAAGTATAGTTAAACACTTGTTAAAATATTATAGCATACTTCTTGATCCGCTTGAGGCTCAGGGACAGACTGTCCATAGGTAAACACAGACAGAAGGGTTGGACATTCAACTAGATCAAGTGTGACAACTCCCTCTTCAGTGGGACATGTCTGGAGCCCTCTTAAATTGTGCAATTTAGTTTTCTTTTTTTACAAAATAATTATTAAGTGGAAAACATACATTTCCCTTGAAATCAAAACATTTTCATAGGAATAGATTGGCTGAGGAAAAAACATTGGTGGGAAGTTATGATATCTCATTTCACTAACAACAAAACATTTCTGTTAATTTCAGATCAATGTTTATTTTTAAAAAATGAGTTTTCATTTTCTGTGTTTATATATTTCTCTTAAATTGGCAGCTAACTGCCATTTAATGATTTAATACAGTACACATTTTTCAGAGCACCTTTTTTTGGCTTGGAAAATATAAAAAATTTAGCTATTCATTCTCACAGAGACCCAGGTTTTCCGAAAAGTCAGCATTTCTTTGGAATAGAAGCTCTGTGTTGTAGCCAGGTCTAAGTCCTTTTTATTGTAAATGAGGCCATATTCATTAGACATTCAGCCATGGCACACTTATCTTGCACGAACATATATCTACGGCATCATGGCAGAAATCAGACTTGGCATATGGGGCTGACATAGATTCATTCCTAATGAAACACTTCTGTGTAAAAGTGATTAAGCCAGCAGCATGCCAGAGATACTACTCTAAAATCTATTGTTTTCAAGGAAGATCTGATCTCTGGAGTTTTATTTAAAACCACTCACAGGATTCTTCGGGCTGACTCCTATAGAGTAGTATAAAGCCTTTCTTTTTGTACTTAGTCCTATAGGATTTTTCTATAACTAGATAACCCCCAGGTTAAATTAATCAGCATAGAAACAGGCAAAAGTCAGGCTGGGGGAGTAGGGAGGAAGAATCAGAGCAGCAGTGATTTGGGCTCCTTGTAGCTGCCTGAGCTGACGTTAGTAATTGAGCATTAGATACGGCTTAAAACATGGTGCAGATGTCAAGCACAGAGGTACTGTAGACACACATAGGGTCCTGTAAGGTGAAAAAAAGGGAGGGGGGGAGAGCAGATCATTCAGTAGTGGAAAAGTATCTGATTGCCTAATGTAAACTGTGATTAGTGGCTCAGTGCCTGGACAGTGAGCACTTTGCAGGCCCCCAAATCCCGTCCCCAAATCAGCGTGTGTGCTGCCAATCTGTCAGGCAGTCCAGCTGCAACACTTTCTGGCATCACAATGTCTTCAGCTGGTTTGTGTCAGAGCCGGCCAGTGCTGGGGGAGGTTTTCCAGAAGTTGCCTATGGAGTGTCTGCCTGCCTGGATCAAGGGTGTTGCCAGTTTAACATCCCAGCAAGGGGCCACCACATCTGGCTGCAGAACCATCAGGAAAAGAGAAAGACTGGGGGTGCCTCCAAGTGAGGCAGCTCTGCAGGATTCAGATCTGGGCAACACCCTCAACAATGGTAAAGGCCACCAGTCCAAAAGTAAAGTACTTCTAGAAAAAAGCAGAGACCGCTGTATAGAGAAAGGGTTTGAAGTTCTCAGAGCACAACCTAAAACACACAAGTGGCATTAACCTCCCAAGTCAAATCGGGTGTCAAAGCCCTGAGCATACAGACCTCTTGCTGAGCCTTTTCCTCCCTGTTACAAATTGATTTTTTATTAGCTCAAAGCCAGATGCTTCTCCTTAAAACAGATTAATCTCCAGCTCATCACATCACTAGAGACTGAGCAAGGGAAGGGGTAGCAGTGTTGCCAAACATGTGCAAAGTGAACAAGACCCCCAGGTACTTCAGGGGGAGAGAGGAAGAGAGGAACCAATTTTTTTTTTAATATTTTTTTTTATAAAGCACCCATCTGTTCTGATTTTGTAGCTCCAATGTTTTGCAGTGCAGATGGAGAGGGGCAGCGGTAAAATCCACACAACAACCCTGGCAGTTCTATGCCTCCCTCCCCAAGCACCGTGTAAGTAGTTACTGCTGCACAAGCCACAGCAATCCTAAAGGATAAAGCTGTTCCCATCCAAGGAACAAGGTTGTAACAGAGAAGAGGAAGGCCTAGAGGAGGATTCTTTAAGAGCATCTTGAATCAAGGGTTAATTGTTTCCAAATGACCACTGTGTGGAAGACTATTATGGGATGGGACCCATTCAGGATTGGTTTAAAGCTGCTAGTTAGGTACCTTAAAAGAGGGCTAAGCAGCAGCAGCTGTTTTACATTTAAAGTGACTGAAGTGAGTAGTGAATTACTGTGGGAGACAAATGAGCCCATGACATGATTGGACCTGGGACGCCTCTCCCAAGTGGCCACTTGTTTCATGAGAACTCCAACCCCCAGGCTCTGCATTTGAGTATCAAAGGCACAAATAGCACCAATTAATTCAGATTAGGCCAAGAGAGAGAGACAGCCAGGTTAGCTGCCTGTTTCTGGATGCAAGAACCCCAGTTGCTCTCATCTCTGCTGTCTTTTGGGGTGCCCTTCTGTACTTCCAGGTCTGTTTTCATGCTGTTATTCTAGGTTGTTGCCTGAGGAAACTGCAGAAAGCATCAGTATTAGTCAGAATTCAGTAAGGCCAGTGGAGTTGCGTTGGTGTAAACTATTCACTATCAGTAAAAGCAAGAAATGAGGCAGTGTGCTGTGGACCTTGTGTTTTCTGCCCAGGAATTAAGGGTGAGTGTGTGCCCTGACAGAGTCCTAATATCCAATCAGACTCAACTTTTCTTGGGGACCTCTCTGTCCCACAGCGTAAGGAAAATTTAAGATAAATCAAAACTAAGAAGCTACAGATGGGATGAACTGTCTGGACTATGTTGTACTGGTCATGAATTTCAAGCCAAAATTCAGTTTCCAACAACTTTACAGGACATGCAGAACTGCCTTTTAACCACCTATAACTTTTCTCCTTTTTTTTTTTTTTCCTGTATTAGGCTCAATTTCTAATACTTAGGTAGGGATTTTGCTGCCTCCCACCAGTACCTTTTCTCTCACTCCTAACATTCAGCTGCAATGTGGACAGAGCAGTCTGAACAACCGTTTTGCCATTCAACATTCAGGTCAGTGACTTCCTGGTGATACTAAGGGCTTGCGTCAGCCTTCCCAGAACTGAAAGGCAGAAACAGTCCTGTGTGCTATTTACCAAACTGCATTAGTCAAAATACTGCATTTTAAAAACCCCTTAAGTTGTTATACATCATCATATAAGTCATCACAAAATAGTAAGTATGAATTCGTAAGAATTATGTTGACATGGAAATTGTCAGCAGAAGTGCTGGGAAATTTACATCTCCTCATATATCTGTACTCATATCCTCCATAGAAATTAACATATTATAACGCTAATATTTCAAGGTAATGTTTTCTCATGAGGATGCCATATTTTATCAGTTAATATCATCTGCGTGAAAACTATTAAATTACAGTATCAAGCAACGTGTGATTAATACTAATATCACCGATGTAATGGCAACTTCGTAAGGTGTCATCATAGCTGTTCAGGCAGGTGAAAATGACAGTAGCAGGAAAAAAAATCATTCTTTTTAATTAAAAAAAGAAAAGTTTGATCTCCATGAGAATGAATGGCCAGTGATATCTGGCATGCAGTCCTGCGCTGCCTGAAGGATGTAAGTTGAGCCACAGATCTCAGCAGGACAAGGATTTCACTCTTCCATCTTCATTCTGATGCATTCAGCCTTGAGCTCCATCCCTCAGCTCCCTATAATATTATCAAATATAAACGTGGGAGGGAGTTAAGCCTTTTACCCAACCACCACGATAGCCACTTCTGAATTTTTAAAAAAAATATTATTTCAGAGGTATTCTTGACAATCTGTTGGATGCTTATTTCTCTCTGCTTTTACCTACATCCAGAAGAGCAGTATTACAAGTATGATGGACCTTGGGCAGAAAATTGCAGTTGTACAAGATATTATCTAGATGTGAGGAAGACTGAGCTAGAACTACAGTCTTTCCTAGGAAAGTAAACACAAATATTTTTTTCAGGGGCAATAACCCTGTTTTGTCCCTCTGGATCCTGAGACCTGTGAAGGACAGGGTTTCTTCAGAGGGAAAAATCCTTCAGGAGCTCACAAAAGACACACAAATGAAAAAAATGTCAGGATATTATCAGATGGTCACAAAGCATTCAGATTTGAAAATGGCTGTAGCACACCATTGCAGCTGGAATAGCTCCCCTTCTCCCTTAACCTGTGGATTTGTTGCCAAAGCTGAGTAGTTCCGTAAATGAATAATTTATTCCAAACCATTTCCCCTTTCATGAATTCTTAGAAGGGGATCATGATTTTTTTTTTTTAATTATGTATGTTGTATGTACCACTAATACTGTCCAAGGGGGTTATAGTAAAGCCATGAGGTTTGTGTCTCACATAAGCCAAATTTTGAGAGCTTTCTCCCAGCCTTTTGCCCAAGGGTGAATTTCAATCTATTCATATAGATATGTTATATCCTTGTGTGAATCATTTTGGATCTGTAGCTCATCCACATGCATATTCACAATTTCAAATTCAAGCTGTCTTGACAAGATGCTTAGGTCACATGGGCCATATCTGTTCCCAAATTGGAAATGGGTAATTTAGAATCAGCTTTCCAGCACCCCTCCCAATCCAAAATCTTCTTCCCAAACTAAAATCTGTGGCATACTCCTGAAGTTCACTCTTCCAACCATGTTCCTGTCCACAGACCTCTAGGAGAGGATTCCTGAGAAGTGCAGCAAACCTGGCCCAAGTGAATTGGTTTGAATGTTAGAATAGTACAAAAAATGATTTTGGCAGTGTTCCTCTAATTTATTTCACCAATTTAGGCAGATTTTACAAAGGCAACTAAGAACAAAATGAGAAGGGGGTTCTAACAATTCTGAATCATAAACACATTTTGAGCAGATTGTGTAAAGTGATTCAACTAAAATTAGATTATGAAAAGTACACTAAGTAAAACTGTATTATGGAAATGTTATGAAATTAATTAATCTAAGAAGCAGCATTGCCACCAGCCTGTGCTGGCCCTGTAAACTCATGAGTGCATTTGTTCCACTCTTAGCTTTCATTCCAGATGAAGTTAACACATGTCAGAAACATGACATTTCTAGGTCTGTAATCCCAGTGAATATTGCAACCTATTACAGCCTTTCATTTGATCCTTAATTCGAATTTGGTCAGTGACACTTGCATCCACTAAAAATTGTGCTGGTGACCATCCATTGACAGTTAGTTACTGCTGCTCCAGCATATGTTTAATAGGTTTAGTTATCAGTGTAGGTGGTTACTCAGCTAAGCCAATAAATAATGTATTTTCAATTAATAGACACATCTTAGAAGGATTTGTACAATATGATGACTAAATGAAGAAACACATTATAATTATATGGTAATTTGTTAAAATGATCATTAATACTTCTGATGTTAATTATCTAATGGCAAAAAATTACAGAGGGTACAAGTAATTTGCCCTTTGTAATTGCTTGTTAGGTTGTAGGATAATAATTTTGTTTTCTTTGCATAGCACAGTTTATTGTATTTTTCTTCTCACAGTAGCTGAAGTGTATGTGAAGAGAAAAGTTATTGGATACTTTTCTTACAAAATGAGACCACATTTTTGGTGGAAGTTCAACAGATGAAATCCAGCCATGACTGCCTCATAAAAATAAACATGGAAAGATCACAATACAAAGAGAAAATTATACTTTTGTTATAGTCTTCATGCACATATTTATATGAAAGAACCATTTTCAAGTGGTTACTACGCATTGGAGGGAAGCAAACGTAGTACGCTTTTACTCCTGGCTCTGCCAGTAATTTGCTGTATGACTTTGGGTCAGATACACGACATTATCTGTAGTTCATCACAGCTGTGTACGTGACTTCCAAAACAGAGCTTAAGTGCCAAAAATTGCTACAGATATTATTGGCCTTCACCTCTGTTCATTTTTTCACATCTTAAGGGTGAGTAAATGATTCCTTGAATACATAGGCTCTGGTTCACCTCTTTCCTCTTGTTAATCAAGTGTAGATCTTAAAGGCAATTTTTTTTTCTGAGAAAATTATTCAAGAAATATGTGTTAAACTCTGAGAATAACTTATTGGGAGACATGGAAAAAAAAGTCAGAATGTTTCATTTTAGTGTTCTTGAAACAAATAGTTTCATTATTTATTTCAGAAGGACCTTTTTAGAACAAATTTAGCCAAGCTTAATTATAACTTAAAAGTCTTTAAAAAAACCCTCTGTCAACTGAATGAAACATTTCATGTAACACAATCCTTTTTTTTTTTTCCTTTTTTTTTTCCTCCAGATTTAATTTCAGTCACAAAACTAAAATTTCCGTTCAGGCTGACCCAACCAATTTTGTTCCTTCCAATTTTCAAAGAGCAAACAAAAAAAAAAATGGGCAAAAAGAACAATTAGCTTGGGGTTTTTAGATATACTGGGTATCTCTGAGAACTGGTATTCCTTAAAACACATTGGCACTTGAATATACATCCCCAAATATTTTGTCAGAAACCACCCGGAATCAGAGGTGAAAAGTGCAAAGCAGACCCCAAAGTAGGGAGGAATTTGAAGCGGGGGGGATTTGGCAGTAAAGGAAGCAAATGGGAGAAGAATTAGAGGGAATGGGGCTACTGGGAAAGAGGGGGCCCCAGAGCCAACTTCCCCTCGCATTACTTACTTGTGCGTATAAACCACACTGCTGACGAATCACAGTTTTTATGGATAATCTGTGGGTAATACATTGGAAAATATGGTATTCATCAAATTCTGATCAGGAACAACTCCACTGAAGCCAATGGGATTGCACAGGCACAAAACAGATGTGAAGGAAGTAAGAGTCAGAATCAGGCCCACTACACAGGCTCAGAGGCGGTCAAGCAAACAGCATTTTGATACTACTTTGGGAAAGGACCCCTTATTTAAACCTGGAGTTAAAGCTGACCTAATAATGCAAACTGTAAATATGGAAGTTGTCATCAGTAAAGCTCAACTAGTACGTTTCCAGGTGAAAACTGATGTCTTATAAGGGTTAGGAGGCAATCTCACACCAGCCATCATGACAACAGATTTTCTTGCAGAATGATGCCCAAATGGAAACGATTACATGGAGTAGTGGGAAGCAATAGGGCCATTCACGTATTGGCACAGAATAGATGTAGTGGAGATGAGTGTCAGCCAATGTCCTGGATCCAAGCTTATTTGTATATAAGAGAAGTTCAGATCTTGATCCAAACTTTGTTGTTCTGACCTGCCTCTTGCTGTCAGAAGGTGGCTCCTGGCCAGCTCCATCTTCTATGAGTGATTCCACTTCACCAAATGACAGGTGGGATGTCCATTTAACTTAGTGGGTGGAAAAAAGAAACCATCCCCATCCTTAAGCAGATGCTATTTTTGGTGGTCTTTAATAGGTACACGAGGGCAATAGGGAGATAATTAGCCCTTTTACACCACTTGTCCCCATACACCTCAATTTTCAGATGTGCTCCCTTTTTCTGTGGTGATCCCCCCACTAACTGTTCAGAGGGATGTTGACAGTCTCCCTTTTAAATGCTCAGCCCTTTGAAAGGTTTTCCTCTCCGCAGGCTGAGCTGTCTGGCACACAGCCATTGACAGTGAGCTGGAGTTTGCTCTTAAGTCCCAGTGCAATCATGCACTGTCTGCTGCCTGCTGTTGCACGGTGCTGCAGGAGCTTAAAAAAGACTCTTCCAGTCCTGTCAAAAAGACAACCAAGTTATTAAAGCAACAGCCATTCAGGTGCTCAGAAGGACTGAGGGAAGCAGGAGCAGAATAGACATCAAGGACTGATCTGCCTTTTATGCTAAAATGCAGTGGGGTACGAGGGATGTAGAAGCTGCAGGAGAGAAAGGACTAAATATTGCTGTCTGGGTGATGTCACTAAAATATTTGAGTGGAATTAGGTTCCTTACATTCTTTGCTGAGGTGGCTTTTGGCTCTGCAGGTTTTAAAAACCTCTAGTCCTTGCCTGAGTGTCTGGCCTTCCTCTTTCCACAGATCCAGGAAAATGGGGGAAACCCTCAGAGAGATCCACATTAAATAAAACCAGCATGCAGTAATTTATTTTCCACGGTTCAACTGTGAAATGTAAGCAATGGCACTATCCATAAACAACAACCTGAAAACCATCTGACGTGTAGAGATCCCCAAACTGCTTTGGTGAGGTAGGGAGCCTCATGGGGGAGCAAGTTAATGTGTGACTCTTGTTTGTGGCACAGTGAGGAGAAGGACAAAGGTCTCTTGGCCAGGTGCCTGTTCCATTTCTCCCAGCCTGTTTCTCTATAACTCAAAACTTCTTAATATTTGCTTGTTATTAAGCATTAACATTTCTTAACCTTAGCACAAGGTTCCTGAATACTCACACTAATTCTATATTTGTGGAAATGCCATTGATTTCAAGAAATTGCTTTTTAGGCTACCGAGTTTCTGAACTCTCAGAAGTCTTTCTATGCAGAAGACAGCTAGCCTTCATTTTTCCAAAAGTCAGACTTTAAATTAAGAACCAAAATCACAAATAGGCCTTGAAAACTTTGGCTTATTTCATCCCTAGGCATGTTGTTGCCTAGAAATGACTTAGTCGTAGAAATTTCTAGATTGTTAGACTTCCTACTGCCTAGTTTCTTGGCTGAGTCACCAGGTTTCTCATGTTAGCTTCTGGAACACAGCTTGGTCGGTACAGGAGCATCCTCCTTAGGTGATGATATAACCATATACTTGCCATCTTTCCTTAGGGAGGGAGTGGCTGCTTCTGATGCCTGCTCTGCACGAGCAGCTTCCTACAGCCCTTGCAGCTTCCTCAGCCCTGCTGTTTGGCCCTGCCTGAACTCTGAACTTCCTATTAAACCAGCAGCTTGGCTTAAAAAAAGTCAGCATTTTTCTTGCAAAACATATTACATTATTAATAAGAAATATAAAGACTTACAAGCCTTCAGTGGGAAAGACAGTAGAGAAAGCCAGCGAAGTTGACAAGAAGCAGTCTTTCCCCACCTCCAGAAAAGCTTGCTAGGACATAAGGCAACATGCCCTGCACTACCCGGCAGCCTTCTCAACGAATACTTTCTGCCCTGTGACAGAACGTAAACTACTTTAGCCTTATTCTCCTCCTGACAGACCTTCTAATTATCTCAGCTGTTTACAGCACTCAGGCCCTCTGCTACCAATTTCTCCATTATTCTGACAGTCAACAAACTAGACCTATTAGAGCACAGCACAATTCTTGCCCAAGGCAGGAACTTTGTGAGACCACAAATCGTCTCGGTATTAAAAGTCGGTGCATAAGAACTGCCCTCAGCTTTAGCACTGAATTGCTGGTTTGGAGACTTTCATTGCTGTGTATTGTATTTCCACTATATTCCGCTTTAATAGACTTCGTGCTGAAGTGTGTAAGAAGAGTTTTAAAGCCTGAGGTGGTGAGTAGATCTTTTCTTTTTTTCCCCACCTATTTTATATATTTTTCCATCTTTTTTGTTTGTCACCTTATATTGCAAGGTTCGTTCACATACCTAAAACAACACTGCAGTCATACAGGAATATCTAGCAGTTAGTGAGAAGCACAGATTTTACCATTAGAATTTAAACAACAAGGTGTGGGCATCCAAAATTTTTGTTCTTTGATTTCTATAGGGCTTCAGGCTTAGAATTATTTCTTTTGTGCTTTGGCACATTTTATTTTTGTATTTAGCAAAGCTAACCTGTTTTGTTCTTCTAATCTTCTCGTATCAAAGTAGTTAGGGCCAAATAAGAATAATAGATAGAGAAGGAGATTACAGTTTCTATTAATAATTTGCATACGTTTGTTTAAGCAATGTTTATTCAAGGTTCAGAAAGCTCTTAGAAAATTGTATTTATTAATTAGTGTACACAACACTTCATAAAATATTTATGCATGACCTATCTCCAGAATTCTCTTATTCTGAATTTGCACAGACCCAGGAATTTATTTTGACCAAACACATAGGAACCATCTGGTTCAGGTGTACTTGTACTTGAGGCCTGGACTAATTTTCAATGTTATCTTAAACTCAAGGTGTCTACAGGTACATATTAGGTTCAAATCTCTCAGGTAGCCTACCAAAGTGTAGATATAATTCCAAGTGTCTAAGATACACATTATTATCAAGCTAATATTAATGACTAATCCCACCAATTAGCCCAAACATCAAAAGCTCCAAAAACTATTATCCTGAGCCGTTCAATTGATTCTGACTCAGTTAAGAATACACTCACAGCAAATTTCATTCAGCCCTTTATTTGCCAAGCAAAAGTGGTTACATTTATGAAAAATTAAAGCTTGTAAATTGAAATAATCTTTTAAAGACAAAACCAAAGACAAAATGCATAAAATGTACACACCATTTCAGCAAAGCGGGATGTCAGAGGGAACGCGTGCTTTCACTGAACTGTGTTACCTCTGCCTGGTGGAATGCTGCAATATAAAATGACACATTATACTAGATTCTACTGAATTTAAATTCTTCCTTCAAGGCATTTATAGCAAAATAAAATATTTTCTAATGAAGACTCTTTGAAAAGTGACATCACTTTCAGCAAATCCTTCCTGAAGACAACTTCCAGTTTAGTGATATAGGTCTGGGTGAATTGTTATACTAAGCTTATCTGATGAGATTGAGTACTGGACATACACATCATGGAACAACAGAGAGAAAGCCTGAACACAGGATTTCTGGTAAAGACTGAGACTTATTTTACTCAAAACCTGGCCACTTAATAGCTTTAAAGTGTTCAAAGTTCTTAAGTTCTTCCAAACACAGCTTAGAAAGAGAAATGTGTCTGTGTTGCGCTGGGGTTTCAAGTTTCGTCTTGCAGGATATACCGGGATATACTAATTTGGGTTAAATACTGCTGTGACTTAGTGAAACAAATAATAAAGCAAATCATTGGGCCACATTGCTCTAAACTCAGATAATTTCAGAACTGTGTGAGATTTGAAGCTTTACTACCGAGATTAGGAGCTGCTCTACTGATTTCCATGGAACTTGCATGAAATGGAAATTGGAACAGGCTATAACCATTTGTCATCCTTTTCTTATTTGTTTCAAAATTTGATTTCCTGATCAGAAGAAGGGCATATTCCTGGGTCAAAGCCAAGCTGAAAGTAATCTGACCCTAGATGGCATTTTTAGTTGACTTTGTATCAGACTCTTCAAATGGAATACCCTGGACTACAGCCTGCCTAAGGACTTTTTCTCAGCACGGAATACTTATGCCCACAGTCTTAACCACGTCTGAGAAGCGCAAAGGTAATAGCATTTTTTCTGTAAGTTAGCTATCATAACCAAAAAGGAGTCAGAATACAAACTGGAAATGTTAGAACTCCTTGGACTATCCTGGAGGTGGTGTCACGCAAAGGGAAATAAATTGGATCATTTAACTTAAACATGGATGTAATGAAATTTGGTTAATATTATTTTTAGGGAACATGTATGTAAATAAATATATAAAAATATATTTAAAATAAAACATCAGATGTTGCCTTTTTTGTTTGCTTATTTTTTATTTGAAAAGAAACATGTTGACAGAACATGCAAGTCTTTTTTTCTGTTGACCTTAATGAATGAGTTTACTAGTAAGTATTTCAAGAACATGTTTTAAGTAAATAAACCACAAAGTAATTGAAAGATAATTTCAAGCTTGTAACCACAATTATTCATACTGTAGGCCTAAGTCTAAGCTTTGGGTTCATCCAATTCTGCTATCAAATTGTTACCATATATATGACCATCTCAAAGGGTGTGAGATGACAGTCCACATATCAGCCAGAATATTTGTAGGCCTGTCATTATGCACTGTATCTTTTCAGCTCTCAAAAACTAAGCAAGTATTGTTTGCAAATCTTGGCAGAACAGACAAGCTGCTTAGTAACAGCATTTGGATATTCAGGATATAATGTGCCTTCCTCTGAGAGCATCAGGGAAGTGGTGTCTTTAGAGGCTGTTTCAGACACAGCCTGTCTTAACTGTTGCTCAAGCCTCCATGGCACTTTTCACAGCTAAAATATTAATTTTGGTGATCTAGCCAGTGGTGTATTCAGGAAATTGTAGTTTTCCTATGTAAAATTGCTGCTCCAAAATATAAATTCTTCCCTATTACATGCTATAGACTACTGAGAAAGAGTTTCAGCTTTATGATTTCTGATCTGAACCCCTCTCTAACTCCTAAATTTATTAGAACAAACCAGTAGGATAGACTTAAATTCATATTGGCTTCAGGAAAAAAAGTAATCCTTATCTATCATGGGACCCTGACAACAACAGATTACAGATTTAGGAAGCCTCGTTCCTGGTCTTTTCTGCAGTTTCATTAAAAAAGATGTGCACACTAATCGTGGAAATGGGAGGCAATCTAAAAAAAAAGATGTATTATTATGAGAGAGACTGGGACGTTGCATTTGTGTGTACAGCAGGGAAAACTTTATTGAAATGACTGCTAAAAACAGCCGAGGAGCAATGTGGGGAACGACAAGAGGAAAAATTCATAGCTAGAGCCTCAAAAGGGGAGCAGCAGAGTTGGAGTCAGAGATGCAGAAAGAAGAACAGGTGAGGGTCAAAAAGATAGAAAGGAGAGAAAGCAGCACTGGGAGAAGACATGAGAAATTAGATCAGAATCTAAAAGCACTCAGGAGAGCAGGGGAAAAGGCAGAAATTAGAACAGGAGCTAAGAGGAGAGCCGAAGAGGCAATAAAAACTCAAGGAGGAGAAAGAAAAACTGCAAGATGAAGAGAGGAGGACAGGAAAAAGAGAACAGGAGATAAATATGAGGCAACGTAAAAGGGCCTTGACCTCCAGTTTGTAAAGGTAACGTGATCTGTGGTGTGAAATAAAAGAAATACTTTGCATTTTTTTGAAATGGCCATGAAGAGAGGACCGGCTACATCTCAGAAATCAATATCACATTTTATGCCTGCTGCACCCTTCACGAAGAATCAAGAAAACATTGATTCAAGTAAGTAATATTTCATTTAAAACTGATCTTTGATTGCATAGCTGTAAGGGGCTGACTCTAAAAGTCCCTCTGTGGTGTCTGTGCTGAACAGGTGTCATTTTCGGGATTGTGTAAGAAGTGATGTGGCTTCATTCCCGGTCTGCAGAACACGTGGAGAGCAGAGGACACGTCACTTTAGTCTTTGAGAGCAGATGATGCAGCATCAGAAAAGCTGGCTTGCTCTCTAGGGTCATTAGTCTGTGTCTGTTAGTGTGCAGTGAACAGTCTGGAAGCTTTGCTTTGTGGCTGTATTCATTTTGAGCGGTTAAATGATTATTTTAAGATAATTAGAAAAGCCTTTGACCAATATTTTAAATCTGCTTTCCTGATCAATTGTAGCAGAGTCAGAGCTGGTGTGCAGTCATGAGGCAAAGGACTGTCTCCCTGGGATGTAAGACCAGGCTCTGGCAATGGTATTAACTGTTTCTGAGACTTCCTTTTTTCCCAGTGTTTGAGGGTGTAAAACCTCCCTTCAGGTTTATTTCCCTGGCCACTAATTCCCTTGGGAAAAGAGATTCACTGTTTGTTTTCCTAGCAGATTCTTATGTGTTTCAGCCCCCTCATACCCGCAAGGGTGACGGTATAGCAAAACCTGTGGTGGAATCCCATTTTGGAAAATCCCTTTCTTATATCAATAACATTGAAGTATGTGTGGGTAGAAGGATATACTAACGGAGGTGGGGGGCAGAGAATATTGTTTAACACAAACCTCTCTATATCTCATGGCATTCTGACTTGGCCGTTTGAATTAACCTGGAGCACTAATGATGTATAGACTTCCCACTGAGCTGTACTTCTGCTGTTTTTGCTTAGTTCTTTGGGACAAATGGAATCTCAAGCCTCCCTCTTACGAATCTTAGGAGGTAACACACCACCAGGGAAAAGTGAAGTGCAGGATTTTATCATCACAAAATGGAAGTGGTTGGGGCAAAGCTAAAATATTTCCACAAGTTTTCAAACTACGATTGAGGAAATAAGGACTACACGTCCCAGCTGGAGGTGAAAACAAATGTTGAGTTGCATAAATCTATACATCAGTTCTTCTGTTAGCTCAGTCCTCCAGTGGTGCAGTACCTTGCTACTGCAAAAATATGATAACTGCAAACACATTTGGAGTATCATTGAAAATAAAATCCAACTGAAAGGCTGATAGGTAGTTGCTGAGAGGTCTGGGAATCTGTGAAGCTTGCGTTCATAAGAGTATGATGGTTCTATCTCCAGTAAAGCTTGTCTAATGGGAGAGCTGGTCTAATGAGAGCTGGTCTAATAGTCGGCATTTACGGGAAACCTCCAGACCAGTTTTTGGAAGCTCTTTTGAATGCAACACTCAAGAAAAGCTGAGGTAGTGTGTTACAGTATGACAGCAAAATGGTCACAGGAAGCTGAACTGGTAGCTCTTAAAAATGAATAGTAATGTCAAATCAGAGCCTTTGAATATAGTTTCAAGACAGTATCAACAATTAATGTATAGTTATTGCTCAGTAAATCAGTCCAAAAGTAGTTACAGACATATTTTGAAAACAAGTGAAAGAGGATGACACTTTGCATTTTTAAAAGCCACAACAATGACTTGTGGCCTAAGAAAATGTCACATAAAATGATTCTGTATGTGTACATTTAAATGTGCATGTCTGTGTATACATTAATGAGACAAATAATAAAAAATATTGCAAAATATCGTCAACAAATAATGGGAAAATATTGCAGTGGCTATTTATCATGAACATAGGCTACTAATGAAAAGTCTTCATTGTATTTTTGCCTTCCTTAAGCCTAATACAAATGTGGAGAAAGTGGCATGACCATTGAGCTGACATTAAAAGCTTTAAATTGAATTACACTGGCAGAAACCTTTAAAAATTTTCTTGGGAGGAGAAAAAAAATCATGACAGGGCATAACAGATGTATGAAATTAAGAGCATTTAGGAAATATCTTTTCTGTATGATGGGAAATGTTTCTAATTGCACTCACAGGGTGTCTTTAAGATCTGCTGGTTTTGTTTAAGAAATGTTCTTTGTGATCTCATGGATTTTCAGCAGATATATATAGGCAAAAGAATAAAATGCATATTAAGAGATATGTTTTTTGCAAAAATCAAGTCATTCATTCTCATTGTCGAATGCAAAAACTGTAAAAACAATGCCATTTAATGTATAGGATTAGGATGAAAAGAGGGAATCTTTTTGGCTAATCAGGAACCTGCACTACACCGATGGATGTGATATTCCAGTGCTTATGGGTGGTCTTGTGTCTCATATCACAACCGGACTGTGTGGGTTTCCTGGTATATCTGTGCCTTACTTTATGTCAAATCTTAGTGCTGTTCTTTTCCTGCATCTAGTAATTGAGATGCAACAGGAAACACTATATGTGGATATCAGCATTATTAATAATGTCCGTGCTGCAAGGCTTTCCCAACCAGTACTCAATGTTCAAAGTCCTCTTCAGCACATACTGAGAATCAGGTAAAAATGCAATGGAATTTATTTTCTTGCATATTGCAGAATGTCAATGAGTTCCTGCTGTGTCATAGACTCCCATAGATTTAATGTGTTGAATCAAATTTCAGTAAGAAGTATCTTCTAAAATTACACTTCCCTTTTGTGTTTACCAAGAAGTTCACAAATGGAGTTTTTCCAAAGAGTAAATAAAATGTTCCAGATTTTTATGCTGCTTTTGCTGCTTCCGACGGGAGTCATCAATTCAAAGCCAAACATGACTGTCCAATCAATGCCACAGAATTGCAGCATTGAGTCTAGACCTTATCAGTTCCTTATACTTTACTTGGTTTCCATTATGACAGGACTTCCCTGTTTCTTTTTCTGTATAAAGGGAAAAGATCATACCTAGAGATGCAAGCAGGAATAAACCAAACATTGAAAGGAACCTGTCCAAAGTGTAATACAGACAGAGAAATTAATTTCTTTGTGTCCAATGTGGATGAGAGTCAAACTGATGAATTCATTCTGTTTGGAAATTCTGCATCTGCAGAATTTTTACCATCTACAACCACAGTCTCTGAGAGTTAAGTGGTTCAGGGACAATGTACTACATTTTATGGGATTTGAAAAGAAGCAGCAACATCCTGCCTGATAGGCTGGAGTAGTTAACAAGAGTGAAAGGAACTCCTCCTGGACAGTTGTTTGGCAGTTGTTTTTTTTCCTCACAAATGTCTAATTAAACTTTACCACTCATTCCCAAGAGAGGCTGTGGAGACCAAGAGTATGGAAGAGTTTATAAAAAGGTTTGGCCCATATTCTGTGGAGCAATTCTATCACTGCTCTTCTCTGTAGTGGTCCAGAGCAACCTTCAGCAAATTTTGGGGCTGCTGCATGCCCTTGGCAGGGCAAGGATTGCCTTGCAGGGGTCTTATTTCTAACACTCCTTCATTATTGCCTTCTCTGGGAGGAAGCACACTGACAATTAGATGTATTTCTGGTTAGAAAAAAGAGCACCTGGGACCAAGCTCCTGTGCATCACATCCAACCAGCTCTTTTTGTCTTGTTTGTTAGATCGTTTCAAGCACAGCTTTTCTATGCTATGTCAAATTTCATTGCTTTCTCTCAAAGTATATGGTCAACTCTTTCAGAGGAAGGCTGTGTGTTTGTGCACAGGACTGTGTCTTTACTTATGGGACTCAGACTCTGTGTGATCTATTGAGTATTGGAATATTATATTATTTATCAAAATCACTCTTCGCAAAATAAATAGTGATATTTTCTACTTGCACATCACTCTGCATATTGAAAATGTTCTACAAAAACATCTCCATTATCTTTGCCTGGTATTTAGCATCCTTACCTTAGAAGTGGAAAAAATTCAGAGTGTAGTGATTTTCTGGTTACTTCATACATTTATTCCTTATCACAGACCGTGGATTTAGAATTATAAACATAAAAGCCATGTCAATTCATTTAAAGCAAATATTCAAAAACATGTTGCATCGGTTAGCTTCAGATGGAAATGGAATAAATTATTTCTTTGCTGTACACACGAGAAAGTAAAATGTTTACCAGTATCAGAACTGCTTCAGCCCATTGATAGCGAAAACTGAAAAGATACAGATGATGGTTTCTGGCATAAATTTGAGCAGGGAAAGGATTTGTTGCGAAGGATACTCATGCTAATGGAATAAAAATGACCCGAATTTTCTGACGGATGTCAAGTCACTGGAGTCCAGGATGACTTTGAACAATTCAGTCAGCATCAGAGAAAACAAATTGTCTGGATGAAGTAACCTCTCATTCAGTTCTGTATCTTTTGTCACCAACAGTAAAAATTTCCAAATAACAAAGTACAAAACACTTCCCAAACTTTCTCCAAATGAAATCATCCAACTATGTTTCAGGTTCATTTCTCATACTTAGAAAGGGAAAAAAAAAAGCAATAAAAAAAGAAGTTACATTGACTAACTCTGAATTAGGATTATTCGGCTGCAGTCACACAACCTGCATTGTAAAGTTTGCATTTAACTTCTTTCCCAGAGAATGTTCACCGGTAAAAAAATATACGAGTAAATAACCTACCAAACCTTTTATACATAAAAGATAAGGAAGACAAATATTCTTTGGAAAAGGCTGCTAGCTTGGAACAGAGATCTGACTGCTCATTGTATCACACCTCTGAGCTGTACACAGGAAGGGTGCATGTCACGGGCCAGAAAAATCATCCTAGAGTACTGCAAACGGCCGAGAGGCTGTAGGATGGGGAACACAGGATTAGTTTAGAACTTAGTGGCTTCACAAAACTTACACGTGCAGTTAATGGATTAGATTCGAGAGATCTAGGCCCAGATATTCCTTTTATGAATACTGACCCAAGAATTGCTTTGTGTTTAAAATTAATTTCATTTTTCAAAATGGGTATTAATTTCACAATAAAAAAATAAAAAGAGAGGACTGATTATCTTCAATTTAATTGTTTTTTCTTTGAATCAGGGAAACTATGTGACCTCTTTGAAAAACACTAGAATGTTATGTAGTATAGTTCTATATAATACATATATTAGTGTAAATAGTCATCTTTCCATAATAGAGCATGAAAGAATCAATGTCCTAGTACGTAGCAAATGAAATCCCTCTCATTCTTTGAAAAATACCTTTCAAAGTTGTATTTAAATAAGTCATTAACGTGATGTTAGACTATATGTTAAAGGGTCAAAAAATACATTGAAAAGGATGATACGTTTCATTCAAAACAAGTAAATGTAGCAAAAAAAAAAGAAAACAAACAACTCTACCTTTAGCCTGAAGAAATCTTTACAGCACTTGTTTTGGAATCCCTTTAGGTAAAAGATTCGTGCTTTTTATCCAATGTGTTTCATTTTAGAAGAGAGCAGACAAACCCAGTGAAAATATTTCCATCGCGTATTTCAGTGAGTTCAGAAAACTCACTGAATATAAGAAGAATCCTTCTAAACCTCTATTTACACCAAACCTTCTGATGTGTATTTAGTGAGACAATGAGCACAGTGACTAAAGGGGTCCTGTGGTCTCCTGCAAATGTTGTGAGCTCTGTTGTGTTGTTGGAGACTAAGGAACAAAGGCTACAGGCGATGTGGGAGCAATAAGAGAGGCACAGTTTCAAGAGAAACGACCTGATGTCTCATAGGCACCACTTCCAGCACAAATAATTAGAGTCTAGTTATCCATTGAGTTCAGCTGGATTCCCCCTCCCAGTGCAATCCTGCTGCCTTCTGGAGCAAGTAGCAAGGACCCCAGATTTTTGGAGAAGATGCTTAGACCACAAGTCAAGAGATAATATACTCTTTTTAGGCATTCAAGCAGGAACCAACCACTGAAATGAATAGGTTAGTGAATTACAAAGTATTTATATTTATCAGTCTTTTTGTATTACTGAAGTGTAGAGAGAATCGCTTTTGCAACCGTTTCCCCAGGTTACACACCTGTACATTGACACTAGCAGAAAGGTAGAGCAGGATGTCTCTGGGTGTATCTCCCTTTAAAATGCAAAGTGCTCACCTCCTGTAGAGAAGTCTCTCACCACTCCTGGGGAGCTGGCAGCTGATGAAGACAAAAAAATAAGGTTCATTAGGCGTGCAAGCATTCTGGTAAAATCAAAGATCACCCTGGAACCCCCTTAAACGTATTATAGTTACCATTAAAATCATCATCATAGTATTTGAAGTTAGTAAAACATATTGCTTAGGCTATAAAACATTCTAAACTAGTATCCCAAATGTCTTGCCTCAAGCAAGCACTTAAATTAAAGTTTCAGACAGCTGGCACTGGAATCAAAATAACAGTTTTGCATGAAGAGATTGGATAAACATGATTATTGTTTTCATAATTTATTTTGTCAACGTGCAGCATTGTGCCTTAATCCGTCCATTGTACTTGGACATGATTTCTTTCACTTTTCAACAGGTAACTACATCTTTCACTGTGGAGTTTTACAGAAAACAATCCTAATCGATCGACTGCTCTTGAATAATCTAATTCCTAATTAGTTGAGTCTGAACACTGAGAAAGGCAGCATTGTGTGCTTTAATTAAATTCCATAATCTGGAATTTTTATTTGCTTGCCTCATAAGATCTTCTGGTTTTCAAGGAGAGGCTAAAGTAACAATATCACCACTTAGAGCATGAAAAAGGGGGCAGTGTTTTGGATATTTGATACAGCATGATTGCAACAACTACAAACATAGAGTACTTAATTAAGACTAAACCCATTTCCTTCTTACCTTGAGTAACAATTTTTAGATGTTCTTCCTGTATTTATTCCAGCTCAGCTGCTCCATGCCTTTTCAGTGCTGTGAAGATCACATACTCTCCTTTATGTTTCTCTTCAGTCCAGACCTCTCAACCAAGTAGCCCGTTGAAATGTATTGAAATCAAGTGCTGGAAATCTTCTGCAGCAGATGTTTAAGCAAATGCACATTTTCAGAGACAGATCCCGAAACGCTCTACATTTAATACCCTCTTCTGAAGCCAAAATGTGGCTTCTTGAACAAATCTCAAAAAGATTTCTGCGTTCTTTTTCCCAAGTGTTTAGCCAGCAAAAAATGCAAACTTCCATCCAACAATGACACACATAGTTAGAAAAGAAACAGGCTTAAAAAAAGCTCCTGCTTTGCAGGCATAGGAATATGTTTGGACTTTGCTGGAGAGTGAAAAAGCATTCTTTTGATTCATGTTGGTCTTTTGTATCATTTTGTAGCCACTTCCTCAAGAAATATTTTTAAATGTTAAAAAACATTCTAATAGCAGTAAATATGTTTCATGTAGGCCCCTTTGAATATTGTCCCTACAGATCTTTCACTCAAATGGGAAATTAAAGTGTGACATTGGCAGGAGCTGAGCTTTCCAGATTCTGTCTACACAACTGTAAATTGGAGATATATAAATATATTTTATATGTTCAGTATTCACCTGCTTCACAGGGATGTTACGGAGCTTAGGAAGACTTGTAAATGACTTTCAATCATTCTGTTGAAAGTATTTCATGGACAAAATGCATCTTTCTCACAAACATATATTAGGAATTAGCCTCATTGAATTCAGTGGGATCGGTGTAAATTTATTGCACATATGGGACTGAGAACAAAACCTGTCTCTGTTTATGCAAACAAGTTGTATGGGTTTTGCTAGTGTGAAAAAATAGTCAGTCATTCTCACATTTGTGAAAAAGATTTATCAAGCCAGCACAGACCCAACAGGTGCTGTTCAAGGTTGCCCTTTGCTTTCCACACCTGCAATAAAACAGCCTTTGCCTCTGATGGGAAGTCCACATGGAAGTACGACCACCAGGGCACCAAGAGATATAACCAAACTTTCAGCTCTGGAAGGCAACATATTTACCACCACTTGTGGCCTTAAACAGGCCTTGACAGGACTCAGATCTCCAGAGGTCACTGTGTTAAGACATTACATCAAGGCACAAAAAAATTTTGGACACTGATCAAGGTAAGGGAGAGAGATTGAAAGAAAATCACCTATATTGACATTCAGCTCTTTTCTTTCCTTCCTTGGACATGTCTCTCTTGCTTTTAATTAAGCTCTCAGATTCATAGCTTAGGTATTTTTAATAACTAGAGAAGTGCTTGCAAGGCAAATTTTTCACTTCTAAGAAGGACCCGTAGAATGAATGTTACCTTCTAATTTATAGGTAAACTTAACCTGGTTTTACATTTACAGCAATATATTGCATAGCCATTTGTGCACAACAGGCTGATGACATAAAAGATTTTAACTTCTAATAAATGGTGAAAATGTTGGATCACATGCCTCCAACACACTGTAAGCATAGTGCCTGCTGATGAATTAATCTAATTAACAAAGGTGAAGGTTTATAATTGGGGTTAACTAGAATTTAACTGGTCATTGTTCATGCCCCCCACTGTATTGTCCCCTAAGTAACTCACTCTGGTAACCCTCCATGGTCCCTCGACCCCAGCATCAAACTCAAGGATCAGCTAGCTTCAAGGAAAAGTAGATAGAATCATATTTCCAAGACTGTAATAACAGCAGAACTTAATGGTGTGATATTTTTATACTGTTTAGGAAAGAGACCCTATTTTTTCTTACTCATAAGCCCAGAGTATTTTTAAATAGTTCAAGTCCCTGTAGTACTTCGCAGTTTGCAGCGCAGTTTAAAAAGTAATACATCTTTTCTTAGATGTACCCCAGATTCTGCCTTTTAATAGACATGATAATGAGATTCTGTGTCTTCATTTCCCAGTGTGCAGAAAGCTCAAATAAATCTTTGATTGTTCACAACCCTGGAGAAGGCTCCCAAGCCCAGGATTGTAATGATGTTTCTCTAAACAATCATTGCTAATGAAATTTAAGTGTATTTAAAATATATAGATGCGTGTGTGTCTATATATTAGTACTATCAAAATTGGGTTTTTAGTCATTTTGCTTTGTAAATTTGAATCTGATTGCAGTAAACTTTGCTCTCAAGAGATTCATTTCTAGGAGAAGGAATGTCCTGAGTTATTTCTCTGACCTGCAAGACACACATTGAGCTTCTGCTTTTGAGTGAACTCCCTCTAATAAGGAAATCAAGAGATGTTTAAAAGAGCCATTCAGTGACTTCTTCATAAGATTAGGAACCATGTCCCCAGACCACTGCTGAGAGTGTCACGCAGCTGACTGCAGTCAAATTGCTGTAACAACTTTGAAAGAAAAGGGTGTCCAAGTAACTCAAAGGAACGTTTAAAAAGCAAAGCAGACAGAGGGGGGACAGGGATAGATAATAAAGGGTTAAGAGATGGTTAGAGTTAAGATATTTCGGAATGAAATAAAGGGTTAAGATGCTTCAGAGCGAAAACAGTGAGGTTTTTAGAAGATTTTATTATCTGAGCAGCAGTTTAACCTTTTTAATTGGAGACTCAGTCAAAAAAGTCTGTCCCTATCAGCATCCATTATAAGGAATATACGTAAAATGTCCCATGGACTGCTCACTCTCTCTGTGTCCTTGCTGCTAGCCACAACTGCATGCCAGAGTGTTACACACACACACAGACTTGTGCATAGTCCCTTTCATCCATAGCTGATGAGGCTGTTAGAGGAATCCTTTCACAGCAAAAGTGTGGAGAATCCAGAACAGTTAATCATCTGCCTTAAGACAAAAGTTTTAAGACAAAAATGATAAGATATGGCACTGAAGACCAAGATGTAATAATAAACAGGATTGGCTTGATGGCTTATTATAAAATCCAAGTTTGGCAAGGTTCAGTGAAATATTACTTAATATCAGCCAAAAGCAGAAATAAAACTGAGCTTTGCTGCACATGATCTGTTTGTTAAAAGAGATGAAATACTGTGATTTCTTTGGCTACTTCAGACTTGTGGGTAACTGCATTCCAAGTTAAAACCTGTAGGTAACCTTTTTATAGGAAAAGAAGTTGAAGAGCCATCAGCATTCACCTGTTCAGTCACCATTTTGCACCGTTTGATGCAGATTGTTGATTACAATTATCAACGTTCAGCAAAGACACACATAACATACTTGTCCTCAGGAAAAAATGCTAATGATTTACACCCTCTGTAGGTGTTAAATTTATTTTAAAGGGAATCCAGTTTGAATGGCATTGCTTTTTTTATATCAAGACTCAAATGTGTCGACAAAACTTCCAGTTTATTTCCATTCTTTTTATATTTGTATGTATCCTAGGAAATAAATGATCACACACATTCCCATTTTTTACCAAAAACTGAAGCTCTTCAGAAATGTTGCAAGAAAAGCATTTTGATTATAATGTTGTCCATGTTATAAAGAAACCTAACAGGACTTTGGACACCACTGACTTCTAAAGTTTATGGCATAGAGAGTCTTACAGAAGACAGCAACTTGCAAAGGCATAGGAAGGATAGCAATCTCATTCCTAGGTAGCAGAAGAACCCCTTGAGCTTGGACGGTGGAAGGAGAAAGTGATAAAAGAGCTGCAATAGCTTTCGTTCCCACTGAGATTTATGCAAATCCCAACCAGTATCCACCTGGGATGATCTAGATGCTCCTGGATTCTCAGAGGATCTCTAGTAGAGATTAGTAGTCTAAAATAATTAAATAACCTCATCTCCATTCAAATTTCACCTTTCATTTTTACACTCCACTTCCCAGCTTTGACCATAGCCTTCAAAAATCTTACCAATAAACTTTTGCCTGATCTGAAAAGAACTTCTTCTGCCCCACAGATTTAAGTATCTGTTGTATGTTACCACCAGAATTCTCTCATAAATAATTTTTTCTTTCTAAGAAAACAAGAAAACACCAAGTGTTTTTTTCCTGACTACAGGATAGAGTGCTGAGCTGTTGGTGCTAGGTTCTGATGTCAAAAATACACAACACTGCCATTGGTGGTAGTAACCTAAGATTAACTCACTGCCTGTTCTACACTTCACCCATGATGAGGCTGTATTTGGCCCACAGGCCCATCTTTTGTATAATTTTGGCAAAAATTATGTCTCCTCCTGCTTCAACAGTAGTAGACATCACAGGAGATGCTGGTATCTCTTACAGACAAGATTCAATAGGATCAAATCAAAGTAGATTCTATAACGAAAGTTGATAAAGAAGAGTGGTGTTACCTATTAAACAGAAAAAATGATAGACACAACGATGCGTTCCTCAACCTTGGAGGAGGCTTCTCTTAATTTCTTTCTTCTGCATATGGCCTGAAAATGAATCAGAGAAAAGCAATCAGAAAAAAAGAAGGGGGGCTGGGGAGGAAACAGAGAAAGAATACCTTCAAAGGCAGTTAATTATTGGAGTGGTGCTGGATAATCAAGAGATCTGTGGCTGTAATGTTTACAAAGGTAGGATGGTCCAAGAGCCTTGGTCTCAGATACACCAAGACAGCAAAGTTAAGACCTGGTCCTATTTGGCAAACAGATGCAACCTCTTTTTAATTAACAGCATATTCCTGACTTAGTTCAGCTTGTATGGATGGAAAGGTGTTTCCCAAGGAAATCAGAGTAGGGACAGAATAAGAAAAAAGGTTAGGGGGAGAGGAGGAGGAGGGAAGGTGAGTTCAGGAGGGCAATGAGGCGGGGGTTAACAACACTGCTTAAGATCAAGGGCTGAAGTGCTGAGATGCTGCCAGACTTGAAAACTTTAATTTACTGTCACTGTTAGCCCCCTTTGAGGTTTATGGTGGTATTTATACACACAGCATCAATCACATGAAACAAGGAGGGGATTTATAGTTTGTTTTAAAGACTGCAAATGCAATGTAATGCAAATAGCATGCCTCGTGGGCATTTACATTTAATGGGAAAATTACAGATGCAAAAGATTGGTAGAACAAATTTTAAATTGACTTTATTACATCTAGTGCTTTTCAGAGAATACTATTAAAAAAAAACACAAGGAGATATGGTAATGGAATTCTACACTGTAGCTTGACAGCTCAAATTCCACTTAACTGACTTTGCTTGCATCTTTCTGTTTACATTACTTCTTCCAATAAGTTTGGCTGGCAAAATCTCTGGATCATAAACTGATTAGAAGCTTTGATTCTGTTTTCTTTCCTTTTCAGAGTTGGAATATTTAATGTGTAAAGCTGATTGTATCTTGATAACTGTTTTTAACTAATGTTCATCATCAGAATTGCTTAATCTAGGCATAGTCAGGAACAGCTCTTTGAATCTATTATCACCTTAATATGTGACCATACATGCATCCTCCTTAATTTGTATAAGCTTCCCGTATCTCCCCTGTATCTCTATAGATACAATAGAAAAAGATGGCTCCATTGCTTTGTTCGCTGATGGAGTGAACATTCAGAACTAATCACAGTTACTTGCAGAAAACCCATTCTTTCTCAAACTAAGTTTAATTTCTAGTATTCCCGTGTGGCTCCAAACACTTCTGGAATGAAGATTGTTTGCTGTTCGGGTTGAAGGTTGTTATCATAAGTTCTTGACTTATGGTAGATCCATCTGAAAGGTGTTGGTTGGCCTCATATTCATTTTCAGCAGACCAGATGAAGCCCTGGTTCAAACAGGTGCAACTCTACTTGCTTCAGGGGACTTGTGCCCAATTACAGGAGGGCTGATTTGTTTTTGACACCCTCTAATGATTGCTATACAGCCCTCCCACTCAGGCCTCAAATGAGCAAATAATTTAAGGTGTTTTTTAAGCCCATTCCTATTGAGAAAATATTGAAGTGCACATGTTGGGTTCTAATCTGTTTTAAAGCCAACAGCACAGCAGCCTCTCTATGTGCAGAAACCTGTGTTTATCTGGCAGGAGCCTTCCATCTATTTTTTCTTCAGATTTCCAAATCTTTGCTATCACACAACACTCCACCCTTGACATGTCTTCCTAGACCTGCTCATAGTATAGTATAGGTAGCCATAGTATAAGCAAGGGATGACCTGACCTTCAAAGAACATAAAGCACCAATGTGGTCCAAGATTACTAGAGATTAACCTATTAGGATTGTGCCTTTCCAAGATTTCAAGCAGAACCTCCCTGAAATGCCATCCTCTTCCTTTCTATTCATCACAATATATACACATATTGCCTTGTGATATCCTTTAAACTCATTGTTACCAAAAAGCCATGATTAAGAAAAGATATGATTTGCCATTCATTACTGATTTAACTAATTCTACTGAACTCAGTGGAATAGTGAATGTTATCTATAAATACCTCTCCAGAATTTTCCTCCTTATGCCTTTTCAGTCCCTGTAGCTCTCTCCTTCATCTTATAGGGTAATATCTATAAGACTAATAACAAACTATGTGACATCTCAGTGCATTTATTAGCAAGGAACTGAGTCAAACCCGTGTTTATGCTTCATCCAGTTCTGAAAGATATATTCTCCAGGTGTTGTCACCCATAACAAATACAGAGAGCAGTCTATATTAACATTTGAGCTAAAACAAACATGTTCTGTTTAAGCAATTCACCTGAGATTGACTGCCTTGCCATTGTGACTTTTGTTTAAGGCTGTAATCCCATGCGGTGACATTCTCTTGTGCAGAAGTAGTACATTAGCACCATGCTTGGCAATGTCACAATGATGAGGAAACCATAGACTCAGGAAGCAGGAGCAGAAGGGAAACAAACTTTCACACTCAGGAACCATTAATGAAGTAAACACACTTAAACACTGACAGGTAATTTGCAAAGCCACCTAGCAGTCATGTTCCAAATCAAACCAACATTTCACAAAAAATGCAAACCTATCTGTAAAATTAGAATAATTTTAAAGCTAGGTTATCCTACCATAGACATGTAACTAACGTTTAAGCAGCCACAACATTTTCAAAACAGAGAGGGAAAAGGCCTCTTTTCCTCCTGTGCAGAGGACTATGCTTCCGTTTTGTATCTATTTCTGATGAACCATAAAGAAACTAAATTTACTGCAAGGGTGCACATCATAATGCAGACTCTTAATCCTATAACATTGCTGAGTGCTGTTACATCATCTTTAGGCACTATAAGTATCTCTGTTTTCAATAAACTCTTTACCAGTTTTAATAGTAACTAGAAGAATTTGGAGAGCTGAAGCTAATATTGTTGTGCTTAGGAAGACACACACATATGTCCTTATAATGATGGGCAAAGACCTGTTTGTGTATGAACAGTAATCAGAGTTGCACAAAACTAATGAATTGGTATTTTTTGTGAAATGCTAGCTAGACAAGTGTGCACAGATCACAGTATCTGAACCAGTTTCGCAACACACAAGCGACAAATTCTGTTTCTACTGAATTTAATGAAATGGCAATTTTAATCCCCTAATCCCAAACCATCTTTCGATGAGAATTAACATTTCTTCTGGAGCTAAAGATTTATGCTGACAAGATGCATACCAGGAAAAAAAAATGTTAAACCTCCTGAGTTTCAAGTACTTTCGTCTTTTTTGATAAGTATTTTCCACATCTCCAAAAACAAACACTATTCAAATAGAGTTTAGCCCAGGTTTCTGAAAGACATTGATTACCTTGCAAGTGCTCTAGGACTGGCATGTGAATTTTAAGACAAATACTGTCCAGATAGCGCATACCAGCTGCCATTTACTACATAGTAGTATATTCCCTCACCTTCTGTTTTAGTTTTATGAAAGATTGTTTTCTTTTAAAATGGCAGGTTCCCTCCATTCCTTCTCCTCTCCTCACGGTGAGGCATGTCATCTGATACTAATTTGTACTTGCTTTGTGTTTTGACTTAATTTGATTAATAACTATATCCTCTAATGGCAGTGTGACTTAACAATATGCTATTATGTTGGTGCTCTGTACTTCAGCATCTAGGAGCAATTCGTCTGCATCAGAGGAACATTTTGAAACTAATTCAAAGAGGCATTATTCTGTACCTCTTTACCACAGGGTAGAGGTCTGCTCTTCTACTGGAATTGCCAGCTTGAACCTTCAGGCCAAATCTGTGTTGAATTTATCCAAAGACATTTCTCAGCACTCACATTCCAACCTGAATATCTACAGAATTGTTTTACCCCTTTTCCCACTCTCATATTATTGATTTTCTTTTGTGTGTTTTTTTAAGTTCCCTTACACATTCATATTTTAGATATTTTAAAGGGTTTTAGTTGTAAAATACTTCAGTGAAAAAGTGTTTCAGCATTGTGAGATTTTTATCATGGAGCTTACAAACACAAAAAATAACAATAAATCCTATGAAAGAGAAATTAAGAGAAAGAGATAGAAAGTAGGCAAGCAAGCAAGCAGGAAAGAATTTATCACATACCAAATTACAAGTATGACTGAACTTTATAGTGTCTTAAGATATGACACATGTTTTCTGTTGTATAGGATGAAGCTGGTAAATATAGTTTAACTTGCCTGTGGGGAGGCAAGGAAACCCAGTGGATTCATGCTTATGTTGATGAAAAGGTCCCATTCTTTGAGGAGAAGGAAGATACATAGCTAAGGGGAAAAAGAAAAAAAAAAAAAAGCAAAACAAGGAGAGGTTTCTAAAAAGATTTCATGTCTAAAGGAATATGACTACTGGGCACATGCCAGAGAAGCCAGTGTTTGCAAGAGAGAGGAGCAGAATGAGACAGAAAAACGATGTATGGGAGTTCAATTTACCTGTTACTGACCCAGAGTCAGCAACTGCTCTTCAGGATTCTTGCTTCTGTAAAAGAAAGATTTAAAGTAACACCCATGGAACCGCAAAGCAAACCTGTCTGAGTATTGAAGCAATTAAAGGATCAAACATATTTAAAAAAAAAAAAAAGTAAGTAATTGCCTTTACAGTGGAAACAATGGCAATAAAGTTTATACATGATGGTTTCCTTTGTATTATACCAATGCTTGCCACATGCCAAAACAAAAACCAGATTGCATAATATGTAGGTTTTTCATAATTTCCTCAGATTAGGTTTTTATTAATGCCTGTCAACAGCAAATGATAGGCATGTGTTGCATTAACAGCCGCTAGAAGCCATGCCAGTACTGACTTCTCTGCAAATCTAAAGCTTGGAGGAAGCTTAAAAGCCCATTGATTGAAGAGGAATCAACCCCATTTGCATTAAATGTCAGAGGTTTTTACCTTCCCTTTTTTTTAACCAACTATTAGTTGCTGTTACATTTTTCACTAATAATAGTCAATAATTACAGGGTTATTAACAATCATCTGGAATAAACAGATCTGATTATCTTCCCCGAGGTGTTTGAGTGTTCGAACCATCTCTGCTTATTTCTAAACTTTCTGACTTGGATCATCTTGTGAAATTATTTTCTTTTTATTTCTCTTTCTGAATAGCAGAAAATAACTGCCTTTCTCCAGGCCTCCACCGTCTACCCCTCCTGTTCATGTTAATCTGTAAAATACGCTTATAGCAAAGCAAAGTAACAGAAAAAAAAATGAGTTTATATCAGGAACTGGTATGAGCTACACCTGAGAGCTACATTTTGTCCAGTTTTAGGGTCCACATAGGCACTTAGTTTATAGATTGTAAAAGGATTCAAAGCGTTTAATGTTCCAATTTCTTGAACATCGGGAAAAAAAAAAAACGTGATTTACAGATCCTTAAAGGAAAAATGAGACTAAAATTTTTAAATGGGAAATTACTTTTAAAACACTGTTGTCTAATTGGCGAAATAAAAGACTTCAGAATTGCTTTTTCTATTAGGTAATGTTCCCAGCATAAAATAAAAATGCTGTAAAAGTTTGCAAAATTGTCACATTAGAAAAGGACACACTATGTTCTTCAGTGTGTTTTTCACATCATCAGATAACCGCTTAAGTCTCTAAAATTTAAACATCTATCAGACCAAAGCGAATTAATCTAAAAAAATACTAGTAGGAATATCTGGGGTTAGATGAACATCCCAAACATTGATAACATGGTATTCAGGGAATTTATTAGTTAGGTCTACAGCTGTTGGACTGCTATTCAGCTGAGCTGTATATTGCTCACATACATTTCATGGCAGGAGCATTTCATTTTGATGAGTGGAAAGTCCATGGAAGTTTGGCCCAGGCTGCACAAATGTAAAACAGAACTCCTCTGTGTTGGGCTGCATATTTCTGGATTCAGCTTAATTAATGTTGCTGACACAAATCCAAGTTTTCAGTGAATGTCCGTCAACCTCAGAGGAATTTCATCCAAGGACAAGAACAGAATTAAGGCAAGTAGATATGGGTCAGCTTTAGGACAGACCCACTGGTTGTGCATGTGCCACTATCATAACATATTTAATAGAAGAAGAATTATTTTTTTTTTCCACTCTGGTCAAACTGAAATCAAAGTCAATATTCAAATCGGCTTCAGTATGGGTAGGAGTTGGATTTCAGTGATTTAAGTTTTTACGATTATTTTCTTTTAATTCTTTTTCTGCCTACTTCATTACCTTTTTAACTCTTGGTTGTTCTCCATGTTACCGTGACTGTGGAGCTGGCCAGGCACTTCTCCCCCAGCTCAGCTCATCATAGCCGCAAGATGCTTGGTACTCACTCAAGTACAGCTCCTGTGGACAAAGGTAGCAGAGCTGGATCACATATGATTAAAGCATGGCTTAGGATGCTAAGGAAATTGAACCCAACCCTTAGCATCCAGTCTCCACATCCCTGCTTATACACAGAGCACTCCATTACAGGAAGACAGACCTTATATGTATTCATATATAGGCTGAGATAGACAGCACCACTGTCGTCACCAATAAATGACCATGTGCAGAAAAGCCATCTCTGTTGTTTGTTCAAGGCAAAATTCTGCAACATATGATAATTAATGGGACAGGATTAATGGGACTTCTCTCAATCCATGTATAGACCTGGGAGACATGCCCAGGTGATGCTCTGGGCATGTTTGTACCCCAAAATGGGAACCGTCCACAGGCTGGCTCTGTGTGTAAGCAGTTCTTCTTTTTGGGGTATTAGGATTCTGGTGCAAGATATGAGGACATTTGTGTTTACAGTTGGGGCATCAGTGGTCACTACTATGAGATGAAGGCTGTTGGGTTGTTATGAAGAAATAGTGACCTGCATTTCAAACAAACTCACCTAATCAGTGGCTAAGATTTTGCACCAGCTGTTTAATAATCGTTTGTCTAATAAAATATTCATATTATCATATATTTTCCATCTTAGAGGATGATCAGAATGTCATTTTAATATTTTCCCCTTACTAAAATAAAATTTTAATTAAGGCTAAAGATATATTGCCTACGGAAAGCTAAACTGTTTAAAATTATTAACTGCTTGAATACTTGTTGCTACACTACAAGCTACCATAAAAGAAAAGAAATTAAGTACATGGGGGATTAACGCAATTTTGAAAGCTGCGTTCCCCTCCCTCCTCCTTTTAGATACGCCTAACTGAGCCATAACTATTTTTCTCCACTCAGCCAGACTCCAGCTTTGTGGCTTTTTTAATAACCTGGCTTTTCAAGCTTGTGCCCCCGAGAGCCTTTTCATTTCTGCCGCACTACCTACAAGCAAATTTCTTCCAGTTGCTCAACAGCCTAATGCCTCCCTTTCTTCGTTGTTGAAGCATTTCATTGCAGTTTCATTGACGGGGAGGTGTTCTGTTACAGTGGAATCAATAGCTCAGGGCTTCCCAGCACACCGATTAGCTTGTCAGTCAGAGCCTGGGGGAGGTAGTGTAAATCCCAGAATACCAGGGGCCACCAGTTTGAAAAGTAAGGAATGCAAGGAGCCCGCATGGGTTTTTCTACCACCTGTTGCTCTGCAACATGTGCAAAGTGTATTAACTTCTTTGCTGCTACATGCCTTAAAGGTCAACTGTGATAGAAGCTTTAAGCTTTTGGAATATTTTAATTCATTACAGGAATCAACTTTTACTGATTTGCAACAAAGAGCACCTTACAAAAGGCATGTTTTTTCGGTGGATGGGCTTTTTGTTGGGGTTTTTCACTAGATTTGCATTTGGCAACATGTTGGTTCTTCTTTCAACTTTTTTTTCTTTTAAAATCACTACCTCATCTGCTTTTTTAATATGCAGGAATAGAAGCCAGTTTCTATAGCAAATCTGGTTCATTCCTCTGCCCTCCCTTCCACCACAAAAATAGTATCAGTTTAGATGATCCAGACTGTCGTGAGGGGGATATTTCTTCTTTCACCAGTTTAGATTTGAGGAGGATGAAATTATGAAATATGAAGGTGCAGAAATTCTGCTGTACATATGCTCCTGGTGCAGAAAGCCTGCGTGGGGGTGGTAGTGTTGGCACCACCCTACTGTCCTGGGGGAGAGCAGGGTGGCTCCAGCTTCTTCCAGCCCTTTTAGGCTCTTCTGGTATTGACTGGGAACAATTAAAGAAGTTCAGAACTGCACTTAACTGCACGTGCAATGGGTCTTTAAGCCACCTGAAGCTACCTCGTGGATAAAGCTGTGTCCTAATGGCTAGCCAAGGTAATACAGAGGTACACTGTCAGCACTCGTGGTCTGAAGTGGTGAGTGAGCAATACATCTCTGGATCAGCCTCTAAGTCTTTAAACACTGTCTGGGAGAACTGCTCAAATTCTAAGAAAATATGTGTAACCGAAACTCTTCCAAAGACAGCCATAAAAAACAGAGGCACAGGCCCTTCGAGCCAACCTAAGGAAACCTTATTAGAGACATTTATTACACAGAAACCACGTCACACATGACCACAAAAGGAAATTCTGTGCTTAGAGCATAAAAGCCTGTGTTTTGGAAAGGTTTTGCTGTCACCACATTTGGGTTTGCTCACAAAACCTCTACAAACTCACCACAAACCACAAAGTAAACCTGCATGGTGCAAATTGTGCTTATTAACATAATTCCACAAAATTAACTCAATAGAGCTTTTTTTTATTAGTTTTGTTTTAAAGAATGGCACTGGGATTTTCTGACTAATAGCATAAACAACAGCTGGAAACTCTGGGCTGTCCAAGCAGATTCCAAAGTTTGCACTGAAAATATTAATCTTTTCAATGGAGAATAATCTTAGACTCATGTCTTTATAAGTGCAAGGAATAAAAAAAAAAAGTTATATTAAAGACTCTTAGTGAAATGCTCTTTGCTTTAGCGTGAAGAAGGAATCCAAGTCAATCTTCTAACAATTTTCCTTTCACCAGCAAGTGTAAGCCTGCTTTAATTTTAAAATACAAATACACAAGTTTTTCTTTTAAGCATGTTTGTTCAGATATTTAGTTGCTTAAGCACCACACTGAACTTTTTTTGATATGTGAGCACATACCTTTTACATCACCCATTCATTAATAATTTGAAGCCCATAAAAAAAACTTTTTTGTTTTTCTCCCCCCTTCCTCTCCACCCACTACTAGTAGTGCTGTTAATTCAGCAAAATTAGTAGTCTTATGTTGTCAGAACAAATCACTCCCACTCGGTTATGAATGTGGTTACTCAGCAAGACTGCATGTTCAGAATTTAAGGGATGTTTTTTCTCTCTGTTTCCATCTTTCACTTCTTTTCTTCCCTCTGCATGCATTGTAGTAGTGAACATCTGATACGGGTAAAATTGCACTGGGTGATTACTTAAATTCAACATTTGACTGCCGAAAAATATTCTGTGCCTTGACACTTCTTTCACCAAAAACCCTGCCTCGTGTTGAATCAAAGCACTTGCTACAAAAGCGTGGTATCATATATCATTTCCGCAATTTTGACCAGTAAGTGTAATTAATTATTTCTTTACCTTGCACCTTACAGACAGTTACCTCAGGCATCTGAAAACAGGTCTGCTACTTGTAACCACTTGAAGCTTCTGTCATCGGAAGGGGATTACCCTGTATTACTTATTACACACACACACATGCACGCGCACACATACGCACACATTATACTCCAAAAAGGAATGCAAGACCGCCCAGCCATGAGCTATCAACGCCAGGCTGGGCCTGGAGAGCAGAAAACCCATGGGCAGTGCAGGGACCATCCAGCACAGCATGGCCTGGAGTTTGCACTTACCAATAGATTTGCCCTGCGGAGATCATGTTTCCATGCATTTAACAGCCTCTTGTTAGCTATAGGTTGGAAAAGACATAACTATGCATACATTCACTTTCATACTGTTAATGCCTGACTTTCAGTAAAAGTGAACAGACCAGTAAAGACTTTCACAGCTGTTTGGGAAAACATATCTGAACTAAGGAAATTAAAAAGAAAAAGAGGTCATTCGTAGGTAAAGTGATATTGCCCTTCAGACATGTTGTTTTTTCAAATTATCACTATTTATAAAACTCATGAATTAATTCATGAACAAAAGCTATAAAATATTTATGAGCTTTCTATAGACATGGAAGTTGTGGCTAAACAAAAATACATGTGCAAAATATACACATACAAATGAAACCACGTACATGAAGAGACATAAATGTCACTGGCATCAAGCTGAGAAACCTACTAGTTGGACCCACAGACATCTGCATTCTGCTATGGTACATGTGAATAGATTCTAAAGGCATGGTGACCGAATGGTTATGTGCATGCATGTCCAAACATTTTTAACACAAAATACTTCTGTACATCCAATTGTTTGCTAAGAGGCCAATATCCTAGCTCATTCCTGTTCTCTCTGCTCCTTCACCTATAGCTTTCTCTAGCATTGTGCACACAATACATGCACTGAAAAACTTGTCTCTGTTAATCAGTGCTGCATAAGCTAGTTATACATTTCATATCCGAATCAACACCTACAGCCTTCATGACTTCATGTGTTTGGATTCTGTCCTAACTGGCAGCAAAAGCTGTCATTAGGAGCAGGAAACTGTATGAAAGACCTTTCATGGCCTCTTTCAGCATGCAATGTCATCTGTTACCATGGGTTGTATAGTACTGATGGCTATAAATGCCACTATGAATGATGCAATCTCATATGTGATGATGAACTTGAAAAAACCTTTGTTGAATTTGTGCTTAAGGTGCTCATATTCCAGTTATTCATGAGCATCCAAAATGTTGATCACCAGCCGGGTGTTTCAGCAACCCCAGTGGCAATGCTACAAAACTCAAGCACAGCCCTTCCTGTAAAAGATGGCACAAATAAACTCACTTTATAGATTCCATGAGAGTTATTTGTCAGGCATGTCAGCTCCAGCTCATTTCCCTAAATTTCATATCATTTCCTGGTAGAAAGGTTTAGAAATAAAATTCGCAGTTTCCTTTACCTTTTATTTTTTTTTTCAGAGGATGGCATTTCTTTGTGCAGTCCTCCTGCAATCTCTCTGTTTGGCTGTATCTATAAATACATTTTGGATATGCCATTGCTCCTGTATGTAAGCTAGCTTATCTGTCAGGAGCAAAGCAATTTATTTCCCAAATTGTAGGTGTGAGGCAAGGAATTGGGTGAACTTCAAACTGAGAGATATGGAAGGGCAGCCAGTGCTCAGCACAGTTCAAAGGGACATTGTGGGCAAGTCCCCGTTGCTGACTGCCAATGGCTCTCCATCACGAGCAGCTGCAACCAGCCATGGCCTGCTCTTAGGAAGCAGCTGCCAATCATGCTGTATTGTGTGGTGATTTTGTGCTGTGACAAAATATTCCCACCATAGGCTACGATGAACTCATCTTATGATGAATTCATCAAATGTATTCTTTCTTTTAAATTAATGGACTTGAACCTCAGTCTCCAAAGGCAAAGAGGTCAGGTTTTAACCCATAAAAAACTGAACTTCAACAGTATTGAATTCACTTTGTTCAGAAACAGATTTGCAATTCTGAGTTAGTTGTCTTGTTGGCCCTTTTCTGGGCCTATCCACTAGCTTGGATGATCTGGATGATGTTGGTGCTTTCTATGAAGAAGTAGCCATCTGGTGGTTGCCCTCTTCCTTGTGCCTTTGGGAGTCCTTCCTGGAGGAGGGAGTTGTAAATTTAGTGGCCTGTTCTGAAAGATTTTGAAGTAGAAAGTACCAAAACAGCAGTTAAGAAGATTGGAAATGAGACATAAAAATAGATACAGCTAAAAAAGTTTAATGCTACTCCTGAGGACACAAAGAGCCTTTAGCTAACAGAAACAGTAAAGAAAGTAAGAGCTTGGACACTTTGCGCTACCTGTCGTGCAATGTCATGAAGTTGAGGAGGGTTGCTGTAGTCCATAAGGTCCACAATCAATCCAGATTTTCAGCACTAACTTCTGAGCTCCCTGTTCTTATTAACTGGTAGCTAGAAGAAAATCCTTTATGAGAGAGTCTAATACTGCTATAAATATAGAACTTTATCATTTTGTGTTACTTTGTGCAAATCATAGGGGATGTAAGTAGAGAAGAAATTGCACTAAAATAATTTGTAATTCTCTTTCCTTTTTTCTAACAAGAATCACTGGCCGTGTGTAATATTTGTTGGAATAGTAAACTGTTGAATATGTGGGAATTTGTAAAAAAAAAAAAAGGAAATTGGGATGGATGAAAAAGAAAACATAGAAAAAGAATAAAGTGGAAAAATGAAAAGTAACATGATAAGCTGCATGAGACATTTGTGCCATGTAAATCAATGTTGAAGAAAACATTAAAAAGCTAGAGATGCAAGTAGCTGTTCCCATGACCCAACAGCCCAGGGCATGTACCTAGCCCTGGGGAGGCTTTGCAAAGTAAGGGATCTATTACAGTCATGTCACCCAGGACCTTCACCCATGCTGGTGACTTGGAATAGCTGGCTGTGATTTTGATCCCTGTCAAGTTAAATGTGGAAGCCTCAAGTCTGTATGCAACGTAGGCAAGCACATCTTCAACTGTTCCCGCCTACTCAATATAACTGTACAGTTTTTAGAGTCTTTGTACTGTTTAAGCTATATCTTGGCTCTTAGAAATATCCCACTGTTTTCACTTTTTAACCAAACAAGCAAAGATGCTCACCTTCTTTTCTCATGTACAAAGAGATCATGAAAAAGGCAGATTCACAGGAGTTTCTTAAACAACACTGAATATGCTTGCCCAGAAAGACAAGAGATTGCACTGTCAAAACCTGGGGCTATACAGGGAAAAATAATAAAAAGATTAGGGGAGAGGAGTTTTTCAGGTCTAGAACCAGAGCCTTGTATCAAGGATATCCCCTTTTGTTCTCATCTCTTTTAACTTTCTTTTTCCCTCATAACAGTTGCCCAGTGGTTATGAAGAGCTTCAGTCCTGCATTTCAACTAAGGGGCCCTTCTTTATTCTCTCAGAAGAGGGTTGTCTCAAGAGCACCATGCTAAAGTACTAAGTTATCATCAGGCTGGGGCTTTCGTGCAACTGTTTGTGTGTGTGTGAAACAAGCTCTCAACATGCTAGTAAGAAGCCTTTAACCCAGATTACGCCACCTCTCTTTCTATAGTGTTCTTTTAGGGCAGAGTGTGAAAGGTCACCCTCTCAGGCTGGATAGCAGTACTCAACCAATTACAGTGCACCAGTGTTTCTACAAAAGAGAGTTTTGAGCCCACAGCTACAAAAGATTTTACGTGTCTGATTTTCAAAAACACAACTACAAAAGGAGGAGGCTTGCTTATGTCTATTTTGGGGCCCTGAATGATTTTCTTGTTTTTTTAAAAAAAAACAATTCTGCTTCTCCAAAGAAGTCTGAAAAATGTGGCTAGCTCGGGACCTATGCTATTTAAAGAGCAAAACCTCTAATCCTTCAGGTTCAAGTAGATGTGATTCAGGAGTCCTGTAGCTGCCAGAATAATAGAACGGGTTATCCGAGTATATGAGTAGACTGGCTTAATGAAAACAGTATTTATAGCAAGCGCTTTAACATCTTTGAATTACATCTTACATTTGTCTCACATTCCTGACACAGTAGAAATCACGTATTTCTTTTGCACTGACTATAAAGTTTCATCATTATCCTAAATGTAAGTTCTTCAGAAGTATACGTGAGAATGAGCCAGCAGCCCACGTTCCTCTGTACTGGAGTTAAGCTGCAGTCAATGCAGTGACATCTGTGTTGGCTCATTGTGTATACCAATAGGGAACTCACTGTAAATGCCGTTAGAGTAATCCTTCCCTGAACATTAGGCATCTCAGAAGTCCTAAGGCAGATAATTCTCCATTTAATCTGGAGACCCAGTGCCTTCCTATACTCTGTGTAGGTAAAGGTCTCTCATTACTTAGAGAGAGAAATCTCAAATGCTTTTAAATTGCATGGCTGAGTATTCAAAAGACAGAGGATTTAGGCCATCAGCTCTTCCTAGTTAGTTCTCAGGGATCACTCCATGTTTTCAGCCTACTTGTTAAATAACATTACAATGAATATTTCAAAGCTAACTAGGAGTGTTGAGTACCTGCTGCAATCAAATCACATAGGCAATCTGGAAAATCTCAAACTGGAAGTCTCATTATTTCTAGAATGTCTATCATAGTGGTACTTTGGTGCCTGTGTTTAGAAATTTTTCTATTTCTCTCTATGAAAGAAGTTTGTTTTCTATTCTCTTTCTTCTGAACTCCTGGAAAACCTATTAAAAAGGCACAAATTGAATCTCTTTTGTAGAGGAAGGTAACAGCTAGAGGAATTGTATAAAGCATGATATTAGAATCGGCAGTAAAATATTCCTGGGATCATGAACTGTAAATGAATACAATAGCATTTATTTGAAAAATTAGGACAGGAAAATAAACTTTTATTGTAAGTCATGTAGAAGACCAACAAAGTCAGAGGAGACAACCAAAGATTGGTGCTATTTATGTCAGGGAAGAAAACAAAGTCTATGGGATTCCTAAGAAGCTCCATGGAGATAAGAGCTGTCTGTGTTACAAATTCCTTTGGTGATTCTGGGAAAAATGGTTAAAATTCCTGTACCTCATATGTATCTGCAAAATGATTACTGATGTAATTCTCAAATGTGTTGTTAGATTTACTTGCCAAGTTTTGGGGATTCTTGAAAGAGAAGAGCCAAGTGAAGTTTCACACCATCTCACAGAAGATATATGCAAGATCTTATAAAAGCCTATCTACACGCTCCTATTCAGATTCCCCAAAAGATAAACTAAAACAACACTTGCTGCACATTTCCAGCAATTGTCCCATGTCTTTTTCTTCTCTTCCTCCATTCAATGAACTGTTAAAAGGCCAAGAAGAACTGTTGTGCAGATGATACGAAGCTAAAGAACTTGTGGTAGGTGTTACACATTTTGGTACCATCTGTGCTATCTAATCCCAGCCAAAACAATCTCCCGTTCCTGTGTAACTCTGAATCTCACTGGAAAAGGGGGGGAGTAGTGTGACTGGCTCAAACCTTCCTGTGTAGGAGTATTATTATCAGTGTTTGCAAATTTTTTCCCTCTTTATAACTACCATAACTCTTCTTTAAAACCCCTCATCTGGCTGCTGGCCTACTACAGAGACTGAGCTATCTACAGAAAAATGGCTAATGTTGGTTGGTTCTCTTCTTGTGTGTTGAAGGGAATCTTCATCCAAAAGAAAATTGCCAGCTAACACAAAAAGTTCTTTTTCATTCCTTACTTTGCCTTGCAGTGTACTTCACCCTCCTTTGGGTCAGGAACACAGGCAACATCCTGACCACACATTTTATAGCACAAGTCAAGATAAATATTTCCTGGAAATCATTTTGAATTGAAACCATTTGTGGTAGATGTTTCCAGATACTGATGCCATTGCAGCTCCTCGTAAGACCTGAAACTTGTCTGGGGTTTGTTTGATTCCTTATTTTGGTTTTAGATTCAATCTATGTTGTGATCTGCTCTCAGGGAGCTTGCTCTTCCCTAAAAGTTTATGGGAAAACCTGTTTGTGCAAGGGGTTCACACATGTACACACATTAGTCATCTTATAAATGACATACATACAAAGTTGTCATCACTGTCAAACACAATAAAAGTAAGGCTAAAACACTTAGCCACATATTGATCTGCTTCTGTATCTCCTGTAGTATACTTAGTGTAATAAGGTCTTTCTACAGAGCTCTAATGCAGGGAACAGCATGCTTCCTGGAACTGTTTGCTTTGAAAACAATAAAGGAAGCATCTGATCTCAAACTTTCCCATTGTTCTGCTATTCTGCTGTTGCCATATAATCCTTGGGAACCTGTGGCCTTCATAGTAACCACAAAGGAGAATCTGATTAGGCTACCCATTACTCTTCAAAAGACTGGTTTGTCTTGGAGATATCTCTCTATGGGAGAAATATATGGGCCATGCTAATAGGGATGGAGACAGGAATGATAGAACTAAGAAATTAAAAATCCATTCAGACATGAAGACCATCTCCCGCCTAGCGCAAAATGATGCTGCGTGCCTCTTGTTGTAGTGCTGTGACAACTCCTAGCAATGGAGGTTTCCACATTGTTCCTTCATACATAGGGCATAAACCTCTTTCCCAGAAGTCTATAAACACACCCGTTTGTGCTGAAAGCCTGCACAAAATATTCTGTGTGATTTTGTTCATCTACTGATAGGAAAAAAGAATTACTGAAAGGCGAGAACACTTGCAAATTACATACACTTGTTTTGCCTTTGATTTACATAAACAAAGTTTGCCTTATAGTGAATAAATGGATGCAGAACTGTAGTCTTCCATTGTGCTTCTGAGCAGAATGGTTTTGCATTTTATTGCCCTTGGAAGATGATATCTACAAACTGGTCTTTTTCACAAATCACCAGCATGTTTGAGATGGAGATGAATATACAGCCATAGTACCAAAAGTTTAACCTCCATGTCTGCTTAGTGATTCCTTACCTTCAACCTACACTCTCCTCTATAGTTGTTGGGGTTTTTTTTGTCTCTACACTTCCCACATTACCTGGATCAGATAAATGCATGCTCTGTTTAATCTTATTAGAGCAAAATCCACTGAACTATCTTATAGTTAAGTACAAAATCTTAGCTCCAGAACATTGGTTTTGCCCGGGGATATGAAGGTAGAAGTGCTTATTCAAGGTCTATAGACTGGTCTCATTGAGACATGTGGTCAACCTGCTAATAATGTACAATGCAAGATTGCACAGTCCAGCTTAAAGGGAAAAGTTGTGGGGATTTTTGGATTCTTTTTTAAAGTAACCCCATAGTTTGCAGGAAGAGAAGTATTTGATGTCCTATCTTTGATTTTTTTCCTCTCTTTGATGTGTCACAGGACATATCTGTTTTTTCACCACATCCATATTTTCAAACAAGAGGAGAAAAAGATAGACATACACTGTTAATCAAGGATTTAAAAATTATCTCTCCTTTGGTTCATTCATCAGTAATCCTAGTATAATAAAAGTGGATCAGGGACCTTTAACAAAATGGTGTTTCTAAATTATCCTTGGGTAATTCAGAATGGTAGGTATTTTAATCTCTAAAATCCCTAGCATGTATCTATTTATTTTCACCAGCTTTTGGCACCCAGCTGGCAAAAATCCAGTCCCCACGGCAAGAGAACTATCAGAGACAATAGGAGCTTCAGAGAGGAACACAGGCAGTGAAAGAATGATCAAATTAACAATTTTTTTATTTAGTTTCTGCTGGCACGGACACACACATACAGATACACACACACACTGAGTAATACAAGAAAAAGGGAAGAGGAAGAGGGAGTGAAACGAGAACACAATACATGTGGAGAAATCCCAACAGACTTGCTACATTTTATTCAAGATTTCTTGTTCTCCAAGGCCTCTCTAACTTGCATTATTTCACTGCAGAGAATAAGATAAGAAAAGTTGAAAGGGAACAGCACTGCCCTGATTCCAGCGTACTTTCTGTGTGTTTAAAAGTCACTTTACCATCATTTTGCCATGTAGTGTGTGTGTCTGCAAGTGTGAGAGAATTTATAAGTTTCTGACATCAGGGACTGTATTTAATAGCTTGTTCACAAATCTCAACAAATCTTTCAATATTTTATACTGTGTTTACAAATTGTTTTACAGTTGGACTTCATGATCTCAAAGGTCTTTTCCATCCTAAACAATTCTGTGACTGTTATAAAGGTTGATGAGCCAAGTCCCAAAACTTCTTAAATAACATTTTAATGATATAGATAATGCAGCTTTCAACTAGTAGAGGATATCAAGCCAGTAGGATTTGCAAACAGATTGGAGAGATATTGGTTAATTGGAGGAATGGTCTTAAATAAAGCAAGATGTAGTTCAAAGGGCCTAATGTAAAGCATTGCATCCTGTAGGAAAGACAGGTACCGTTTCTGTGCCAGTTGATCTAAGAGACACTGTAAGTGACAAATTAAACTTGAATCAATATTAGGATATCAGAGGGGAAAAAATTAAAAATGTCCTACTGGAATGATGTGCAATCTGTAAAGCATCTGATGTTTCCCAGCACCAAGTACCAACTGGAGGACTGGGATCTATCATTGGTATTGTAATCCGAGAAAATATTGCACCAAATAGAAAGGGTCCCCTTTCCACCAGTGTGGAAATACAGAGGACCTACCTTGTCCAACCTCATTAAGAGAAGGAAATGAATGGTAGCAGCCTTCAAAAATATAAAACTAGAAGTAAAGGTGAAATGTCCACTCAGCAAGATTTGGGGTAGATACCAAGAAATATTTAAGGTAATTGAATATAGCTGAGTGCTAGACTAGACTACTTAGGGTCCTGTGGCACTAGAGGCTGTTGAGAAAATGAAGAACAAGTAAGCTTTGTCCAGACTGCTGCTTATGCTGCCCTAGCTCAGCAAAGGACTAAATAATCTCCTGAGTCCCTTCCTGGCTCACTTATGATGGCTTCATGACAAAATTTAGGAAGTGACAAAATTGCGGGTGTCCATTCCTCATTGTCCTCCACACAGCATGAGCTTCAGCTGGGAAGAATTAAATGGCAAGAAAATTATCTCTGCTCTCAGTTTTGGCACTACAGTAGCTCTCAGAAAAGAGGAGGAGTAGGTTGGCCCTCTGAAGTGGTTGATGGGGGCAGGGTGAAATATGGCCCTCCTGCAATCCATGAGGAGGAGGTTAGAGACCTGCTGAGCCACTTGAACCCTCATAAGTCTATGGGACCGGATGGGATCCATCCTAGGGTGCTGAGAGAGCTGGCGGATGAGCTTGCTAAGCAGCTCTCCATCATCTTTCAGCAGTCCTGGCTCACTGGAGAGGTCCCGGAAGATTGGAAGCTGGCCAATGTGATGCCCATCCATAAGAAGGGCCGTAAGGATGATCCAGGTAATTACAGACCTGTCAGCCTGACCTCGGTCCCAGGTTAAATTATGGAACAGATAATCCTGGGTGAAATCATGTGGCACCTGCAGAAGGGCCAAGAGATCAGGCCCAGCCAGCATGGGTTTAGGAGGGGTAGGTCCTGCCTGACCAACCTGATCTCCTTTTATGACCATGTGACTCGCCTGGTGGATGAGAGGAGGGCTGTGGATGTGGTATACCTGGACTTTAGCAAGGTCTTTGACACTGTCTCCCACAGTAGACTCCTAGGGAAGCTGGCAGCCCGTGGCTTAGATGGGAAGACTCTGTGCTGGATTAGGAATTGGCTGGATGGCCGAGCCCAAAGAGTGGTGGTGAATGGTGTTTCATCCAGTTGGCAGCCGGTCACCAGTGGTGTTCCCCAGGGATCGGTGTTGGGTCCCGTCCTGTTTAATATCTTTATTGATGATCTGGATGAGGAAATTGAGTCCATCATCAGCAAGTTTGCAGATGGCCCTACAGAGGGACCTGGACAGATTGGAGAGATGGGCTGATTCTAATGGGATGATGTTTAATAAGTCCAAATATCAGGTACTTCATTTTGGACACAACAATCCCATGCAGAGCTATAGACTGGGGACAGAGTGGCTGGAGAGCAGTCAGGCAGAAAAGGACCTGGGAGTGCTGGTTGACAGGAAGCTCAACATGAGCCAGCAGTGTGCCCAGGTGGCCAAGAAGGCCAATGGCATTCTGGCCTGCATCAGGAATAGTGTAGTGAACAGGACCAGAGACGTTATTGTCCCCCTGTACTCGGCACTGGTCAGGCCTCATCTTGAATATTGTGTCCAGTTCTGGGCTCCCCAGTTTGGGAAAGATGTTAGGATACTGGAATGTGTTCAGAGGAGGGCAACGAAGATGGTGAGGGAGCTGGAGCACAAGCCCTATGAGGAGCGACTGAGGGAGTTGGGGCTGTTTAGTCTAGAGAAGAGGAGGCTCAGGGGAGACCTCATTGCTCTCTACAACTACCTAAAAGGAGGTTATAATTGGGCAGGGGTTGGTCTCTTCTCTCAGGTGACCAGTGGCAGAACTAGAGGGCATGGACTTAAGCTTCGTCAGGGAAAGTTTAGGCTTGATGTGAGGAAAAAGTTCTTCACTGAAAGGGTGATTGACCATTGGAATGGGCTGCCCAGGGAGGGGGTGGAGTCGCCAACCCTGGAGGTGTTTAAGGGGAGACTGGATGAGGCACTGAGTGCCATGGTTTAGATGATGGGTTGGTGTTAGTGTAGGGTTATGGGTTGGACTTGATGATCTCAGAGGTCCTTTCCAACATTGTAATACTGTGATACTGTGATACTGTGTTTCAGCAAAAGTCCTGCTCAGTCGTTTCTACCCCAGATGCAAAAGGGCTCACTCTCCTCTCAGTCATAGTGCATACACAGCTTGGTTATACATGGAAAAGCTGGAACATATTCAGTGCAGGCACTACCTAGAAACCAGCAAGTTTCTGCTGCCCATGAGTGAACTGGCTTTGTTGTTTTTTGTTCTCAGGCTCTTAGAAACCTGAAGAAAATTGGGGTACATTTTCTTCAGGGTAGCAAATTGCACAAAGAGAACCACCCTGCCAAGTTACATTCCCACCTTTCAGAGATGGAAACACTAAATCTTTTCCAATAAACTTGTCTATAACGCATGAGCAGAACAAGTTTTTCTGTAGCTTGTCTGGATGATTTCACTCAAAGGAAAACAAGTGTGAACTTCCATGCCAGAAATGAAAAATTTTAACCAAAATATTTGAATTTTGGGTAAGATACAACTGAAAATTTAAAACAAGATCCTGATGAAGGTTAGTGTCACATAATAATTAGAAGGAACAAACATAGCATAAGTCTGAAAAGAACTCTCAAGGCCAGTTAACCCAGCTCTACACTATGCAACTACATTGTGTAATCCCATTTATAAATGCATTCAACTCCAAGTTAAAACTGGTTTTATTATTTGCCTTAACTGCACCTATTAGAAGGCTATTCAAAAGTGTCAATTCTCCACTGGCTAGAAGTCTTCTTCTAATTTCTAACTTAGATTTGTTTATCGGCACTTTTTCCCATTTGTTTTTGTGCCAGCAGTGTTTACCAATTTAAATAACTCCTTTTTCTCACTTCTTTACTTCTCTGATATCTTTATCATATCCCTTATTCAGCAGTTCATGCTTATAATACATAGCTCATATGGTGTTTGATGTCTGCTTTGTACTCTAAGGAACCAAGGGTGCCCAAATTCATTTGCATAGAAGTTCAGGCTGACTCAACATGGATCTCATATAAAGCAACAAACCTACAGAAAAAAAACCTTTCATATAGACCAGTTGTTTCAAAACTGACCCACACAGACTTTATTCTGAAGGCTAAAATACTGGCTATTGCACCTGGCTGAGTTTCCATTTGCTCTTACCATCTTCCTGTTGCTACAACAGCGCTGACACTTTGTGATGACAGAACTGCTTTTAGTTCTGGCTGTTAAAGAAACAAAAGGTGAGTCCTTCAGCAAACAGCTTCTGGAAGCAGGAAAATGACATCAGGAGCTTGCCATAAACCTCATTAAAAGCTATCCTGCTCTGTAAGGCCGAGAATTTTGCATGAGAGGAAACAGACAGGAGGTAGAAAATGGGTATGTGTTATTGCTCAGAGCTCCCAGCTCTATCATTGTGTGGTCCAGTCAGGATAGATGCTACTGCGCTCCTTTGCAGATAACAGGGGCTCTTTACAGCACAGATGAGAACAATCCTTGAAACACAAAGAGGAAGGAGTTCAAAAAGACTGCATTTCCTGGAGTACCGAATCCAAACTCCAGCTAAGAGCAAAAGAAGAGCCTGGGGAATCTGGGGACTTTGCAATGATAGTTTAATTAGACTACCCTTATCTGTACAATAAATGCGGCAGCTCTCTGAAAAACTCTGCCTTTTGCTCCTCACTAAAACACTCTATCGCTTTCCCCAGCACTGGAATAGCCTTTTGCCTAGTAACAGGCACAATGCCCACAAGCCAGACAGCATCTATGCACTAAAACACAGAGCATTCACCTTTAAATGTGCAGCATTTTTTTGTATAAAAACAGAATATGTTCTGTAAGTCAGCCACTGAATAAGGGAATTCTTGCCAAAAATTCTTAGGAAAAGCTGTATTTAGCACAAGTATTTTTAGCATATTTTATAAATTTTGTTCCTAACTATCTGGACTTTGTTTTAAAAAGTACCTTATCGCTATTAGTCTAAATAAAGTCTCTCAGATGACTTTTCCTCTTTTCTATTTCATTATCCAGCTGAGCACTCTTATCTGGATATTTTAAAGTACGTTAAAAATTAAGATTTCTCTGTAAAGTTTCCAGGGAAAAAATAGCAAACTCTTCAAACTCCACTTTCCCATAGCACAAGAACAGGGAAAGAATCAGTAAGACTGAATGTAGCAGATGTAAAATTAGTAAATACTTTTTATTCAAATAGTTCAATAATTTTACCATCAAAGGATATGTCCGAGTTCCAACACTTGACAAAAAGAGTGGGCACTCTCCTGGTGTTCATAGGAAGAATGAATATGCACTGATCTGCTCACAACTAGGAAGGGATGTCACCCTTAAAATAAAAAGCCACAACTGAAAGGTAAATTACACTAAGTTGCACTGTGAGAAATTAGTTACTTTAATCAAAATTACATAGAAGTCCTGCCAGGACACCTCTACTGATGTACCCAGGAACTGTGTTTAACCAGAGACTCAGTGCTAACACGCAGATAACCAGAAGCACCTCTGGTCCTTCCAAATTTACCATCATTTCTTGCTGAAGCCCGTTGAAGGTTAGATCTGCAGCACCAGTGGGGTTTTTGGCTTTGAGTGTACTTTGCAGCCCTGGGAAATTTATAAGCTTTGTGTATCATTGGGTCCCATGGGTGTCTCTTCGCCTATAGAGTTTACAGATTCCAGTACACATTTCATTCACAGAACTTTAAGGCTTTATATAGTCTATATACTGAGGTCTTCCAAGAGGTTTTCTTAATTACATAGCCACTATGTAGATGTAGACTCTTAATTCCAATGTATCAAAATCAGATCTCTTTGTCCAGTAAAGGATTTTCTTAATAATTATCACACCATGATAAATTACTTCAGCCATAACAGAGAGGCACCTCTAGAGATATCTAAGGTGGCAGAATCAGCTGCTCTTGAAACATCTTAGTTGAACCTGTGTGACAAATGATGATTTAGAAGTGAAAAAGTTTAGATACTTTGGGCATATGTAAGAATTCTTGATTTTCCAGATTCCAGATTAACATTTGGAAAGGGAGGGGGAGATTTCTCTCAAGTTTGCCCATCCTTTCTTGAAGCGGAAGAGGGGTCCAGGGTCATAGACTTCCCTTCTGGCCACAGACAAAACAGAAAATCCAGAAGCATTTTGATTAAGCAAGAGAGCTATTTGAAGGTAAAGCAGGAGGGAAATGGCAGGTCCAGAGTGGACAAAAGTAACACACTAAGGTTAAGAGAGAATAACACTCTCGCTCGTAAGTAATAGCTTCCTATTCCTGGACGTCCTGTGCATCTGGAGGTGAGAGCAGTCCCAGGAACACTCTGCACTGCACAAAGTGACACACTTTTACGGGACAAGGCATTAAAGACAGCCAGTGGGTGGTAAAGGCCAGCAGCACAGCCGGGGTACCCACCCTTTTTGGAGACCAGGTGAAAGATGCCTGCCAAGGTCAGGCATTCAGTCACCAGGTGGTGTATTTAATTTAAAAGGAGTGTTAACCTTGTTTACACAAAATAACACCAATATGCAGAGAAGCAGTAAATCCGTTGTCGTTAAACAGCGGGGAGGCCGGGCTGTGCTGGCAACCTGCCCACCACAACCTCGGGCTGGCACCCGCCGAACACCGACACCGCCGGCCGCAGAGGCCTGCGAGCGCTGGCAGCCTCTGCAGGAACTGCTCTGCGGTATGCCCTTTCTACCCTCCAGTTGACTCTTTACATTCTTGTCAAATATATTTAGAACAAGAGGTGTCCACTTGAAGGGAAACATTTGTTAATCACTTAAATGCAGGAGTCTGGCAGCGCTCCAAGTTTACATTTATAAATATGTAGTATCTGTTTCCAGCTAAACAAGGAACTCCTGACCCCCCTCACCCTCAATCCAGCAAATATATATACATATACAGGAGGGGAACTTGGAAGTGGCAGGGTGAGGGGAACTGGGAATGATGAACAGAACCAGCTTGGTGGAGGCAGGACCAGTCCCCCCCACCCCCGCCGTCAATTTGTTCTCCGCCTTTGTCTGCAAGTGATGTAGATAACAGCGCAGAAAGAGGATGATGTATCTTTAAGTAATGAACAGATTAAAGTTAAATTCCTGTTGACCGAGACAGTTGTGTTGACATTCCTGTTGTTTACAGGCAGCTGTCTCTACTAATGACACTTTGATAACTGGAGTGAGGCTGCTGTTGGGCAGGGGGATGGGGCGGGCAGAGTCAGCCGGGTTAAAGAATGCTCTGTTTAAAACCCGGTCATCCAATTAAACATTAAAGCTGGATCGGAGATCGTCGGCAGCGGTGCTGTTCGGGAAAGGAAAATTCTGGGCGTCTTTTTTAACTTATGCTCAGATTATGTGGCTTAGAGGTCAGTCTGCCCCAGTTTGCTAGAGGATGGGGGAGATTCCAAGAGTACTTAAGCCAGAAAGCAGTAAACTCTGTCAAGCCATCCGTGCACTGCCGTGACATGGGCAAGCACACACAGAGTCGCCGGGGGCCAGTTGGGACTGGGGTCAGGCAGAGGTCCTGCAGGACAGCCTCCCTCTCCCGTGGCCGTTCAAACAGGCAGTGAGAGAGAAAAAGGATCTAAAAACATCCCATCACAGGATCACAATTCCTGTGATCTTCTGCCATCTTCTCCACCTTGCTAAGAAATAAGTGCAGAGCACCCTCTACTATAGTTTTGTTTACCACTTGCTCTTAAATTAATATGTTTAGCATTAACAGCTCCCCTGTTTGGCTGTGGGCTTCTTAGGAGTGAGGGCTAAACTGAAATGCTGGAACCCATTCCTGAAGTCCTTGATCAGGTCAAATTCCCAAGGGGAACACATAAAACCCAAGATCTACCAGGTGATAAACTTTAGACATGTAAACAGTCCACTGGATCTCCTCCTCTGGTGAAAATTAAACAGATGCTTAAGCACTCTACAAAATCAATGCCCAGAGAAGATAGCACAGCCCATCACCCCAGCTCAGACATTAGCCCTGACTGCCTTTATATCAGCAAGGTTTGGTCCTACTCAGACCTAGAAAGCAGCTCTTCGGATGCTAAAGGAACCTGGTATTATCTTATTACCTCAAAGCTTCCAGTGCTCCAAAGGACTACTTACAGTGCAGATGCTTCTTTCCCATCATTTTGTTAAGGAAGTCTAAATTTAAGGCCTTTGAAACAATGTGATAATGCCTCTTTAATTCCAAATCAAATGCCACGTGCTCATTAACTATAGGCATTCATAGAAATCAATGGATTTATTTTTGAATTTATGAAGTCACTTTAATGGACTTCAAACTCCAAATAAAAGTACTGAAAAGGCAGTATTGCCTTCCATCACACAGAATACCATTGCTTCTGTAGTAGAAGCATGTTTCATGCAGCAAAAATGTTTACAGTAAATACAAATTAATTTAAATAAGTATCAGTTAGAGGGAATGTACCTTGCTACGAAATCTTGGCTGCTTTTATTGATCCAGACGATTAGAAACTGGATCTCTCTAAAGTTAAAAGCATCATCTGGTTTCACACTTTTTTCATAAAAGTTGTCATTAGGAATGGGAGGAGTGTAGCTGCCCTCTGCATATAGTTTGAAATATTTGGTACAGGGAAATACACACATATTTGAGGCAAATTCCCAACATACATAAAGAAAAAAAAAGCCAAAATCTCTTAACAGCACAGAAAATCACTATCTCCAGAAATAGAAGTCTTTTACTTTAAAAAGTGCCATCTGCACCTATGCCAAACTTAAACTCAATTGATTGCAAACAGCATGGTGACCATCCGCAAATCAGGTCATAACCATATTCAGTTTTACCAGACACACAGGGTTACATCAGCCCAATTTCCAGTGGGAAAGTGTCCAAGTAAAACTTGGAGCTGGTACAAGAAGTCACGCTGGGGGTGAGGCGGTAGCTCCCGTCCTCCCCTGAGACTCTGTGTTGTACCAGTGCCTCCGTGTTTCTGATAAGACGTCGGACCCAAGCTCTGACTTATGGCCACTTAAAGATACTATAGCACTTTTCACTCGCAGGAACAAGAGTGCCAGAACCAGTGCCTTGGCTGCAGTCCAACTTGGTAATTACTTTTTGCATTTCTAAACATCGCCGGTGTAGAGGCGGGCAGAGGTTATTTTCTACTATTGAGTAACACCAAGTCACAAAGAACAGCCAGAAGAGCTGGCTGCGTTTCAGTGGGAGTGGGAGAGATCTCTGTGGTCTGTAAAGTGTTTTGGGATCCTTCAAGATGAAAGGTTCGTTAACAATTGGAAGTTAATATTAGCATAATAATCAGTCATAGCTCTTCTTGTAAAACCTACTCAAGAGATCCCACGCTGCAGGTTTCCATTCTCCAGTGCAAATTCATATGTGTTTCCCAGTCTGCAATGGGCAGCATCCAGCAAGAATTTTCTATTTGAATGATTTTCCAATAGGAAATGCAGTTTCTAAAGGTACTGGGGGGGGGGGGGGGTGGGGGGGGGGTGTACATAACTGAGCCCCAAATTACTGTTTCTCCATTTGGTGACCAGAAGACCAGAATTCATTTATATTTTTTTTTAGTCTGAAAAAGAACATATCTGTTTGCTGGAATTATTGAAATATAAATGCTGTATTGTCAAAGATATTCTTTAAGGAATAAAATTCAAGAAATATCATTTTAAAATAAGATAGGATATTTAATATTAATACAAGCACTCTTGGAAAGGATCAATTTGTTTAATATGGAGAAAACCACAAAACTAAAAAATTATATTTTCTAGATTAAATACTGCAATATTTCTTTTCCAAATAGCATTTTTTTTTTGAATTCAGTTCTCTTCAGAAAATACTAAATAATGCAAACATTCAGAGAGCTACATAGTTTTAGGTCAAGGTAAATTTTTAGCACTCATTGAAAATAAAATTTAAGTTTCCCAAAGGTCAAATAAATCCATCTTTCTGGGATTCTAAAATATAAAGATGATGACAGTTACATTATTTGTTATTATTTGCTTCCCACGATCTCACTAAGACTGGACATTGCAATGGCAGTGATTTTCTCAAGTAGCTTTTCTCTAGCACGAAATGAATTAATACTCACTATACAGAAATTAACTTCATGATCTTCATCACCTGTTGACATCTGTACAACAAGACATTTGGAGGGGGAAAATGACAATCAGATGGAGGTTTGAATAAGAAAATGAGTTGTTTTTTTTTTTCTAGAAGCTCCAGTAGAAGAAACTCATATACTTATGCTGTACTACTGCTGGGTTTGTCATGCTGCTTGAAGAAGTAGTCTCAATAACATCATCAGTTTCTTTAATGAGTATTTTTTTTCCAGCAAGAGAAAAGTAAAGCTGAACATTTTAGGGAAAAAATCCCTGCAAATAAACCACAGGGTGGGGGTTTTTTTCTGTGTTCTTGTTTTCATTTGCTGAGGTTGTTGAGGTTTTTATGTCTAGGAATGTCAGACATAAAAAGCAAGTCAGAATAGCTGGACGTTTAACTAATTAATTAGTTTTGGTCTAAGTTGCAAAAATATAGACAACAAATTTCTTTCACCCTGAAACCAAAGGCAACATTGAAAAACATGGGTGTCCGGCTGAAATAAAGCAGACAGGATATTAGCTTTTAAATTAAAATTTGAGTTCTGAAAGAAAAAGCAATTTTCAAATTTACTGGCAAGGTGGGATGCTACAGCAATGGAAGCAGAGAGCCTTATTTCCAAAACACACCAGGGATAGGAAAACCAGCAAATTTTGTAAATATTGTGAAAGTGAGCATGTTCTCAGGTTCCATAATGTGCTACAAGACATTGGAATTACAAGTAATTCCCGGAACAACTTCTTTTTTTTTAAATTAATTCAATTATTCAACAATTACTGACAAGTTTGATGTTCACTTTTGCCGATCATTTAGATTTCAAAGGCTGAGGAGGAACCAAACTACAGCAATTTCATCTTAATTCAAATGTCAACCTTCTTACTGAACCTTGTACATTAGCTGGAGTTTTAGTTAGATTTATGGTGCTACAAGACAGACATTTCACACAAGAAAATGGTGTCTTGATTAGTACTGAATGTGCATCATGAGAGATTCCTTGGATTACAAAATAATGACCAGTTTCTAACCAGCACTCCTGTGTCTTTTACCTTTATAACACTATCAACCAACTGAGATGACACAAATTACCTCATTTTGGCTTTGACGCGTCATTTTATTTCCATTTACCACTGACTTAAGCACACATAATTACTAACTTAGGTCACAAACAAATGTGATCGACAAGTTTCACACTGAGCAAAATGTTTTATTACATGGCATTACTATCAACCTAAGTTAATTAATTAAAATTAACATAAGCTGTTGGCTAATTGCAGCCCAGGAGAAATTCTACTGCACCCGATGGTATAACACTGGAAAATTATCACAATATTTTAAAGCTTGACAAGTTCCAGTGAAAAGCTGAACATTAGTAGAAGCACGTTACCAGAGTAAATATACCAATACTGAATTTTAGCATGGAAATATGTACACATGCAGCTTTGCAGTCAGGACAGAAGAAGAAGCAGCAGCAATGCTGGTTTTGATAATTTCTATATTTACATTGCAATACAAAAATAAAGTGGATTTTTCAGCAGTATTCTGACTACAGCTGTAAGAAATATAACCTTTCTGATGGCAAAAGCAAAAAAAAATCATATTAATGCCAAAATTGGAAGTAAAGAAGGAAAAAGAAAATCAGTATATCTTATTTACATGACTATAAGGACCAAGGGAGAATAGTTTAGTTACTTTGCCTAAACAGAAAACGGCAGCTCCGTAAAGATATTTAGGAATCTAATTCTTACCTAAGTGCTTGTACACCTGTTAAGTTAAATCCTTAAGATCTGTGGCCTGCTTTCATGTGCTTCCTTGGTGATGGTGACATTTTCTAAAAATTATAGGGGTTTGTCCACTTACTAGAAGTTTGTTCACAAGAAAAAATGGAACAAATGGATCCAAAATTCATGATGCCAGTGAGAATCCCCATGTTCACAAGAATAACCAAGGAGGTGCAATGGCTTGCTCTAACACCTACATTTCCACTCCACGGCTGTTTGGCAATGGAAAGATCTCTAAATATCAGTGCCCTTGACAGACATGATACACCATGGAAGAGGGACAAAGAAGAAAATGACTTTTGAAAGGAGAGTTTCCCATCCAAGGCAAGTCTGAGCAGCCACTCCTCATGCTGTGGTGCTGCTCCAGACAGGATTAGTGAGTGTGTGAAGATAGTTTGGGGGCTGCAATGAAACACAGTGAGTGCAAACAGAAGAAATATGTCTTTGCCTCCTGAGTAGGTGTTATGAAGCATTTTCCCCTCCTGTAGCTGCAGTGAGCTGCCAGGAGTGTTGGCCTGGCCATCCTCAAACTCAGAACTGCAAAGAACTGTTTCATGACACTGCCAACAGAAAATCTTAAAATCATAGAATAATTTTCGTTGGAAAGGTTCTCTGGTGGTTGCATGTGTCCAGTCTTCTCACTCTAGACTAGCCCAGCTTCCAAGTTAGATCCAAAACACCAAGCTACAGTACCTATCTGGAGTTTTTGCCTATCTGCATACACTATGTAGTCACAAGGTTTATTAAAGCTTCAAAGAGCCTTTGCTGGAGGCAGGATCTGCTAAGAAAGGCACTACATTTTTGTTCTGTTAATGCAATATTTTACTTATCTACTGTCAAATGTATAATAACTATGACTGTTTATATAGCTGCTTAAAACAGCACATTAATTTCAACTAAACTGAAAAATGCAGAGGAGGAGGAGACTGTGAGATTAACAGGCTTACGGGAATATATTAATCATAGGCCTGAGCAATATTTAATGCAGTTTGTTCTCCTGTCCAGTCCATACTCACTGACCAGTATCCTGCTACCTAAATGTCTATTCCTATTTACCCCAGAGTCACACTAAGCTAAGTAAACTACTCTCCTTGGCTTTCTTTGTAGACAAACAATATCCAGTACTAATATGCCTTTCTGTATTTTGTTTGCTGTTCTACAATCTTGTAAGAGTCTGCTTTTCTATCTAATACTGCTTTTTAAATGAGTTAATGCTTGGAGAAATCAGAATGCATTACCTATATCATCTTTATTGCTTCATGGTGTTTTGGTATTCCTGGGGTGATTTCACTTCCTAATGAACCTCCAAGCCCGATACAGTTGAGCCATCTAGGAAATAGATCTTGGTTTGGTCTCCTACTCACTTGGCAGGCTGTAACTTGCAGCAGCACTGGAGCATAACAACACTTTGAAAGGTAACCATAATCTGGTTATGTTCAGCCACACAGCTTTTGTTCCCTTACTTGTGTCCATCCTCTCTTTCTCATTTTCTTCAGTGAAGACCAAATTTTTTGTGCATTTCTGCAGAATACTTTTTTCAGTGTAGTGTTAATTTACAGGAGAAAGGTTTAGTTCCATGAACCCCACACCTCTAGGACAAACTGACAGTTGTTAAGCTTTCCCCTAACCTGGCATCACTCCTGCAGGCGGATACAAAAGGTCCCATACCAGATCTCCACCCAATCCATGGGAACTGGAGCAATGTCAGCTGTTTCCTAGCACAAGAACAGGTGAAAGACTTAGAACTTTTGACAGCAAAACCAGTAGCAACTCATTAGCGTGAAAAAACACAGAGACAGATTTTGTACTCGTCAGGGTCACAGGCATCCTTATTGCCCTTTTCTTTCACTGTATCTGGTGAAAATTTCAGACTCTGCGAGCCTGATATCTGAACTTCTATGGGCCAGGTATTTCCTTCCACTTTTATTGCAAGCTGGAAGATTAAGTTCTGAAATGTATTGCTGAATTTTCCACTTAGAACTCTGAAGATCTACACCAAGCCTGTTGTACTTTGGCTCTCCTCCATTGCCTTAGTCCTGTAAGCAACCACTGAAAGTACAAACTTCCCTGGATTACCCTCCTACCACGAGCTCAGATGCAATATGAGGATGCAAAAGTGTGGAAGGAAGACCCGAGTACAGGAATGAGGAACAGGTTATCTTTTTTAATATGTTTATGATTCTGATTTCTGTTTGCATTTCATGTGGTAAATGCCAGAGAAAGCTAAGGGGAGGAAAAACCCAAAACCCCATCACTGCTTGGTTATTTTGTTCGAAACAAAACATCTGGAATATTTTTTCTTAGGGTTGGTGTATTATGAGATTTCTGTTCTGCTTGCTCTGGCTATTGACAAAATGATCATCCATGCTGTTAGTAGAGAAAGTAATATTCTTTGTCTTTCTAACAAAGACTTTAGCCCTACAAGGATGGGTCAAAGGGTTGCACACTGACCTGCAAAAGGGAAAAAAACCTCCAATAAAACTAAATGTCTTTCACATTTACAGTTATTTGCAATTATCTAATTCAGCATAAAAGGCAAATATAATGTCACAGGGTCTTTGATACTATAAAAGGCTCTTTTTGTGAAAGGCCTTTGATCCTTACTAATCCATATGCCAGGTATTGTTGATTTAATTGCCTGAAATGTAAATATAAATTATGGAACAGATCTTTGTGATAAATTTTTTTATTGTGTAATTTTTTAAGGACTTTTTCATAATCAAATGTTTTCTTGCTGCATTTCTATAATATTTTAATGAGTTCTGTGCAGACACTTTTAATTATATCGAAAAAAATAATAACCACAGTGAATTTGAAAATATTTGCTCAGAAACACATGCAATACAGGGAATGGTATTGACTTCATCATGTGTGCAGTTGTGTATGTGTGTGTGTAAGCATGTGTGTTCTGCAAGAAAATGAATTATATCTTCCTGAATATGTCTCAGGAGTAAAATTTCTCACATTTAAAACATATGCAGGCTTCAACTTTTAATCTCTGTTGGAAAAATGAGGTAGTTTATGCTATTGATGCAATTCGTTTTCTGAGACCTTCTGTCCTTTCAGTTCTTTTAATTCTTTATCATCTTCTTTTCTTTTGGAGCCAATAACACACCTGTGTTGCCAAACAAATGTAGCATAAAGAGAAACTGAAGTTGATTTTGCATGACGAAATCATAATGTAAAATTGATGTAGTGGAATAGCTAATTCAGGGCTATGTGTGTAAAAGAAAGATCAAAAAAGTGAAAGAGAATCCTGAAAAATAGTGAAAAAAGTTTCTAAATACTGTTTCCTACAAGCTGCAGTTGTGCAGTCTCCCCTGCAGACCACACAGCTATCAACTGTAAAGCTCTCCTATGAAAAACAGTGTGAATATTTCCTCATCTACATAAGGATTTCTTGGTAACCCTAGTGAAATAAAAAAAAAAGAATACAAGCTGCAGAAAGCTTAGCTGCCTTTTAATTATACATGGCATTTTGATATTACCGATTAATACACATTCTTCTCACAGGAGTCTAAAAAATTAGCAGGAAGCAATAAGAATGATTTCACCACACTGAAAAAACTGAGGCAAGATTTACACTAAAATTACAATCTGAGCCTAAACAATGACAGCCATTGTCTTGCAATAACATCTGAAAATTGAGAAGTTGCTGGCCTGAGGTGAATCTCAGGGCACTGAACACAACCAACTTTCAAAACGTTATTAGCTAACATCAATAACTCTATCTTATTAAAATCTCCAATGATAGTACACGTAAAATCACCTTTTGTTAATGGAATACAAATATGCCTTCCTCACTGCATGGAGATCAGGCTAACTCTTGCTTCAGAAAACATGGCAAGTGAGTAGTGGTGTTTGGAAGAAGGGACACTCAAATATAACACTGATCAATGACATTAGTGCTAGAAAAGAAAGAAAGAAAAAGAAAGAAAAAATAAAGAAAAAAAAACTCCAATTAGAAGTATCCTGGGGTTATTAGAGATAACACTGCTCATATCCAATTAAGATGAAAACCATTTTACCAGTTTAATGTGCCACCTCTGGCAGTTTTGGTTTATTAGTTTTATCAGACTTCAGAACTGAAGCTCACAGTGATATGCTGCGTACTGGAGAGATAAATGTTAAGGCTTAGAGATTAATCAGTATAGAATAAGATGCTTGAAATGTTGTTCCTTAACCATGGGAATTCTGCAATTTATCAGGGAAAAATTCTCTTTTTCTGAGGCAGTCCCTTTAAAGGGTTGCTTTGGATATTGTGGCATGAAATTGCTGACCTGGAATAGGGAGGTGTGTCAACTTGCTTTGCTACCCACACACACAGGTGTGTGTCACCCAACACAAACCCATCTTGCCATGCTGTGGAGAAGGTGCTGACCTCAGATCAAAAGCTGTGACCCAGGCAGTTTCATGGTGGACTCAGCCCTCTGGTTCACCTGTTAAACTTGAGATTAATTCAGTTTTACTAGTTATATCTCATTTAGGAAGCACAGGGTATCAAGGAGTAAATGACCAAAAAAATGAAACACAGTTTCATAAGTAAATGTTATGAGAGAATCCTCATCTAAAGCCTATGAAGCAAAAGGAAAAATCTCTTACAAAATATAGAACAGGATCTAAGAATAGAGATTAGATAGAGGAAAAAACTAGAATCTTGTTATTGTGAAGATGGAAACTCATGGTTGCTTCCATACTGAATAACCACCAGAATAAATGTAAAATCACCAGAGCAACATCTGTGCTATACAGGCCTCTAAAGACTAAAAAGTTGTGACAGCATATTTGTACAAAGAAAATTCTTCCCCTAAGAAGACAAAACTCTCCTGTCACATTTCCACAACTTCCTCCTCTGGGTGGATCAAAAGTAGCTTTTATTAATCCCACTTCCTAACCAGGATAAAATTAGCAAGTTTGAATGAAATATGGAAATTTAGAACAGAAGTCTTTCCTATTTTTTTTTTAACTAATAATTTCAAGCCAGAAAAATCACTGAAGATTGTTTGAGGTGAAGTCTTGATTCTGTTAAAAATAAATGCCCACAAATATAATGATCTGAAAACCAGCTAAACAAGGCATATGCCAGGTAATGAGAAGCAAGTGATCTTTGCTGTTTGCAAGCAGTATATCAACCTCCTTGACTCATTTAGGTTGCAAATCTCAATTTAACAATGAAAGAGTTGAAAAGAGGTTTTTACAGTTCTCAAGAAACAGCTGAAAAATAGATTTTGCCTTCTTGATCAGGCAGCCTCTTCGAGATTTTGAATTGGCCTAATCAAGGTGAGTTGCAACAATTCAGGGATGCTAGTGCTATGGAAAAACACAACCCTGAATATCAGGTTATGTGATGAATTCAGAATTATGGAGTTCACACAAGTACTGTTTATGCCCAGGCTGAACTGTAAGTAAAATATATGGAATATAAATGTATCTTTATATATATACAAACATAGACATATGTGTTGTTATTACATTTCTTTACCAAAACTCTATTTCATGTGTTTATTTATGATCCCAGTATTTTAAAAGAATTTAGAAACTTACCACAGGACTAGAACCAAGCATAGTGTATTCTAATCTCTACAGCCACCAGTTTTCTCTATGGGCTGGAAAAACAGAATCTAAAACAATAAAACTCAGATAACATACAGTAGCAATGGCAACTAATACACAGTACTTTTAAAATATTTCAGTTATGAACATTAACACTGTATATTTTATCAGTGACTTACTAATGTTCTGATTGTTGTTGCTGATTTTAGTTTTTCCACTCTGATTAAAATAGGTCCAAACTTTGATAAAAATGTTCGAGAGCATTTTCTTTCCCTGTCAGCAGAGAAACAGTATTAGAAGTTTATAATTTCATTGCATTTTTAATCAATACATTTAATAAATAAAACAGAGACTCTAATATCAAATAAACAAATAAAAACTTTCATCCAGGGATCACTTGTATATATTCTTAACTCAAAGTATCTGAAGAACTAATTTCAGGGTTGAAACCATCACACTTATTTTCATTATCTTCAGCATCCTTTTCACTGTAGAATAGACTGCCCCTTCTTCACAGCCAACCAAAAAAAATGCCCTGAAAATTATCTCTACTTCTTTAGTTGCTGTGATCAATCCATCTGAAGGTACATGAACAAAAAGCGAAGGGTCTTGAAGCCAAAAGGCCCACAGAGTAGCTGAATCTCTGATTGACTTCGAGCAATGTATCCAATTAATTTCCCCCTTCTGCTAAAATCCCTACAATAGTTTCCCTATTTCTCAACCTATTTCTCTCTGAAAGAGTTTCATGTCCACCCACATATAAGGCCCATAATTTGTGGCTAAATGGCAGCTGCAGCTCAGTGCTGGAGGCCTTTCCTCAAATTGGTCTTTAATTGGTATAATCAGGAGCTTGAATTATTGGTTCAACCAAAGGAAAAGTATTCATTCGAACCAACAGGATCACTCTCTCTTTTTCTTTTAAATTAGCAATAAATTAATGACTTTTCAAGATGTTAAAGAGAAACTAAAACCTATGCACAAAAGATAGGATTCATTAATAAAAGCCAGTCAGTTTCATTCTCATTAAGGAGAAGAGCGTTTAGGCAGCAACTTAAAGTCTTAAAAAAAAAAAAAAAAAAAGTAGGTAGAGAGAAGCAGTACAGACTTGGGTGGGTATTGAAAATCAAGATAACTTGAACCGTGACCTGAAGAGATCATCAACCTAAGAGGACTTTGGACTGGCTTCCTTTATCCCATACAGCCTCTTTTCTTTTGCAAATTCTGCTGAATTGTGACAGGTTTTTTTGTTTGGGTTTTGGGGTTTTCTGGTTTGTTCAAAGATGTCAGTCGCCATCTTTTAATCCTTAAATGTAGCTTGATAAATTAATTCCAGAAACTGAATGCAGTTGAAGGACAGGAATTGGATCAGCCATTCCCATTACCCTGAAATGGACTCTGCTTCAAAAGCGAGCTCCTGTAAAGGCTCAGGTTATGTCCTTCCTTCTGTTTATTTAGTGCCTGGTTTTGACCAAAGAACTCGTCTTGATTGGAGCCTTTGGTCTTTAAAATTTTTATAAAGAGTTAATGTGTCAAAATAATCTGATTTTATCAGAAAGCCAGAGCATATATATGTTTTAATACCAGGACTTCCAAGAGCTGTATCCTTTTCCTAATGAAAAGGCTAATTTAGACTGTTAACATAAAAAATTATGTTTATAAAATGCAAGGCTCATCACCTCCTCTGAAGATCTATAAGCACGGCAATTCCATTCCTTGGCAGTTGATTTGGGTAAGAGTACTCTAAGGGATGGTAAAGAAGCACTCACTAATGAATGCAAAGCAATGACAGGGGACAGCAAAACCATAGCCTTGATCTCCTATGTCAACAGCTACCTATAAGTGAAGGACAGAAGAAGAACACAATATAGTTCCCCTTGCTTCAGCAAGTGGGGAAATTGCAGCATTTCTCTTCTTCCTGACACCAGCAGCAGGCAGTAGGGCAGCTTTGAGATCTCTCCCTGCTGGAGGGCTAACAGTTAGGGATGAAATCCCCTCCAGACTTATTTATCAAGAAAGAGCATCAGTGTACAGCAATCTGCAGTAACACAAGAACTTTGCTTTGTATGCACTCTAAAGAGATGGGACTTCACTATTCCTGTTCAACGTGCCCAGAAAGGCCTGCAACATCTAAAGAGTTAGTAGACACCTGCAGCATTAATGTTTTCTGCCTCTTCACAGAAAGTGCAACTTCGTACACTTCCAGTTTGGTCTGGATCAGGGCACAGACTCAAGAAGGAATAACTGTAAAATATCTCATGTACTCAGACGCACTTCCCCTTTAATTGTCATCTCCTTCAAATTAGCTAAGCACAAAGTCACCTCATTTTCTTGCATGGAGATGATGGAAAGAAGAATAGAGTTGCCCTGTGCAGCAAGAGAGCAATGGAAATCATAGAATCATAGAACAGTTTGGACTGGAAGGGATTTTCAAAGGTCATCTTGTCCAACCCCTCTGATGAGCAAGGACACCAACCCAGAGGCGAGGTTTGCTCCTCCTCCTATGCTGCCACGATCTTACTCCTTTAAAGAGATCTGTTATGCTCAGGAAAAGCAGTGGCCTTGTGTCAGGAAGTCTTCAGCAACTGCTGCTGCAGACTTTAGCAGTGAATTGGAGCTACCATCCGTTTGCTGATTATATTGGACAAAAGAATCGAAATTACTATCTGCAGCTGAGTCATGTGCTCCCTTAGCTTCCCCCTTTGGAAGAGCAATTTTTCAACTGCTTCTTGCCAGGTCTCAATCAAAGCCCTTCTTAGTTGGAATTACAACAAATAGGAAAATAACGGTGCTTACAGCATTTAATTATTATGACTGAAATATTATTGTTGTCTCTCTTGGCCCTGACATGGGCTAGAATTCCTTAAGGTGACATTTCCAAAGCACAATGAAACATGTTTTACATGAGATTCCTTAAACCCATCAATTATATATGCCACAGAAACTTGTTATTTTACTCTGAGGACATGATCCAAGCACCAATTGTGGTTATTGGAGATTCCCAGGACTTGGATCATATCCTAAATCAGCTGTATGGCCAATTATGAAAGTAATAGCTTTTTCCCTTCATTTTCTTGCTATAGTCTTTAAATACTGAATCTTCTTCCTCCTGTATTGTCTCAAAAATACAGATAAAATCTCTCACTTTATGAATAGCTTTAGGGTTTTTTCCTACTTAGTTAGATTAGCAAAACTTCTCTGAATTTGATGATTTCTGTATTAAAGAGTGTGTGCGTGCACGTGTGTGTTTCTAAGCAGTCCTCACATATGTTTGTAAGGTCTCCAAAAAAACCCTGTGTGTTTACACTTCTCTGTCTTTTCATCAATTAAAAACAGGATGCTCAGTGCTAAACAAAGTGAAATCCAGATATTAAGATAGCCACCTAAGTAACGCAAAGCAGCTTGGTACATGTGCCAAGGTTTCTTAGAAGTTATATTCCTGCCCAGAATAAAGGGACATAAGTGTCCTCTGGTTCGGTGAAGTTAGACAGACTTGTTTCAGGTTTTCTCCACTCACATATTACCACCAGGAAATAATTTACATGCCTCTTATCAAAAGTCCTTTTGATGTCTAAGAGAGTTGTGAGTTATTTTGACACAGTCCTTCTGCATTCACCACCTTGTCATAAAAGTTACAAAGACTGACAGAAAAATACCCAATAAGAGAGAAGTTTAGTTAATGCAGTGGCTTAGCTACTGCTTTTTTTTTTCTTCCTTCCTCTCCCTTTTTAAATCTGAATATTTAACACCAAGAGAGAAACCCGTCCTGTTCTTGGGCTGAAATAACAGCAGTTTCTGTTTCTAACCTGAGAAGAATGTGATGGGGATTGAAAAGCACCCCTGTCCTATTGTTAGACTCCCCCAGCACTGATCCTTGCTTTTAACATCATAATGAAGGATGCTCTTTAGTGGATTATCTTGAGAAGGGATTAACTCCTTCAAGACTTCTTAGGAGGCAAGGTGTTTTGAGCCCTAAATACACACCAATTGCCTGCTTAACTTTTCATCTTATTTTGAAAACTGCCCAGCTGGAATTCAAATTCTTTTCCATAGAGCTGAATTTTCTTAGTAGCAAAGTTTGAGTCAGGGGCAGCAGATGCTAAAAATAAATACTGTTCATTTAAGCATGTGTAGCCAAATGTTTCAGATACTTTACTGAGACAGGCATGGTAGAATAAGACTGCATATTCAGCAAAGCTTTAAATTCTATCTCTGTTGCTCAAGCACATGAAATAAGTCTCCGTGGCCTGACCTCTCTTACAAGGCTTTCATTTTAACATGATAACATGACAGGGAGACGTAAGATAGATAGATAGATAGATAGATAGATAGATAGATAGATAGATAGATAGATAGATAGATAGATAGTAGTACATAGATAAACAGAGTACATTCAATGGAACTCATGTAGATCTCTTTTAATTTGTATAAATATATCACTTCTCTAAAGAGTTAATAGGGCTGCACATGAATATACCTTGTGATAGTTATTCTGTAGGCAGACATGCACGTATACCCACGCAGACATACACACTTAGAGATACACACACCCATATGGATACACACACTCACATTACCACTCCCAATCCTATGAATACATGTATATATATATATATATATGGGATTCTGCTGCTCTACCTTGGCTTTCAGCAACATCATTATCAGCATTGTTTTATGACACATTTACTGTAGCATACAAAATGCCTAGCACAAAAAAAAGCACTGAAAAGAGGACTAATTGCTCTATAATTTATAATCAAGTGACTTCTTCAACCTATGTTTCTTTATCTTAATAACCATTCATTTGTGTCTGCCTAATTTATTGGAAGTGAAATCTTGTATTTGTTCCACGTTCATCTTATCCCTCAGCTAACCTTGTCTCCATTATTAAACTACTCCATTGTTTCATATTGTGCTTGCCAAGGAAGAAGGGAGAATTCCCCAAAGTTTTTCTTCCTTTCTTCTTACTTTCCACTTCACTAAAAAACTTCTGTTCTTCTAGACCTGAAGTATAGAAACACTTCTTTTTTGTTGATAAAGGTGAGGTTTATTTTTTCACTTCTGCAGGACTGGCTGAGGAGGTGGGGATTTGAAGTATACTTTTCACAGAAAAACGAAAGAAACTTTTACTTTGGTTTGGTTTGCTTTTTCTCTTTCAAAGGAGGGAAATTCTCAACTTTTCTGTTTTGGTCCCCTTGTTTTTAGTCCTTTCCTTTTGGCACTTTCTGCAGCTACAACATAGATAATTTGCAACTTCATAAGCAAGTTTTGTCAATTGGATTACCCAACCTAGTGTATGAAAAACAGCTTGCTAAAAGTAACGAGAGAGATGATTCTGAGAGCAAGTGAGTTTTCTCCAATTTTAACAAATGGAGAAGACCCAGGTGCACTCTTATTGTGAGCTAAATGAAATACCCTCTTATTCATTTTTGTAATAATAACTGTATTCCACAGACTATGCTTTAATTGTAAATAATCCCCCACATTCTTTCAGTGTAAACTCTTTAAGGAGTCATGAATTTTATTTATACTCTCTCACTCTTTGAGAGTCTTTTGTTTATTTGCTGTTTAGTTCTTTGTGAAATAACACTCCCAGAAGAAAATCCCCCTCTCTGCTTAAGGAATTAGCCCAGAGACAAAAGCAGGGAATTCTTTAAGCCTTGTTTTGTGCTAAGAGAAATGTTTGACATTTCTGTGGAGAGGTGTTTAGTTTGGATTCATTAGGTCTTAGGGACTCTTTTCTCTTTTTTGGCCTTTCAGTTTCTGTCACTGTTTTTTTTCTGTGTTTGGTAGACTGAAGAGAATTTACCAATGTGTAATTAGGTTTCCTACATTTGAATAGCAAAATCCAGTCGTGTTTTAAATAGGCGAGCTAAGAATTCCCCTCAACCAGCAGGCCCAAACCTGAAACCTGCTTTGTGAGCCGACGAAAGAACGGCAGAAGTAAGAAAAAGGCTTCCCCAAGGTTACTTAATGCTTGAAACAAACACCAATAAGGCTCCACTAGTTCAACTCCATCAGTTGTAGCAGATGGGGGAGTCTTGAAAAACACAGTTTCCCTTAGAACCAGGCCTTAGAATGGCAAAAATACATACACGATGTGTCTCAAGTTATTGCTTCCTTCCTTGGGTTTATATGGCTGGAAAATTATCTGAATAGATTAATACTGTGTGATATTTCTTTTAATGATATATGAAAGCTTTATAACAAAGTTCTTCCAAATTAGCATCACCAGCTCAGTCTGGTGTATTTAAAAAGTTGGTCAAAAGCAACACAATAGATGATCCAAGGGCAAAAATATGTGACAAATATGCCTAAAGTTGCATAGTACAGAGCTTTTATTTTGGTTATGAAACACAGGTAATGTTGTTAGGAGGAAAATGGGACTTCAATTCTAAAACAGAAAGAGCAAATTGTGGGTTTGCAATAAGAGATGAAGAGGAAGCCGTCCGCTGAAACAGCTGTTTTGATCATTTTGAACTGTTTGTGTCAGTACCAGCACTGGGCTGTTTTCTGTTGAAAATGGCGGAAAGGAATGTACCGGCAATTTCACATTTTTTTTCTTTCCAGATTCTTATCGAAGTGGGAAAATCATCCAAACTGATATTTCCTTAAATAGTTTCCATTTTCAAGCAGTCAGCAAATTTCCGGAGAATAAGGAATTTTCTTTAAAAATAATCCCAGCAGACCACAATTTGAAACATTGTTCTTAGCCAAAGCTGTGTTTGTAGGTAAAAACAGCCTGAAGTTGTCCATTGGGGCTGTGCAACACAGTTGAAAATCAGAAGGTTAAAGACCAGGCAGAGTACAAAAAAAATCAGTCCTAGAGCACACACATGCCATCCCCTAGACATTAACACAGTCGTTTACCAAATTTATCTTTGTACAGAAACTTCGCCTCATTTCTCTGTCCTCTTCTTTAAATGTAAATAGGCTGTTAAAGGGCATTTTTAATAATGAGTTCCCTACTTATTTAACCATTTCATTCAATATTGTCCAGATTTATTGGCTGTCAGAGCTTTCTTCCTTTTCTGTGTTCTCTGGGACTTCCCTTCTGGGTGAGGAATGTCACTGCTGAAAAACAATGTTATTTAGCTGGCTTTTTAAAGCTACAATAATTATGAACCCTAGATCATTTTTTATTTGCTAACTGACTGCTGCCAAATGCAGCCAATTCATGTGGTGGAAAGACTTCATGCAATAGCTAACAAATCTGGAATATTCTTCATTGGTATATCTGGCAGTAACCACCTGTTGCGATGCCAAACATACAGTGTGAAACATATCTGGATGTTGACAGACTTCAGCTTCATTGCAGAGCATCACTGCTATAACATAAAAGTTTGCTTTTCTGCCTTTCAAATATGCTGAACACCTGCTCCTCTCATTGTTTTCATATTTATTATTGCTTTTTTTGTCTTTAATTCAAGTCACACTTGTGTTTTCTGATTGATAGAAGAGCTCTATGGAGACTTTCCACTGACTTTGGTGATTTCAGTTTTGTTCCCAGAGGTATAGGTGCATAGGCCTTTTTAGCTATGTCTTATTTGCACAGCCCTCTTCCTGTATATATTAATATACCATTTGAAAAATTACAATTTCCCCCATAACACAAACAGAGAGATCTAGAACCCATGAATCCTCTCCTTAAGGAACAAAAGATGCTGAAGGAATCTGTTGAGAGGTAGCAATTGGTACTCTGAGGCTAGGTTTCACTATGAATGTTCTCTTTCTGCACCCAAAACATTCATCTTTGCAGAATTTGAGAACCTTGGATATTTATTCAGGATTTCCATAAATTTCATGGCTTGTAAGCATCTGGGAGCCTCATACATGGCGAGTACAGTGATGCCCTGTGTGTGCACAGCGAATCCAAAACTCTTTGGATGGATACAACATATTTAGTGTACATGCTCAGGTCTCCTGTCAACAAGTGTCACAAGAATCTATAAGCAAGTGCTTCTTGAGAGTCCGTGGCTGCCGAGAAAAGTCAACAACAAAAGTGCAAGAGCCCAATACATGTGGACTGCTTTTCTCCTTTTCAGCAAGAACTTCCTACTAAGGAGAAACAGGAAGGGACACAACACTGTCACTGCTGTCATACCCAGAGCTCTACAGATGACTTACTGCATATTTTCTAATGAAGAGAATATTGAGATTTTGTCTTGCATAGAAAGAATATTTTTGTTTGTTTGCTTGTTTCAAGACAGTTCATTGTTGACGATATTTTTGTCCCAAAATAGGTCAAAAGCAATTCAGTCCTACCTGATACAGTCTTTCCACTTCTGTAATCTGTGTTACGTTTTATATGATGCTACAGGATATGACACTACAGGATCCTCCTTTTTGGTGGGGAGAAGAAGGACACAATTCCTTGTGGATCAAGTCCATCCTTTAGCAGAAATCAGGAACACAGGGAAGTAGGTTTTCTGGACTATATTAAGTAGTTAAAGTGCCTGCATCTTGGGTCTACTGAGCAGTGGAAATCCCAGCTGGATGCACTAGTACTGCTTCCTAGGGATTCAAATTATTGCAAAGCCCTTTTCAGAGAATGCACTACAATTCCTATGGAAATTGGGTTCATGCATATCAGCATCCTTTTAGACAACTCAGAGCAAGTTTATATTCACAGTACTGTTAAAACAGCAGTGTGTTACTATGCAAAAGTAAAACTTAAGAAACTAGAGCTGATAACACTTTAATGTCGTTACGTAAATAGAGGGTGTAATATCAGCTAAAGCAAGGTTCTTGGTTCTTTCTCCTAATTTGAAAAAGCTATGGACAAGTGGTAGTATTCTGTTTATATATGGAAGGAGGGAGGGTCCTGTTTCATTAACCTCAATAAGTTCTGGATTAATTTTTCATCTCACATTCTCCATTTCTTTTCTAATAAAAGATTGTAATTATTACTGTTAAGGAGGGGAAAAAATAAGACAATAGCTTTAGACATAAATGAAATCATAATTTCATTATTTTTCCTGCATTTCCTGCATTCCAACATTTCCTGTAAGTCAGTAGCCCATTTGTGACGGTGTTGGAACTAGAACTTTTAAAAAGGTGCATAAAATCATAGATAATTATGGAGTGAATTTCCTCCTTAACTCTATTAGTCAGTAGTTGGCTTCTGTCCTGAAGCATAATTGTTTATATCCCTAATGTATGGTTTCATCCTGTGTAATGTAACTGCGGATGCTCTCATTATCCATATAAGTGTTTAATAAATCCCTTTAATCCCGCTAAACTCATGCCTCAAAGATACTGTATTTTGTGGCAGCGAGTTCCATATGTTAATTAACTACTTCATAAGAATGATCCTGAGTGTAGTTTTTAGAGAATTTTTTTGTTAGAAACTTCACATAAATTCACTTTGACACCAATTGTTGTTGTTTCTTCTCCTTTGTAACGATACCCTAGTTCATCAATCAACTAGTAAAAAACTAGTGTTTTCCAAACAGTTAATTTTAATTGGATATTTTAAAGTAGAGTCAGAAAATGTATGCCTGCTCTGCCTTCAGTAGAGATATCAGAGAGCAGAACTGCTCTTATCTGTTTCAAGCACAGAATTACAAACACAGCCTGTGATCCCAGTTAAGGTGGGGTGTGGCTTCTCAGATGGTGTCCTAGGAGAGCAGCTTCCTGCCTTTTTGAGAAGGAGCACCTCCCAATTCCTTGACAAATTTCTCATTCAGTCTGCAACGCAACATCTCATCCCAGGAGACCATCCGGACAGTCTTCTTCCTCACAAAGGTCACATCTTCCACAATCTTAAATCAGCACACCATATCCTGGCAGTGATCATTCACCTTCAGATTGCAATACAACATTCTCCAGTCATCATGTATCTTAAAGAAGACAACACACACTGAAAAAAAAAGCTTCACAACCTATCAACATGATATTTAGTAGCTCTGACACCACCGGATTAATCTGCAGTGTCTTTAGGACGCTGCTTCATTTTTTGAAAGCGAAGGAGCCGGGGTGCTGGGCTCCAGTGTTGAGCCTTGTCCTGACACCCTCTGCCTCGTGTCAGGAACTGCCATTTTCTTTTCCAGCGTGAGTCTTATCCCTCCTATGAAACTAAATTATTTCAAAGATTACAGATTAAAGATAAGATATGGAAATAATGATGACTGTGATATTTAAGGCACCCAGACGCACCAGGAAGAATATAGACTAATTTCTATATAGGGATTGCAGACACTAAAAAAAAAAAAAAAGGCAGTTTAGATAGTCACTCAAAGAAGTAAAAGTTTTTCAGAAGCTCCCAAAAACATGTGAATTGCTCCTTTATTGTTATTGAAAGCAGCTTATTTATAACTTCCATTGCAGCACGGGCCATAGCTTTTTAATGGGAAAGAATTAAATTTAACGTTGTATCTACCAACAATTTAAAATGCTGTTCCTACTCTTCTCATCTACCAGCACTTATTACTTAAAAAAATTTTGAGGTGCTGCTTTTTCTGAGGTGGACAACATAGAAAAATCAAATATTCTATTTGCAAGATGAACCAGAAAGGATCTCTGGGTACCTTTCCATAATGGGAGTCAGATCTGAGGGGACTGAAAGTTTTCATTTGAGGATATTGTTTCCATTACCATTTGTTGGTTTTCTTTTGTTGCAAAATGGACTATTTTCTGAAGTTGGCTGTCACTTTTGAAATGGAAATCATGATGAATTATGGCCCATTTTCTTTGCTATGCTTTATCAAGCTCATTACAGATGATGCATGGTCTGAAGTAAACGCAACAGAAGACAAAAAACAACATAGGAGGCTTCTCTTTCTTATCACTAATGTTTACATATGAAATGAAATCATCTTGTTCCACTTATTGCACTCAATGACCACCTCTTATGGACAGATTAAGCTCTCTCACTGCTGCTGTACTTTTCCTGTAATTAGAATAGAAATCCATGCTGCAAAATTTTAACACCGTAAGTTATCCCAAAACTTTTGTTCCTTATTGTCACTGTCTCAATCTAGATTCATTTTGACAACAAATACATATGCCAGAAGCTTTTCATAGTTTTACAATGCTAAACGCAGAGAAATCTGAATTTGTTCTGGAAAAGAAGGCTTTGGAGAGTGTATTTCCATTGAAATAACCCCGTAACAAAAATGTTTTCCGAGTCTCATAGATGCCGATACATCTTATACAAAAAGCCAAGACTTTCATCCAAAAACTAAACAGCTGTGGTGTAATTTCCAAACACTTAATATTTGCATAAGCACATTTTTTCTTTTGCAACTTGAATCAATCCTTATATCAATAACAGAGCAAACCTCCAACCAATTGTTTGAAGGAAAGGATTTAGCAACTCTTCAATATTAGGAGTTCTGCTTATATATTTTACAGTAAGTTTAATATCTGGAAAAGTTAGATACTCTTTGGACTAGCTGGAAACATTTGATGCAATTTCTTCCTTATATGGGCCCTGATTCAGAAAAGCACTTAAGCACACACTTAACTGTTATCACGTGTTAAAGTGCTTTTCTGGATAGGGATCCATTCTTAAATCGTAGACAACAAGACTAATCCAACAAATCTAAAGAGGTCAGTGAAATAGTGCTCTTTGATTCCACTGGACCTTGTCTGACCACTCATGAACCATCAGTTCAACAGTTCAGTACTAAAATGTGATACTGTAAAAATGGGGGAAAAAATTTAAACAGGAGTGCGGAGAGGCTGATGAACTGTCAAAGAAAGAATGACTGTTCTTGGCAGGGTAACTTTTAAATGGAAAGGCAAGTCCCTTGCATTTTGACTGAAGTGCATTAACTGGTACAATGCCCCATGACTATCTATTGTAATTCTTCACAGGCTGACAAATTGACATTTAATCTAGGAAAAACAGAATTTAATAGCTAAAACATGCTGGAGTCTATAAAGCAAAAACGTCCATCTGGCAGGATGAAGATGTTGTAGTTTTGAAAGCCCTCTTCCAGCTTCTTCCTTCTGCACAGCAAGTAGACGGGCTTGAAAAGACTCTGCTGCCTGTGGCCTTTGCTTAAAGCAACTAGAAAGAGGAAGAGAATGTGCTATTATTTTCTACTAGTTTAGGTTGTAGCCACATTTTCCAAGCTCTGCTCCAAAATGAAGTGAGACTATTATTCTATACAGTCACTGCTGTGGTTTTATTTTAGTTATACATTTGCCTTTGTAGACCCTTGAAAATAAAACATCTCAAAGACGATGAAAATGAAGAAAAGAATCTTGTTTCTGTTGGACTTGTTAAATGTGCAAAACCAGCATGGTCATCTTGATGGTTAAATAACAGTAGGAAGTACATGATGAGAAATTCAAGAATTTTTTTTAATCTGCTCCCTCCTTTAATGTAGAGTCACCACGAGCCTCCTTCAAATTCATTAACTTGCCTTGGTTATGTCTAGACTGCGGGGATAGTGCTTCGCAGCGCAACCCACAGGCGTGACTCAACACCTAGCTGTGCTCGCCACCCCTCCCCGTCTGAGCACTCAGATCTGCTTCCTAAGGAAACCAAGATCCTCTGGGAGGAACAGCCTGGCTTTTGCCCCAGCAAAGAATTGGGACATGGCCAGGGCGTGCACCTGGGCCCTGGAAGCCAGGAAGTATCTGCAAATCTCACAATTCAAATATAGCCTTAGTTTCTCTACCTGTAAACCGGGCACCAGAGCTCTCATCAGAAGCCAGAAGCTCTCATCACCCATCAGAAGTATTGAGAGGTTTATTTAATTAATGTTTATAATAGTGATTCGAGATGCCAGATGCTACAGTGCTAAGCTATCTCTATGTAGTTACATCAGTAGATAAAGAGGAGGGAAGACTCTAAAGACATGCAAAGCATTCTTAGTTTCTTGTTGATGCAAATTACTGCAGATAATTAAGAAGACCCCTAGAAAAAAAAAAGACAGTAGAAGTGAAAGCTTAAGCATGAAGAAATAATGACTTTTTTAGAATTTAAGTGAAAAATTAATCAACTAATAAAAAAAACTTTGCATATTATAAGTTAACTCATTCTTTTATAGTTGAAACACATGGCTTCACCTCTAAATTACCATGAAAACTAACCAATAATATTACAAAATTCTATTTCTTTATACCCATCATGTATATACCCCATCATGTAGTATGATCATTTTTTCTCTTTGCATGCACCCCTGAAGAGTGAAAGTAGCTGAAAATACCAATTTGCAGAGTAAAACTAGCAAAATATCTCTTTACTCAGCAGAAAAGCAGACCTTGTCTGGGCTGGGAGGCGTCATCTGAAATTTTCAGAGTCAGAAATTCTGCCAGGGTCAGGACGCAGTTTTTCTTATTGATCAGTTTACTGCATCGTACAGACACATTTTGCAGACTTAAAGGATCCCGTGAGGATGGATGACTATATCGTGTAGATAATATAAAATAAGGAAACAGACATTCTGTGTAATGTTTTTTGGGGTGGACCATTCTGGTGTCCGGTGTCTTGTGGCACAGTTTTGCACCCCATCATCAGTGTCCTCCAGTTTCTCTCAGGATGTTGCAAAGTCCTGCTGAGACTCCCCTTCATCACAGCTTTAGGGCTTCTTCACAGAGATCACCATTTTCTCTGTAGTTCTCCACTCAGACACAGCCCCAAGCAGGCTTGTGGCGTGTCCTAATTTTGCTGAGCGATATCACACCTTAATGACTGGCAATAACCTTTGATTTATGTCCAGGTTGTTAACCCCTTTATAAGGGCTGTAGCAGCTGTCAGCTGAGGTCAGGCATGAGTTCTAATTTTCCGCTATTGCCTTTGGAGAAATGAATTGTAAAACACTTGAGCAATTCTCTTTCAGTAAATAGCAGACTCCAGGTATTTCCTCACTATCACAACATCACATACCTGGAGAAGCAGGTAAAGAATAAGTATTCTTTCAGATAATGATTTAGTCCCTGTATAATTACATAAGTAAGTGTACATTACAAATCTATGTTACACAGTATAGAAATAAGGCCAGGAGGGGCTTTAAGAAGCTGTTTGTCTGAAGAAATACTTTGAGGAAGAAACAGATCTAAAGCACCCTTATAAAGTTTGTTCAGCCCATTCTTGTAAATCTTTAGTACCCAAGGAGGCTGTGGAGACTGCTAATGTGCCCCAGCGCAGTCAGAAATCTTTCTAACTGGAATCCTCCTCTTGCAAATTAAAGCCATTTCTAATTTCTTGTCCAATTCTTAGCAGACATGAATAATTGATCCCCTTCCTCTTTATAACAACCATTTAAATATTTGAAGTCTGTTATCATGTACCTACTCAGGCTTTTCTAGACTAAGCAAACTGAGTTCTTTCAACCTTTCCTCATTGGTCACTTTTTCTAAACCTCTCCTTATTTTGGTTGCTGTCCTCTGGTCTTTCTCTGATTTGTCCTGTTGAAGTGCAGTGCCTAATTCTGGACTCAGAATTGCAGCCAAAACCTCACCAGAGGAGTGCAAATAAGCACCACACTCCCATTTCATCTCAAGATGCTACAGCATCATACTGTTGATCTGCATTCAGTCCGTGGTTCAGCTCTAACCCTTTGATCCACTTCTGCAGAACATCAGCAGTATTTTTGATTTTTCTCCCTTTTTATTGTAGTACTTTCAAGTAGTCTTTATTGAATTGCAGGTCACTTCTCTAATTTAAGATAGTCATTTTGGATTCTAATCCTGCTGCAAAAGTTCTCGCAGTTGGTGCCAACTGCAAACTTGATAAGGGCATGCTCTATTGCACAGTCCTAGAGGTTAGTGAATATTGAACAAACCACGCTTAGGATAAACCCTTGTAAGATCCTTACTGACATGACTGCCCAGTTTGATAGCAAAAAATTGACATATACTCTGAATAAGGGTTTCCGGCTAAAAGGTAGTTATGCTTTTCAGCAATCAGAGCTGGGGAAGGGACAAAATATACAGAAACAGCAAACAGTAAAAGAGAAGAATTTGGAGAAAGGATGCTATAAGATCTTAAAAATAGTAAATTATCTTGCATCTAAATGACTGTAATATCTGTTTCTTATTGTGTCTACTGCTGCGCAAGCAAAGTTTAATGTGATGTTTAGATTACTTTAATAGCTTTTGTTAATAAGGTAGTTTTCCCTGCATTTTTTATTTCATTTTAGAATGAAAGCAGTCCAACCAGTGCAAAGGGAATAAAATCATCTCATGGTTGTATTTCTTACGTCTTTCATACAAGTTAGATATCTGTTCACTAGTAGACTGTGGAACGCTCATGCACAGAGCTGCATATGGAACCTTAGAGAATAAAATGTTGAGCCTGACCTGAGCTACAGGAAGATTCTTCCCAAAATGCAGACTTTTAGTTTAGCTCAGACAGTATGGACCATTGCAGAAAAAGCTTGTTTTAGCCAGTGTTTTGTGAGGTTTTGCTCTATGTTTAAAGCTTGAGGCAAGTACTTAAGTCTGCAAAAGAAACAGTCTGTGACTGCTGGTTTAGATGCCAAGAGTGAAACCTGTATACGAAATGAGATCATAAGCATTGCTTAAAGTTACATATCGCTTTCAGCTACATAAAAGAAAGTATCTTTCCCCTTATCCTTGAATATTCTATTGACTTAGACCTTTCCTTCTTGTCAGTAGCGTGCTTAAGAGAAGAGCTGATTTTCCACCCTGACCACAGATCTGAGATGTCAATTTTTTTCGGTAGCTTCGTTTACTTCCAGCAACCTACCTCATAGAAATTCATGACATCCAATAAATTTCAGTAAAACACATCTTGAACTGCTTTTACAGCATGCAAGGTTTTGATTCTAGAATTAAAGCACCAGAGATTATCCAAGAAGCATTTCCAGACAGTCACACATATAAACTTAGAAGAACAAGGGTTTGATCATCCACTCAAACATAACCTGATTGAGAAATGCGTATAGTAAATGTAACATCTACTAATGTTCTGCTAATGTTAAGACTGTGATGTCTTAGGAAACAGAATTTTAGGTTTCTATGTCTAGTTTTGAAGTCAACAAAAGTCTCTCTGTTTAAACTCCCAGCTGGAGGAATATTTCCCAGGCTTTTCCTTTGTCTCCCTACTGGCAAAGGAAGTCTGAAGGTGCTCTCCTATTTGTGCAATGGGCCTTTCTGTCTGAGAATGAAAATTGTGAAATGTTAGATAGTAGACACCAAACAATGGTTTAAATTAGTATAAAATGCAAGCTACAAAAGCACTCACCCAGCCATGGCAAATGAGATGGAGCTTAATTGTACCAGGTGGTCTGATCCCATAGAAAAGTAATAGGTAGATGACCATTCCCAGTCAAAGGTGCATTATTATACTGATTTTACATGAAAGTGGTTATTTCTCAAAAAATGTAGAAACCATAGATTTGTCTAGAGAAGAGAGGAAAGTAAGAAGTCTGTAAAAATGGCTTGCCATTGTCTTCATGTCCCCTTAGGCAAGCAAAAGTCTCTTCTTTGTTTTCTCCTTACTAGAGAAAGAAAAATTAGACTTTCTAAACTGCTGTGGAGTTTACATATGAGGGCTAATTGGTTAATATCTTGAAAATGTAAGCAACACTATAATGAGTGATGTGAGGAGCATGAAAATATTAATGAACGAAAGTTTCATATCTATGAAGAAAAAGGGGCTGAAACAGTGAAATTCCAGAGACGTTTTCTGGGCTCTTTCTGCTTTGAGTAACATGAACACAATCTTCCTAATCCGCTGCTCCTGCTCTGACATTCCAGCCTCATGCATAGCCATTGGCAAACTTGGAACGTGCATCCAGTGCATTTTTTTGGTTGAAATGCTACATCTGGCTTAGCTGGCAAGTGTTACTATGCCTCTAGAAAGTAAGCCAAAGTGAAAAAATAAGAGAATCTTAACTACATGAAGGAAAGGATTACTGAAATATACTGTCCTCTTTGTTTCCTGGAAAACTGAAGCTGCGTTCACGGTCTCTGACCTTTGGAAAGATGGCTCCAGAAGAAAACCAGATACCTAAGAGTTAATGTATGCAATGTACTGTAAGTATTTCATTAATTTGCTTATTAAAAACATGAAAAGCTTTTGCCTCTTTGACACCCAAACAAAAGGCAAGCAATTGGGAGACTTTTGACCTGAGCTTATCAGATGACTGGTGTAATGCTGTCAAGCCTTCCCCACTGCATGTAAGTAAGGTCAAATTTTAGAGGTGTTTATGACATTTTAAGGTTCATAATGCCTATCTTTGTCAACACAAGAATGATGCAGGCCAAGTGGATGGGTTAATGAGGCCAAACACATAGGGAAAAACATACAAAAGAGATGAATATCTAAATTAAAAATCACGATTTAAATAACCTGGAAAGAAAACATAGTCTCCAAAAAGCTAGAAATATCACAAGTCGCTTATACTTGATCATAATCTTTGGTGACCACTGGCATAATGTAGACTTCGGAGTCAAATGTTTTCTCTTGTAAGGTAATATTAGACAGCTTTGAGAACTTGGGGATCAAAACGTGAAAACTTCTAGTTCTTGCAATTTCCTTCCACCAATTTTGAGAGCAGGAATGTATATCAACTTCTTAAATATCTCCCTAAACAGCAACTTCAATGAAGATGAAAAAAAAAATTCCCCACCAAAATGGCTTCACAGTGCAGTATTATTTTGGGGGGAAAAAATTCTAGGTTGATCTCAAATTTTGCGACAAAATATGGGCACGAGCTCAGATCATTTATAATTCATCTAAGAATATTTGCACCATATCTAAGCAATAGAAAAGTGAAAACAACCTACATGACACAGAAAAAATCTGTAAAATCTGGAATACTTTCAAGATGCCACAGGGCTACATCTACTTTCTCAAGGCAGTTGCAGCCACAGGAGCAGATCAGTAGGTTGGAGCAGTTGGTGTTGAGGCTTCTTTATCTGCACTATAGGGGAGGTAGAGAGACAAGATTGTTTTATTGAGCCCAAATCCCTGAACTGAAACATCCCAGAGTGTGATTCCAAGATTTCAGGAGGTCTAGTCATTGGTTTGGCCTCTTATTTCCCCAGTAGGAGTTGGAGAACATTTGGCACATGCCTAGATCAAAGCCTCCAGTTGAGTTTTCTCCAAACAGAATCCAGCTTACGTGCTGTAAAACCACTCTGCAAACTGAACCACTGTGCAGTAAATGGGACAGTCTGGGGGATTTGCTTCAAACTGCATCACTGCTCTGAATCACAGCACTGATGTGGATGCAGTTATAAAAGCCTCCCAAAAGGTAATTTAAAAACAAGCATCCCAGAGGAGACATTACTGGCAATTCCTGATTCGGTGATAAACCTGTTTTTCAGGAGGGAGAATTTTTCTCTAATAGCTTGATTTCTTAATGCATATATTCTAAAACACTGGGCAATGTGTCATTTGCATCTAGGCTAAGTAAAGGGTCTACACTCATCTGACTTTTTGTTCCAAATTTCAACCCACTGGGATTTTTCTTCCTGTAAGCATCAGATATAATGTACAGGGAATAACAATATTCTTTGTGCAAACATTTCAAGGTTTTTCTATATATTAAACACACATGTATGTACCTACACGACTACACCAGAGGGCTAGGAACTGCACAGCAGTATGACAAGCCAACAATTTCTCCGCCGGAAAATGTGGTGGAATGGATGTGTATAGGGAGTTTTCCCATATCATTGTTTCTAAATATTCATGAAATTATCTCTAAATTTAAACTACTAAAACCAGCAATACTTTTGTTTAATCTGAATGTGTAAAGCACTCTGATTGAGGAGTGAGACCTTTCCAAAAGTCTGGGTAAAGTCTCTAGGACAGGAGAAAGATAATGTGAAAAACAAGATGTCATGATAAAACCAAGGAATATATGTTTTCTTATCTCTATTTTTTCCCCTCAGAAAACACCAGTGCTTTATGACAATTGAAAATTCAGAGAGATTGTTTTAGTCCCAGTTTCAGTGGTTTCTTGGCTGATAATTTTTCTTTTTTTTTTCTCAAGATACAGGCATTATTATGATGGTGTTATTATAATGATTGTCTTAAAAGCTTTCTTATTCCCACCTAGCACTTTCACAAATTCCTTCCCTCTCCTCCCCCCAGCATTAGGGCTTCTTGGAACTTTTAGTATTATTTCAATTATTCGTAAGAAAAACACAATGTCATTATGTTCAAGTTTTCCCTGACAGAAATTGCAGAGATTTTGGGTTACAATCATTGTTTAGCTGAAGAAATGCCAAAAATAGAAAGAGTTTATATTAAAAAAATAATAATAATAACTGATCGTATGTGTATGATCCATTTTTCAGCTTCTTTTTAATGATGAAGGTGTCTGTGTGATATCTTCTGAGAGGATGATAGATCCACAGAGAAGGACATTTGTCTTTGAGTTTAGGATTAACACACACTTCTCTACCTAAATGAAGACATTCTACACATATCCATAGAAGAGAGCAGAAAAGTCCTCAAAAAGGAAGAAGACACCCGCTGATCTCAGCATCTCCCTTGCCTTCCCAAAGCCAACTGAAGAGATCAAAGATGGAAGTGTATCTGTTTTTAGAGGTGCTAAAAATAAGAATTTTGTCACCCTTACCTCCTGACTCTACCATCTCCTGCCATAATTCCCATCATAACTATCTCTATATGTGCATTTTATTAGCAAATACCAACATCCCAGTGATATCTTTGGGATCAAAACTAATCACTAAGTTGGATGTCAAATAAATTGGTACCAATATATTGCATTGTATTTCAAAGACATTTACTAACAATTTTTTCTAGTCTGGAAGCAGGTTCAAGCAGGCATCTATATTGATAAACCTAAATTTTCACACCCATATTTCTTGATTTCTGCCTTTTTTACTGAAAATATTACAGCTTGACCCAATTTTTAAAAAAAATCTTTTTTGCAAAAAAAAGAAAGTGCAAAGAAGTGATTTTTTTTTTATTTTCATGAATTTTGCACGTGTATTTTGGGCATTTTCAGAGCAAAACCTGAACAATATCAAAGCTGACCATCACAAAGTGAGATTAATACGGACCAGTGGAAAGGTATGGAAATTCACTGAGTTAATGGTGAAAGAGACCATATGTCCTCTGACACCTTGACTTGATGGAATGTCTCTCCATAAATGCTTCCTTAATGCATCCCGTTGTGCCTAGGTGTGGGATGACGTATGGTCTGCCTCTGTCCTTTCATGAGCTTTCATCTCTTTCATTTACAAGCCCTGTGTTCTTACAGCGAAGATTTTTCTGTTCACCAGAATATTAGAAGAGGGCAATTAGGGGTAATTGTTCAAACCTTTTGTTAGATGCACATACAAGTCTACAGGTAATATTTGGCAACTTTAGGAATGGTTTTGCCAGGGCTCCCTATAAATCAAAATATAACTCTTTTCCTTTCCCTTTTGTTAACATAAAGCATTTGCAAAGATGATTACTACTCTGCAATCTTTTCTAAGCGCTCTACTCGCTGATATGTTCTGATAACAGGAGTTGTGCATTTCTTTATCAGGACAAAATAATTTCTAGCAGTATAATTTTTATTATTACAATCACCCCCAGTCAGTTCCACATCCATAACAGTAGGACCTAAATAAACAAGCAATATACAGGAAGACATGGTCCCTGCCTCAAAATGTTTATGATCTAATTTAAGACAAGACACAACAAGTGAGTATAACAAATGTTCAACACAGATTCAAAATGTAAACATACGGTAGATAGGAAAATGGCCATAAATTCCTCTATCAAAGATAACACCTCTCAAAGTCTCTCACACAGTCTCCATAACATGAAACAAGCCAAGTGAAACACACATAGGGAGGGGAGTGCACACGTCAGTGTTGCTGCTAAAAAGTCAAATAAAAACTAATGTAAAGTAAAAGCTTTTTTGTGTTCTTTAGGAAATACATGCAGACCTAAGAAAATAAAATATACAGATGACTGTGATTCAAAGTGTTAGGATTTTTCTAATGTGGACACTCATATAGAAACATTTTGCAGTTGTAGATGATACCAAAACAATAAATAGAAAAATGTGTATCTATGCGACTGTTCTTTAGTTTTATGTTATCTAACATAGGAAAGACATCTGGAGTGTTGCTTTTATTGTCCATTTATTGCTTTATTGTTTTGTTTAAAAAGGTAATATTGTCTCCTTTGGATCTGATAGTAGTGTAGTAGTATACTAGACTATAAGCATAACAAACGTCGATCCTGTAATTAGAGCAGGGGAGCTGGACACACGTGACATGTAAAAAAAAGAGACGCTCCTGGACTTGTCAATATTCAGAGCTGTTTTGGGGCCATGTTCCAAATAAGACCCATGGGTGATGCCAGGAGGAAGCAGCTAAGCTCACTACAGCCTCCCTCATGACAAGCTTTAGTATCTGGATATGTTCAGATGCTTGGTCTACAACCAGGTCCCTGTTCCATTCAGGGCCTCTGAAAGTGAGCATGGCACACCTTGCAAATGTCTCTAGCTGTACCTCAAGCCGTTTGCTGCAATGAAACTCAAAGGTCACAACCCAAATTGGCCTCAGTAAACAAGCTCAGGAGACGTCACTATGGGTACAGTACCTTGCTCTGGCAGAGTATTTGGGCCATCTGCCTCTGTGTGAGTCACCTTTGAAGGTCTTGGAATACCTTGTTCTGTGATCTTCCTTCCCTTTCCCTCTTCCTCTTGTCTGGCGAACAATCATAAGCCTCAAAATCAATAATTACAGAGTCAGCTTTACTAGCAGGTAATATTCAGGCACACAGGTTCAAAATGTAAACACAATATAGGAAGCAAAGTAGCTGTAAATTTATCTCTTGAAGATAATGCCTCTCAAAGTCCCATTTGCAGACTTAATAAAATAAAACCTGCTGAACACTGAAGGGAGAGCATAGAGGCCTAAACAGCGCGTTGGAAATATCCAGGCTGCCCAGGCTTAGCTCTGAGGGCTGGCAGGCTTTCCCTGGATCTTTCCACTCCCAAATTAGCTTGAGTGGGCCCCACAGCATTTCTAGTGAGAGTTCACTTAGCTGAGCCCTGAGATGCATGGTCTTTGTTGGGTTGGATATTGAGATTACAGATTCTGCAGCTTTGTTACTGCAGGGATTATTTCTGCTGTTGGTTTGGACCAAATTTCCCCTCTGCTGTCACCAGGCACTCTGCTGTGAGGCAATTTCTTGCTCAGCTTCTCTCACCTGCCTGCTAGCAGCTTTTGCCATACAGTGTTTCATATATAGATATAAAACCCCACTGTGCAAAATACTCTATTCATGCAGGCACTTGCGTGCTATTTGTTATTGATAAATATCAATATTATCATCATTAGCAGAGCAGAAAAATTACCATTATTATCTATTTAACTGGCTGCTCATACAAAGCAGGTTGGATTGTTGGTTTGTTGGTTTGGGGTTTCTTTTTTTTTCTGGTTTTGAACTCTCTTATAAAAAGACTGTGAAGGAAATAAGGAAGAAAAAGGAGCACTACCATATGAAAAAATACATTTAGTGTCTGCAAACAAATTAAAATCAGATAGTGAGACAAGTAGCTTCCGCAAGAGAGAATTAATGAACATACACACTGGCCCGAGTCCTGCCCTTAGGTGAAGTCAACAAAAAAAAGCAAGTGCATATTTTTTGACCATTACATCTTTTCCTACAATGTTTTCTTAACATAAACCCAAATCCAGGGACCAGATCAACTGCAAAATCTCTCAAGTTTTCTCTTGAGCAATATGAAATCTTATGGAAAATGATTTCTAATATCACAGAAAACAGAACACATTCAGTACAACTGGGAACACACTTATTTCACACAAATGAAAGAAACAATCCTGCTCATTCTAATTGGAGAATATTTTTCTGGGGCAGTGATTTTGTCAGCTGTAAAAATGATTAATGCTGTAATTCAGCAGGATACTTAAGCACATGTTCAGTCAATTCCTATTCAGCAAAGCATTTAAGTACTTAACTTTACGCACATGCTCAGGAATTTCAGCATGTGCTTATGGGCCAGATATGGATGCATGTAGCATCAAATGACAGAGAGCAGTACTAAGTAGGTTTCCAGCCATTGCCCAGCAGTCATGGGGTATGAGACACTGACTGCAGTGGTGTTTTGGCTTCTACTGTCATCTTGCCATGGGATGTTCAATGTGCCCTATTAAATAAGGTTTGGCCATGAAATAGAGCCTGAAGTGTTATTTTTCTTACAGACCTAACACATATTGTTTCCAAAATCATTGACCACAAAGACAGCCCGGTCCCTTTGCTGAGGGGGTACGGTCATGTTGAGCTGTGTTCTCCACCATCAACATGGAGGCAGGGGCAAGTTTGCCACCCTGCATTCTTCAGCCCTCTTGAGCTTGCCTCCCCGCTTGCACAATCCCATTTCCTTTCCACACGGATTGCTGAGATGGAGGCAGCTTTGGTTTGAGTCCTGCAGCCGGCACAGCCCCAGCAGGCAGGATGTATGTGGTTGGGAGAGGCTGGGGGAGGAGAGCGGATCACACATACTGCAAGCACAGGCACGAGAAAACACATTTCTCTCTCTTGCTAGGGGACATGTGCAGACACATGCCTGTAGCTGCAATGACAATATGATGTAAAACAACAGGGTTTGCACATCCCCTATGGGAAAATACTATTTGAGGAGAGCATGGCAAGCAGTGAGAGCAGTGGAAGGATTGCTGTCGCTGGAGAAAAGAGGAAAATCCACATTGATGATGATGGAGAATGGGGGCAGAAAGACAGAGCTGGAGAAGGAGTGCCAAGCGTATCATTAGAAAAAAAACCCTCTGAACCATCCAGAAAAAACTAAAGCAGGGGCAAATCTACTACTTGCTAAACTGATTGACGGTAGTTACCATCTTGTCCAGATGTCCAGATGATCATAACATTCCCACATCTAACCAGATGGATACAAATGTTTCTCTGTATTTTTTTCCCTGGTTTTCTTAAACTGATGTATGGGGTTCAAAAACAGGTGTCCTCCCTGCAAAAAAAAGTAACTATCTTCAACCTTCAACTGAAAATCAACCAGTATAGATACGGCAGCAGCAAACTGCATGAGGGAAAAAGAAATGTTTTAGAAAAGATAAACGGTTTTTACAAACGCATGAGAGAAAAATACAAACCTGTTACCACTGACCACCATAAAACTTTAACATGGGAAGTCTGAAAGCAGCCTGATGTTTTGTTACAGGGTGGGGGACTTTTTCCCTCGTTGTTCAGACATCTGTTGAAATTAGAGCTGGATAAATACTTTCAATTAAAGCTATATAGTCTGAGCATTTCACCACATCTTTATGAAGTTTTGAGGAACAATAATTCCAAACAGTACCCAGTTGCCTCTTAAACTGTGCATATCCACATGTATATGATCGGAAGCCATGTAATTTCTTTCAATTTTTACAAAAACAGATAATTGATGATGTTGCTAAACATCAGTAGAATTGCAGAAATCTGTAAACAAACAAATATATGTCAGGTTATAAATCAAAAATATGCTAGGAGCTCTGTAGGCAAGTTTCTTTAAATTGAAGAAACAAACCTTTAGTAGAGGCGGAACCGCACTTCTCTGACATGATGGACTTATCTCAAAGTGGCCAACAAGTCCTAAAATAAATGCTTTTGTTTGGAAGTGCAATTCAGCTTTAGCTTTTTAATAAAAACAAGAAAAATAGCACTTGTAAGTAACCCAGAGAAAATGCAGCATGAAATTTAACACAGGAGTCTTTTGGTATGAAAGTTGAGCTATATATTCAGGATGGGTGGCCCAAATACAGATGCACGTAGAAATATTTGTCTTTGACATGCCTGGTGGAACACCAGGAATGAATAATTTCCCAGTACCTGAGAAAGAAAAAAAAAAGACGCAAACTGCCTGGTGTTAAGGGAGCGGCTTCAGGTTAATAAAGGTAAGTGTGTCGTTGTGGTAGAAACTTTATGAAGTACCAAAACTCTGTCTTCTAAATGGTGTCTAATCTAAACCATGGAATAACTCAATTCCCCCAACTGTGAAAACAGAAATAGTATTTCACAGGGGACAAAAAGGGCATAGCCATACTTGTAGTAGCTCTGGTCAAACTGTAAACAACTTCAGGAAATATTTTTCACTTTGATACCTTTTGAGAGCCTTTCAATATGTTTTTTGGAAACCCTATACCATCCAGAAATAGATTTAAAATTGCTTCAGGATAATAATTATATAAATCAGAAAACATTTCAAACTTTTAAAATTAGTCTTCTACAAAGAAGGTTTGCATCCTTACACCAAAAAAAATGTAATTTAGTGCAAAAACACGGATTATTTATTAAAGTCAATCACTAAACAGGAAAAAGAAATTTATTGACAGTTTTATTAAGCAGAGTAAGAATAAATGAAATGGAAAAATATACAGTCCAAGGCATCTCAGAAAGGGCTGAATGGTCACTACTGAGAGAAGCAGCAAAGACCATGGATACAAGAGGAGCCAGCAGGACATAGTAGATGAGAAGAAAGGTGTGAGGAAGGTCTGTGGGACAAGAGTGGAGGAGACAGAGTATGATTTCCTAGAGAGAATATGGAAAATGTAAAACAGAACTTCTTTGTTTCAATTTAATTTTAAAACCACCGTCATGTCTGGGTCACAAGTTAGCACACCCTTACAACTCAAACTGGCTCTACAAGTTTTTCACTCCTTTAAATTGTGTTACTGTGTTGTACTTTAAAACCAGTTTTTCCTGTGGTCAACAAAAAGTCAATGAAAAAGAACAATACAGCTTCAATTGCGTTTTTGGTCTGCAGTTGATAACATTGCTTGAATATATTTGCTCAAAATCATTTCTGGTGTACTTCTCTGTTTATACATGCATGCAAGTTAATGATAAAAAACTGTAGAATTAATCGACCTACTAGCAATACCTGAGTCGTTGTTGCTGTTGCTGTTGTTGTTATTATTGTTATTATTATTATATTATCCTTCTTAATTTAAATAAAACAAATAAAAGTCAGGGAAATTTCAAGTATATCCAAAATCTACTTTAACTGCAGATACCTACCTGCGGTCACATAAGTAAAAGGACTTCTAAAAAAGAGATTTTTGCAGAAAACCAATTTGTGTCTCAGACTAATAATGCTGAATTCATTTTCATGCTGTTGATTGTACTTGTAGGTGACTAGTTTCGTAAGACCAACAAGTTTACTTATCCCCTTCCATCCTACAAGTTGACCCAGGTGAACCAACCTGAGGAGTTTGTACACACTGTTCACAGAAGTGTTTGTTTAATAGACTGATTAATATAGATGGACACTTTCCAGAGCCCACAAAAACACATAAGTCTCTAGTAAGTTCCATTAAAACTTAGGAAACTTTTCTTCTCCCCCTATACTGGACTGTGTGCCCATCATTCGTTTCTTGCCCAGTGCCAGGAATGCTTTCCACTCTCTCACTCTGCACTTCATGACTATATGTCAAAGTTACAAGGCTTCATACAACACTCCTATTTTTAGCATTTAGCTGCTGGTTCTCATTGCATTTTCTGTGCAAGATAACATCTTTTTCTGGAGTTTTGATATGGGTTTGTTATTATTTCCAAACTGATGAACGGGGCTAGGATTGGTGGAATCACCTGTGAATAACATGGACTGTAATTTTTGGCATTCATTGTAACTGAGTTGTTATTAACAGATATTTTTTCCATTATGAGCTAGCTGTGAGTACACCTGCAGTATTTACAGGTGTATACTTTACTTTCTCTGCTGGTTGCAAAAGGCAGCAGTTACACAGTGAGTCACAGCAGTTTTAAGTTATTTATAGTTATTTTCCCACTTATTTCCCACCACTCCCAACTGGTTTAGGAGTCCTCTTACATTTAATTTTCTTAGAATTAATTCCATTTTCAAAACGAATCCTCAACATCAATCAAGTGATCCTTACAAAGCCACCATCAAGGGTCCCAGTTCTCTGTCTCTATATACAGATGAGAATCATATTGAAAGCTTAAGTTCCTTCCTGAAAACTCAGAACAGTTTAAGGACCCCTTTAACTACCACGCTGGCAATGTCAGACCATATCCTGACCCTGAGGGGTTAGGGGCACAAGGAGTTTTCTTTGGGTCCCACCATGGCAGGGTGCCTCCAGCATCTCAATAATGGGAGCAAAGAAGAGGCTCCTTCCCTTCCACAAGTCTCTTTCATGAAGATGTAGGACTATTTGCAGTCAGCCCAACATGAAAACATAAAGTCGTCTGATGCAGGAACTCAATCCCATTCCCTAAGCTAAGATCAGGACACAGAGCCCTGTAGGATACTAACTTTTAAGATAATTGTTTTGTTCAGTAATATTTTAATTTCTCCCTTCCCCTCTCTAAAATCTGAAAGGTCGTATTAGCTGGTCTGACTGCTGTTTCTCCTTTCTACACACTAAAACTCAGGAAACCCCTCTGCTCCCTATCCTCTCAGCTGCCACTGTCCGAAACAATCTCCTGGAGGATAAGTCCTTCAAGAATAATAGACTTTTGAAAGGCCATGAAGATAAAACTTTGTAAAAAAGGCAGGAAAATTAATAGTGGGAAACTGCCCTATCTAGGTTAAATACATATTTTGGTATACATACATACTATTTACGCAATAGAGCCTAATGGCTTCTTCAAAAGCCATTAAGGTGTATTAAGTAAATACATAATTTGGTACGTGAGCTAATTGTGAAAGCATATTATTCTGTTTACAATACATTCTTTCAGATCTGAAATCTACTCTTCTGAAGTGCCTGAAGAGTCACTCACAAATGGATCCTTAATCCACAGCGAGGAAATCACCTCCTAAAACCAGACCTACTGTCTGAAAGTTTACATAGATGGTTGGAGAGAAAAAAAGGAAAGAATCCAAATGAAATATTAACCAGCTGAGTGCTCTCCAGTGTACTAATCTATGGGATAAAACATACCACCAGTGATACTCTATCCACATAAAACAGAACATGCCATCTGAAATACCATTGCATGTGAGATCCACATGTGAGGGCTCAGACAGAGCAGGGGAAGGGTTAGAGGAACGCAGCTTTCACTATGAAGTAAAACAAATGAAATAAAAAGTCGTGTTTCAGGAAAGTTCTGTTTTGTATTGTATAGAAAGTGAATTGATGTAATAAATGACAATAGTGATTCCATTTCAGGGATTCAGCCAAGCTAAGAGAGCAGATTTAGATTTTCAAAAAGTTTATATCTAGGTCTGAATTTTTCAGTTTAGGTCATCTGTAGTAACAGTAAACATTCTGCTTGTCTCTTACGGGACTGCGTAACAATGCTGAGATCTCCATGAACCTCCTAACTTTTTTTAAAAGTGAGACACAAACACCCTTTCTTTTCACAATGCATATCTTGCAGCAGGGATTCTCATTTCATGATGAGAGTGCACATCATTACAAATGTACAGCTTGGCCCAATCCCCATCTGTGCCCAATGATTTAATTGTCAAATAAAAATAAGGACAATACACACGCATTTTTAGGGAAGGTTATGGAACTTCTTTCCACTGATGGCAGAACACACGGCAGTAGAGACTGGAGAATGAGTAACTAATCAATCTGTATTTTATGACAGAGGGGAGCAATATTTGTTTTTGAAAGTCACGATGTGGGCTAAGAGACAAAATTTTAATCTCCTGATCTGTCTGAGCATAGGTTTGGGAGCCGGGAAATTCTGTGCTCCAAATCCAATTATCCAGAAATATTGACCTGTCCTCTTATACAGATGACTCTAGCTATTTATCCTGAAACTTATCACAGTAATTTCTGATATACAGAAGTACTGTTTCTTCCATTCTACAGGTGGGGAACTGAGATGAAACTGAGATAACTTTTGTCAAGTCACAGAGGAAGTTTTTAGAGGGTCTGGGGATGAGAGTATCTCACTTTTGCCTCAATACCTTGATTACAGGGCTTTCCTCAGAAAGGCCATGCTGGTAGCAAAACAGCCTGTTAAATCAGATGTGACTAAACTCAATATAAATGATAAATACTAATAAAACAGATTTCTTTGTCTGAAAAACAGGAGAATTTTAAGGCAAGGAATGGGGTGGGAGACCTAGATTAAAAGAATAATATTCAATGTTAAGAAAATGAAGTCATAAAATCTTTGTCAAACATTGCTCAACTCTTCAAACCATATGGAGCATGACTGCTGGGCTTCATATAATGCCCTGAATGTTTTTCATTTTCTATTCTACCGTTCACAGCAAAGGCACAGTGTTGTAATCTCGTCCTTCCGTTAACTACCAATTGTTTCTTTTGCCAACCTTTTTGCTTTAAAATATCATTTTTTATGAAGGATAATGTTATATAGTGGAAAACTGTAAAAATTTTATGGATAGCCTTGGTGCTGAGAAAATGCATTCTTTCAACAGTTTTATTATATATATATTTTTTTGTCCATTACACATTTACAGGGTTTTCTCCATTGTATATATGTGTGTTTTATAGTTCATTCTAGACAAAAGGCATTATGTTAACAGTCCTATCATTTAGAACTTTAATTCACTATTATGTTTTTACCTTTTTGTAGAAAGAATTATATTATTTTTTTTCCTCTTGGTAGTGCTTGCTGTTGTTAATAAGAGTAATGGGTGATCCTAAACCGGGTTAGCTGTGAAAACCCACTCAATGTTTCAAATGTGTCTCTGAGCCACAAGAAAAAGTGTGGAGACCCAGGTCCCAGCACATCATATGGGATGATTTAACTCCAATATAAGGCAGGCTTACATGCTACGTGCCCTCAGCCAAATGTTAACTGGTCTCCCAGTCTCTGTGCCTCTCCCCGTGTCATTTCAAGCATCAACTCTAGCTCTTGTGACATTCATGCACAGGTAAACTAAAAAGAAACATGCCCGTATCAAAGGGATGAAATGCATTTTGTTCAACTTTAAGAGATGCCTATAAAGTCTTTTTTGACATTCTTTCCTTACTAACCAGCCTAGTCCATCCTTTTAAGGATTGACATTTCTTTGCTTTACATCAGGCCTCAAGCCTTTAAATGTCTGCCTGGACTCCAAAGGTCTCCTTATAATCCCTGCTGGTTCACAGCCAGCCCACTACAACCCCCACCTTTCTTTGAAGCCAAACTCTAAGGTACAGCTGAACCACTGGTGCCACTTCTCTTTCCTGCATGCTCTGTTGAAAAGCCCTTTCTAAAGCAACATGAGCCCATGGAAGGTTTCACACAGGTAACAGAGCAACCTAGCCCAGAGACAGCTAGGTTAGTACAGCTAGAGCGAAGCCAGAAGATGGGAAACTGAGACAGCAGAGGGTCAAGAATGGCAATCAGAGAGCATGACCTCCTGAAAGCCTCCTGTTATCCGAGTTCTTCAGCCAAATGGTTTTGAAACTTTTACAGTGATTAATGGGGTCCAATTTGAGGAGAAAATTAAGAGCAAGTTTCTTTCTATGGTATGGGATTTTGATATGATATGGTCTTTAAGTTTTCAAGCAGCTAATCGCATTCACAAGTAATTAAATACTGCAACTTGACTTCTTCCTTTTCACCATAAATTTATATTTGCAGCAACACAGAACAACTGCAATACTTATATGGTTGCGAGTTATTTTTAGCTCTATTGTTCATTGTCTTTCATACAGGCTAGTTAATGGTGAGCCCCTGATCACCTTCCTTCCCTCTCTCACAGCAAGGAAGTTAATGTAAAATAGTCATGGCAGATAAACCCTTATTCTATTTTTTTTTTATGAACACCTAAGGGAAGGAAAGGATTTTCTGATCATAAAAAAAAAATGAAATCCTAAAATCAAAATATGATGGAAGTCAAATAGTGCACTAATAATCTTAGGAAGCACACTTTAAAATAAACTTTTATATATTTGATTTGAGACTAGTTAGCTTGAATCAGTTACACAATGGGCTGAGGAAAAAATATCCACCAGCCCAGAGTAGGAATTCACACACATTATCTTCAAAATCACACACAGAAATCTTTGAAAATATTTTTTACTGTCTCACAGCTCAAAAAACTGCATTATTTAACACTAGAATTGGGTAGCAACTCTTGGGCTACCAGATTATAAGGTAGGGAGAAGGGGCTTGTTCAGGTTCATGGACAATCTTAGTCGCTGTATTGTTCCTACTAGCCAGAAGAACCTTTAACAACTTAAGTTATTTATGTCCTCCAGTAATTATTGCTGGAGCTGAAGGACACAGCTGGAGCTCTGTTTTTATATTTTGAGTTGCTCCAGCTTTCTGGAGTGTTTCTGTTATTCCAGAGAGGATGAAGGATGTCCTCAATCCAGGCAAGGTCTTTATCAAAAAAGAACTCTCCTCCATCTTTCTCTTTCACTTTTGTGGTGAAGGCTTTATTAGCATGACACACTGGAGCTCTTCCCAAGAAGACATAAGTCTTAACTTCCCCACTTTTGTAATTTATCAGTTTGGAATTGAAGGATGCAAAGATATTATGAAACAGATGTAAACTAAACTCAGCATGTTCCGCTGGAGCCCTCTGGTCCTTCTAGAGAAATCAATATAGTGTTTCTGCAAATATGTACTGATGATCTTCCACCCCTTGAAGGAGGGAATCAAGCCTTTGCTTACATGACACAATGCAGACTCCCTGAGAGCAAACACTGGGCCTGGAGAAGGCTGATGCAAAAAATTGGAAAACTGTGTTAAATTCCCTTCTCATTTAAATATGCCTTTACTGACAATTGTTCTACTTGGTTTGTGCAGGGAGGAGCTAAATCTTATGATGATATGTGGGAACCATACTGTCTGATAACCAACTTCAGAAAACTTCAACCTTTACTAGAATAAGGACCTTGTCCATACAAGACTCCAACACAGAGACAAGAGACATCAGTCAGATTTCCTATTAACGGCAGCCAGATCATCAAGAAAAATTCCACATAATAATAAAAGTAAATGTAGCAGGATATTTGCAAAGTGAAAAACCTAAACTTCTGTCTGCACAAGAAAAGACTTGTGCTATTCAAATCAGACACTAGTTGTATCTTCACGTCATTGAAGTAACAGGAACTGAGAAGACTGATAGCAAACTATTCTCAAGTAACCTACAAACCAGATTAGAAATTATTTAAGTAAGAATTTGAAATGACAAACAGAACCAAGCAAAAAAAGAGTATTTGCAGACTATTCATAAACAGCAGAAAGAGATTAAATGTCAGATAAATGTTTCATTATGGATTATTCATTCAGCCTATGTATGAACATGTGACTGGAGAAAACCAGTTATATCTATCCCCTATTTTTTTGCTTGGAATGGGCATGCTCAGTATAGGCTATTGTTTAGTTGGCTTACAGAAGCATTTCATAAAAAGGGCTTCCCCATTTATCACTCAAAAAAAAAATTTTAAAAAGTGAGGACAACGACCATTCTGGAGTCTGAGTGCATATGTTCAAAGCAACTCCGCTGTACAAGCCAACAGAAAATTGGCCCCCAAAATGACTTATAAAGGGATTTTGTAAGACATGAACAGAACAGCATGGGCTCTGGCTAGGCAAAGAATTCAGAGTTGTAATAGAAAACATTTATTTGGCTACAGCTAAACATCCCAACACATGTTAGCATTTGCTGCCAATATGCTTCCTAATTAAGAACAACATAAAATCATAGGAAATCCTGTATCCCTGTCTTCATGCACTTTCCTTGTATCTTCAGTGTCCTGGCTCTGTTTCTCGAGTATAGCCTACACAAGAGAAAGGTTAATTCAAAAGTAATGTTTTGCCAGCCATTAACTGTGTTGTCATTAACAAGATTAATGTACATTCCACTATGCATCACCAAGTGCATTCCCCCTCCCACCCCCACCCACCCTTTAAACAACTGCTCCTATTAAAACCTAATGAGCACAGCACAATTTAAAGAATAGCACCATTTCTGCTGGGCAAAGTGTCGTCTGCAAACCATATAAAGCTGCAGGATTATTATGGATTTAATTGAAGGGCAGCCAAAAAAAAATCTGTTCTCTCTTGGACTATGAAGTCTTGACCATGTTTATATATTTTATCACAATGAACAGATTTCAAGACGAAGGACAGACTAGTATCTGTTTTTCTTCCTAGCCCTCTCTTCCTTCAATCTCTATTCTTTCTTCATCTGAAACCATTCAGAGGCTCCCACTACGCGCGGTCCCACACCCAGGTTACCTCCAACTCATCATCCACTGATTACTGCACAGATAAACAGCTGACTGGATCCTTCTAAACAATCACGTGATACATTTTTTTATAAGCTGCTCTTAGAGGACCCCAATTCATCAGCATGGATGGAGTCTGGACCGTTTTACAACACCAAACTATCTGTTTTTTTCCAGCGGAAGCAGAAAACAAATTGCTGAGCAATTATACACAGTGCTCCTCCTTCATTTCCACACTAAAGTGGCCACCAGTTTGGAGACTGAGAGATCAGCCATGAGGCACTTCCAGCTTTTCATCAGGTTCTTGAGAAATTTCAGAATTATTTATTTTATTTCCAGAAAATCCATACTCTCCACCCTGCTCTTTTCCTGCTTGGTCTCTTTACATTTCTGCTCTCCTCCACCAAGTTTTTTTCCAAATCTATTTATTGTCTGTTTTTCTTGGCTCATTTTCACTTTCCATTTTTCATTATTAGTTCTTTATGATCTTCTGTTTCCTTTTTTTTTTTTATCCTCTGTCATGGCTGCTCTCCCAGTTGTTCTCCTCTGGGGCCTTGAGTTTCCCTTAGCTAATGAAACAAGAGCTGCCTACCTCCCTTGCTTTTGCAATCCAGCTGTTTCCTTTTTAAAATATAAACTCATCTTTATTCAGTGAAGTTCCTGTGCAGGGTCTGATCCTTTAAGAGGAGATTGCATTTTGTAACAGAGAGAGAGAAGGAAAAAATAAACTCTGCTGGAGGAAAGACCTTTTGGGTAGAAATCCAACCAACTTGCTCTTGAAAGGCAGAGCCTCTCCAGTAAAACTGGATCGTTATTTTACTTACCACCTCTTGGCACCCTGACATGGCAAAAGTCTCCTTGACAGTCTCCCCTCCCTTTTCCTCCTTTAGCTTCTAAAACCTCCCACCTTGAAAGCTTAACGTTTCCTGGCCTCTATGAAAGTGTAGTCTAACTAACACCACAAACCTGGATTTTATATGATTAGTTAGTGAAAACTTGCCAACTTTAGGTGCAGCCTGCCAAGTCAAGTCAATTTACTGTGATGCTTTGACTGTGCAAGTAGGCCTTAATCCCCCTTTAATCTCCAATGTACCCTTGACATCATGGAAATTACTTACAAAGCTAATGTCATCAGATGATCCATGTTAGCTTTCAGTGAATGTTCTTCTGCACAATAGAGCAAGTTTACCTTGTAAGACACAGGCCCCAAAATATTTTTGCTTAATGAGCCCAGCAGATATCATTTTACAAACAGGGAATGAAAACTCCTTCTTCTACACTATAACTCCCCAGACCTAATGTGACTTGGAATTTACATGCTAGCCTAGCATCAGGTCAGTGTATTTTATTTCATGTCTGATTGATTGGATAAAGAGATTTACATAGTAGCCACAACAGCTATGAGTTATAAGAAGGCAAGTTTCCCTTTTCAACCCTGCAAGCCCTCTTCTGTGCCGAAAATGTTTGGCCGGCATGAAAATTTCTACGAGAATTGTTTTTCATGGCATGTTCAGCCATCAGGAGCATAAAGGAAATAGAAAAATAATGCCATGTTGTGCTTGTCACAACAAGGTGAAAATCAGAATGTCTAATAGTAAGAAGCTAACATTGTTACTATTTGTAAATAATTATATACAATATAAGAACTTCTATTTATATAGTACATTTTATCTCAGAAGGACACAAACTGCTTCATATACCAAAAGAAAAGTTAGTGCAAACTATGTAAAAGGATTGTGTCACCCGTTAACAGGAATGTTGCCAGTGCTGGAGGAGGGATAAAACTCAGCAATCTCCTGGGCAGCCTGTGCTAAGGCTAAGATCAGGATGTAGGACAGGAAGTGAAAGGAATATTATATCCCCTCACAACTATAGGATGAGCTCATGATTTGGAGAGGCGCAAGGTTACTGGGGTCAGCTTTCTCCTGTAAAAGAAAGAAAACCTAGAGGACTTACTTTAAAGGTCTGCAGAGGTGAAGCTTGGCATTGTGTCAGGGGGGTAGCGCTCTGCATAGACAGTTTGTGATTAAGAAGTGACTCATTAGTGTCTTAGAGGGAAGAGGAACACTTATGAATGCTCCTTCTTGGATCATTTAAGAGGCTTTTAGGAGTTTCTCATCCCAGCACCCATTCTACCTCTTCCTCATTTAGGTTAACACTGCCCTTTGGAAGTCAAGGATATGTCTAACATTCATTTACACAGCAACAGAACCAGATACTTCACTTGTGATACAACCTGAGAAAATAACATACAACAGAATATCTATGAGCAGCCAGACCTCAAGAAAAAAGCATGTACATACTATCAAAATGGAAGTGTAAAAGATTGTACATACTGTGCATCTCTCTACAAAGCTGCTTTGTCACATGCAAAGTGCAAAACTGGATGTGTGGTACCAGTATTTACGTATGCCTTTTGTCCATTGAAGAGAAAAAGTGTGAAATGTGCTTCAACATACATCTCCAGTCGACTAACCGTTCCCCTACACGTGGTCCCTGGGACAGAAAGTCGCGGCTCCGTATTAAAGGACCTTACAATACCGGAGGAAGAGAGCAAGATATGAATCCAGATTCAAAGTTTACACAGTGAATAGGTGTCTCCACCAGTAACACTAATCCATGTCAGCTTGTGAGAGAAAGGAGAAGTAAAAATTAACTTGAGCAACGACAACTAAGAGGAATTTTAATTAGGAAGATACAGTGCAGCCACCTATTTGAGATTTAGCTAAAACACTGAGCTAGCAGCCTCCTGAGCTCTCACAGCAATTTTTAACTAACAGATGCAGTCAAGCTTTCAGTTTTATACTGCCCTCATAACTCATGATACACAATCTTGGGCTGCATTCAGAAGGTCTGTAGAACAAGACCAGCTTGCCATTTCGTACTGAGGGGGGCTGCAGTGCAACTCCCCTGCCAGCACCTGTGCCCGACATCTGATCTTTGGGCTGGAGCACATCCTCTCCCCCCTCTTCCCTCTGCGGGACTGGCTGTGCCAAGCCAGCAAAGAAGCATTCCAGCAGATTATGAAGCACAACTATCTTGGCCCTCGCAGCTCAGAAGAAACTGGACCTAAGAGGAATTTCGCACGCTGTTCTCATGGGTCTAAAGTGAGCTCTACGGGTAGGTCTGCAAGGCAGTTTCTGTCCATGTGCTCATCTGTGACCATGAGACACGCAGATCCCTAAATGCTATGATTAGGTCAAGGATAATGGCAGGGACAACTGCTGTGATGAATCATGGGATCAATGAAATGAGCACATTCTTAGAAAAGGTGGCAAAGACGTAAATGGGAGTCACTGATGCTTCCAGAGAAAGGCTTGGATTACTGAATTCATAGGAAGAAAAGCGTACCAAATATGAGGGAGAGAGGAGATCTAAAAACACATCATCCCAAGTACTGCCTTAGGAGTATCTATCACTATCTCTGAGACAGGCATTTGGATAGAGGGAAGTATGAGCCTAATTCTAAGCTTCTGCAACTCTAATCCTCCCAGGACAGCGACAGGAACGAAACAGTCTGTTCAGAAATCCCTCAATACTGTTGCTCTTTTTATAGATCCCAATGCAATGGAATGAAGAATGGAAAAACACTTTGGTGTCACGAACTGCTCAGGACAGGTCACAACAGATCAGATGACTGAAAAGAAAAATATGAAATTCATCTTCTCTTCAACTGTAGAAAGGGGAAAAAATGTGAAGTTCACCACCATCTCCTAAATAAAGGATCCAAAAAGAGTTCCATTTAGTCAGGGCTTCTTCCCAGAAAAGCTGTATTACAGACAACAATTCAACAGCTATTTAAAGAGGATTTCTGATCAGTTTTGGAGGTCAGTGTTCCTACTCCTGGCTCTCAGGCAGGTGTGCTAAATGCAGCAAAGGCCAGTCCCACAAAACGTATTCAGGCATCTCACTCCTACTGAAGTGCTTAAATATTTTTGTGGATATGGCTTTTAATCTTTTCATGAGCTGCAATCCCAACAGAGAAATCTGAGTCCTCTAGATGAGATCTTCACTTATTCTTGATCCAGGGTAATTCCAAGGATTACTACTCAGAATATTGGGAGAATGGACTGTCATGCTATTTCCAGGCAGACACCACTTTAAAATATCTAGCTAACACTAGATGCACATTGGTCTCCAATGCCAAGCTAAAGGATAGGAATTGCAGTGAAATCCTATTAGCCAAGGGCATTACAGTCATTAAGTGAACAACTGAGTGTAATTTTGTGTCGAGGAACAAGGGGAAGGAGATAAAAAAGGAAACTATATCTCATGGGGGAGGGAATTCCCTGTTCTCTCAGAGGTAAACATCAGGCTTCGGTGACGTCTAGCAGAAGTTTCAGAAGATAGATGTACAAAAAATGATGTGGGTTTTTTTTTTAATCTCTCTTTTTCAGTGCAAGAATTTATGCTCTGTCTTGTTTGCAACCCTAGTGCTCCACTTTCCTTTGTGCACTTTAAAGCTAAGGGTACTGATAGGCTTTATAGTAATGCAAACAGAGAGCATTCTACTTGCACCCCTCAAAGCGTTTAAGGATTCAATTAATCTGATGTCTTAATTGTTACTGAGATTAGGAAACAACAGAGCCTTTGTTCCCACAATCTAGGTGCTTCCCTTGAACAGTGGCACTGGTTGTTTGGGTTTTGTGTATTGAGTTTGTTGATATGACAGGGCAAAGATCATGACTCAGTGCATCTCACCAACTAGAAGCAGCCAGTTTCCTTCAAAGGTCATGATGTTTCACAGATCAGTAACAAAAATGTTCTGCTGGATTGTCCTTGCACAGTAGCTCTTGGCCACAGAGCTCCTGTTCCACCTGTCTATCTGCTGTTGTCAGCCAAAAGCAGAACTCATGTTTGCTCACAAATCAGCGCTGTTAACTTAGGAGCAAAGGACTTTCACTCTCAGATCTTCAGGACATTCATAATGGTTATGGCTCTTCCTTGGAGTGGGATGAGAATAAGATTACGAGAGGGAACAGAAACAGGGAGGGACCAAAAAGAAGGAAAGAAACAGGGCTGGGAGAAAAGTGGAAACCAAAGTGGGAAAAAGTAGGCTACTAAATTGTCAAGAAGGCTAGGAATTAGTGAATAAGATAGTTAATAGCCTCTGGATAAGCAGTGTCCCTCTGTCACCAAAAACATACTGAAGCAAGCAATACCAAGAAAATAATATGGTAAAAATTCTTCCCAACTTGGGCATTGCCCTGCTCAAGAAGGGCAGACAATATAATGGAGACAATATAATGGAGACACGGACCTCCAACGGGAAGCAATACTTTCAAGAAGATCTGAGCAACTGCAAAACATTTTGAGAGGGGAGGGGTTTAGAAGCATAGTTTGGATGAACCAGCAATTATCTGGCAATAGGTCTGAGGTGACAGAGGTGGGTCCTGGGTCAGAGTGAAGAATTAGGCTTGCCAGGTATCACCTGGAAAGATCAAATAGTACAAGCAAGATCGGATCTGGCTATTGTATGGAGACATCTGATTTTTAAATATATCTGTGAGCTCTAAGATGGTCCCTCCTTTTTCTATACTTGTCTTTTCCTATAAAATACAAAATGATTCATTTCATATACATGGTAGTCCAAGTTAACACTTTGAATGTCACTTACCATGTGAGATTTGTTGCTAGAAATGTCTCTCAGCCATTATCCAGCCACAAGGAGTTTTACAGAAGATCAGACACTTTATGGAGTGGCATAGCTACCTCACCCTGTAGACTTCCTTGTAGCAATAGATTTTTTTCTTCATTTGAGACGCCTATGAGCTTATTTACAGAGTCAATTAACAAAAGATAACCTCCCGTTGTGCAATCATCAATAAATCAATTGTGTTAATACTATCTTGGAATGTCCTCCAGTATTTACTTTAATATTGTTGACTCTCAGCACTTAAGAAAGGCAGCACCTTCAAGTTCCACTTGATTATGGGTAAATGGATTTTGTAGTAGCCATTAATAAATATAAATTGTTTTGGAAAATATTTAAGTTTGTTGAATTTAACCACTTGGTGAGCATTAAAAACCATCCCTTATTGACCGTGTTTGACAATTACTTCAAGAGAGACAGTCCCACACTGTAAGATTATACTACTGCACCTTTGTATTTTATTGGTTTACTATTCTTACAGCTCCTTCGAACTGTGAAGTGTGATTATTGTCATAAATGCATAAGTTAAGACTTAATTAAACTATCCAGCTCAGTGAAGTGCTTTTCTACAATTTGCAGATTCCCGTCCCAAATACTTTATTTCTCCATAGGTGATGCATTGCTGTATTTACTCTCAATGAGTAACACCTTACTCTGGGAGCAGTGCCACTGATTTCAGCTCTACCAGCATGTTTTGATGCCACATCCATTAATGTTCATCAGCACAGAAGGGTCAGTTAGTCACGCTGAATTGTGCCTGCTTCCACAGCAGAGTGATTTATATCTACGGGACTGCTCAGCATGAGCAAGGACAGTGGAATGTTTCCCTAAATAGACAATATATAGGCATAGGAATGGGGCAGGGTCATGTTAAGGAAATCTGATGCCCTCAGCTCATTCTGCAAGGACTCCCACCCAAATCTTCAACAGGAACATGCTGAGTTTGGGATAGAATATGATTAATACTAAAGGGGCAGTTTAGATTTTGTTGCAAGCTGTTTGCAACCTCAGGCAAACAACATAACCTTCTTTTTGGTGGTATTTTAGATTTTTCTTTGCAACCTTGATACACTAAGAGAGATTTTTTTATTCCTGGTATGGTTCCAGGACAACTTTAAGAACTTCTACTTTTTCAAAAGCCAAAATAGAGACAGGAAAGTTGTTTAAAACAAAAGACAGCTGAACACAGCCAGTGTAATTTTGATGCCACATTACCTTTGATGTAAGAAATCAATTATTTCACTTATTCTCCTATTGCTTCAGAAGTCAGCAGCCTTGGCAGTAAATTGAATAGTATGCTGCCACAGACAGCATCTTCCTTGTCAAGCATCTAGCTCCATTCTTCTCTTGATGATGATTGGTGACTTTAAAACTCACATGACTTCTAGATAATAAATGAAAACTGTCATTGTTCTAGGGCTGCTGGGATTAATTTTTTTTCCTCTTTCCTCTGCTTTGACCTCATTGTGATGTATTGTGTACTTCAGGGTGTTTGGAAAAGTAAGGGAAATAGTAGGCAAGGACTTTTAAAGAAAAAGACAGACCTCTAATTAGATCCCTTCAACAGACCCTGCAATGACTCTGTTTAGACAGACATTAATGGATGGGCCTAACTTCCACGACTGTAGTGCTGTCCTAGCCAAAAATGAGCCCAAACAGAAGCTTTTTGCTGATGCCCAGGCTGCTGCCAGTCTCATCTTCATCTTCACTACAGGCTGCAGGTCCCTCAAGTCTCCATTGTATCAGGGCTGGCAATTGTGTGAATGCCAGATTACTTCATTGAACCATCTGAAAATCAACCTTACTGAGGACAAAAAAGACAGTAACTCTCAGTCAGGTTAATCTGGACAGATAACTAGTGTAAATGCAAATTAATTTTCAAAAATACATAGCTAAGGCCAGAACTAACTGCCTTTTATCAGCAGCCTACAGCTAGATTGACCATACACTAACCATGTAACCACTACTGTAACTATCTGGAGTAAAATGAGACTCACACCTCTGCAAGCCGAACATCTGACATTCATCCATTCCTTTTTCAGGCAGGAAAAACTTTTGCTTAAGCAGTTTTGTTCAGAGAATACCTATGGTTCAAACCCCCACAGTAGGCAGTCCCTGTATTGCAGGACAGAAGTTCTTGTAACTCAGTATAACTTCAAAACCCAAACCATATTTCACTGTTCACATGTTTTTTAGTTACTATCTAGGAGAAAAATCAGAATGATCTCTCTGGAAGAAAGAAACTATTTCATGTTTTTTTGGAGGTGTGAAGTGGAGCTGGAACTAACCTGCTTGAATATGCGGAGGCATGAGCAGGGCATGACAGAGGACTGGGAACTCGCTGACAGGGCATTTTCTTTGAAGAAAGGGGCTGTGGAAGAAAGGAGTGAATCTAACACACAATGTGAAAACCATCCTACAGTTCAGCTATCATCACGTGAGGGTCAAAAATTCAATTATACCATGCAGCATCTTTGCTTAACCTCTTAAATGAGGGAAACCATAAACACGGAATATGGTCTTTCCCTCTGTTTCTATGGCTGGATATTGACAGCTCTGAGGACATACTGGCTAAGGGAGACACAAAGTCTAGAAAAATAAGTTGGAGAAGGGAATAAGCTGATGGATCATATCTTTCACCACAAGTTAAAATGGGTTGGATATGTATTGCTCTTAGTTCCATAATGGTCACATATGGTTCTCTGTATTCATTCATTATAAAACAAAAATATTTTTAAAAATTAAGGGAAGAATAAATCCTGTTCAAAAATAGGGGAACAGGATGCAGATAGAATGTTTCTTTAAAATCTAAGAAGAGTGAAATAAGTGATATTAAAAGGCATGTAAAACATATGTAAATGGTCACCGTTTAGCATCAGAGAATCCAAGGCAATGCCCACCGATGACCATGATATTTCCTAATTTTCCTCAGTGGGTAAATAAATCCCCATATTTTCAAAAGTCCAAGGTATCATTGTGCCCACATGAGGAAACCACTGCAGCAGTAACATCTCTGTGATACCACTAGGAAGTGCTTCTGAACACATACCTCTTCTGCTGCAGTTCATATGGTATCAGGCACTCTGTTGGCTCTCCACAAGTAAATAACAAGATAGCACATATCCCTGCGGTGTGGATTTATGCTCCTGCCTTCTGAGGTCATACGAAAATAAAGTAGGAGAGCAATAATCATAGAAATTATTCTTCTGCTTTCATATGTATTTATATATACAGACACATATATATATGTATGTAACAAAATCATGCCCTAACCATTCACCTTGTCAGCATATAGGCATTTAAAATATCTCCCACCTGCAATGCACAGAACACATGGCTGAATAAACCCACTCTCCCACTGAACTAGATGGAGAACTGAATGCTACATAATAAATAAAAATAGTCATGGAAGCTATCAGTTCCTAATCTCTTCCTATTATATCTGGATCTTTAAACAGTGTTTCAGAAGACGATGGGACATATGAGCCAACCCCTGTCCCTTTTATTCACTCACTCAAGTGATCCCCAACCACTTGCTTACAAAATAAGTAATGCAAGCAGAATCTGTATTTAAATAATTGTGGCATAATAGAGAGAGTAAAGGCTAAGAAGGAGCTGTTCTGCTCCATTGGGTAAATATTATGATCTTTATAGTGGAAAATAAATGCCCAGCTATCTATGAAACCAATAGAGCTGTTCCAGTCTATCGAATTATAATTTGTGTTTTTAAAAAACAATTTTAAATGGAGTTGCTCTGATCTATAGAGCACATTATATAGCTTGGAAAGACTCTGAATACATATTTATCTGGAAACTTTAAACAGCTCCCTATAAATAATAAACATCTTGGGGGGGGAGGGGGGAGGAGGCAAAAGCCCTGATTAAATATGTCATTGCTTTGCACATAAAAGTAGATGAATGCAGAACACCACTTCCCACAGGAATATTACATTTGAGCCTTGTCCCTTGTCTCACAAGCTAAGACGTGTCAAGCTAGGTCAGTCTTAGATAAAAGACCTCCAAGGAAGACCTAGACATTGCAAAGAATGGTGCTGAGGATTCTAGTCTGTGCACCATCTTGAGTCAGCACTGATTTCACTTTCTAGCTTGATGCTGAGGTGTGCTGAGTTGTTGTCTTTCAGTGATATCGCAAAAGAAAGCCCTTGCTCTACAACTGCAGCTCATTAAAGTTTTCACAACGTGCTTTGTAAGACTGGTGTGCCAAGCCAATGTTCTGAAGAAGTTCCAGCAGAAATAATTAACTTCTCTCTCAGGTCTCCCTGCAGTTTCAATCGGATGCGGTATGCTTCTTTGGTTTTCACCCTGGTGTGTACTGTCACTGTACACCATTAGACAGCTGTCGTGCTTGAACGTTGGGATAGCTCCACATCAGTGGTGGGTGATGCTAATTCAGTCTAACACTTATCCAACTCACAAGACTTTTGGCAGCTTAATTAAGGTGCTGGTTGAAAAACTCGAGAAATTGTAGTGTATTATTATATTTCCCTTTAGTCATATATTCATGGGTTTATCAAATACACCATGGGATTGTCTTAATAAAGAGCAGGAGCACAACTCAGATTAATGGCAGCAGCACCACTTGCCCACATCCCTAGGCTAAGATGGATTTGACCAAGTCCTGCCCCTCAGTATTTCAAGATAATAATACATGTATTAAAGAATATTTTTCCTTGTTTCCACTGTGCTGTAACTTCAGGTCAAAATGTCAGAAGACTTTGATATTCTTGCCTTCTCTCAGGTTTTGTCATATCGTCATTTAAACATAGAGGTTTGGATTTAATTTGACAATCTTTATGTAGTTGCTGGCATGGTAATTGAGTCTACTTGTCTTTCTCAGGACACCAGAAGATCTAACTAAGTCAGAATGTCTCAGTTACAGTCCAGATTTCTATTTATTACCTACCTCACTGAGAAAGACAAGGTGAGTTATCATTCAGTATAGAACAACTGAAAGGCATTTATGTGCTTGAAGTACTGTATAACCATCCTGTGCAGAAATACAGTGTTTAAGTGAACGTGTTACAACTCAGACAAATCCCTTTGAAACAATACCACTGAGCCCACATGATCTGTGCAACTGAGGGTAGAACTCTAGAGAGCTTACCTCCCACCCAGGACTAAAACAAACCCCTTCAGAGATTATTGATACAATGGCTTATGACAGATTGCTCCTCAGCCTTACAGCTTACATTCTGTGAGACAAATTCAACATGAAGTGACAGTCACAGCAAGTGTTCAAGGCTGTAACTAAAAAAGAAAATCTAATTTTTACTGAAGTTAGAACTCCAATGAACGAGAAAATATGAACATATACCTACGTACATATCAAAGCTGCAGTTTCTGTAAATGCCATCACCATTACTTATGGCTGGGATGATGCTAATATTTGAAAATATTTCAATAGGAAGCCAATTTCAAACCTGCAAATTGTAATCCCAAAGACAGTATGTCAAGGCTCTTCTTAGTAAAGAATGGTAGTGGACCAAGGAATAAGAAGAAAACTGACTGTTCCACTTATCTCCATAGCAGATTGGATGAGGCCATTCTACACATGATTTTGAGTGGGAAGTGCCCTAAAAGTCTTTTTCATCCTGGGCTACTACTTGTCTTTTTAAATTAGGTACATTTAGTGAGCAAAAATATACACAGTTTGTAATCATGGCTAAATATTGGTGGCACAACTTTCAGCTTTAATCCAATTGTGTCCCCAGAGGAGCCTTTAGCTATTAGTAGAATATATAGCAGAGATGTCTTATTTGTGCTCAGGTTAACACTGAAAAACTGAAGGAAAAAAAATAAGATTTATCTATGGCAATTTTTTTAAAAGCATTTTATTATGCCTGCATGGTAGACTTACATTTTTCCTGTTGTAATGAATTTTAAAACAAAACCAGAATATCAGTGAAGATTTTTTTTCCTTCTACTTTCATTGTGCCATTTGGCTGAAATAGCCTTGTACAAATGTCTGTGAATTATAAGTAGTATTTATGCTTTGCTTTTCACATCAAAAATAAAATAGGTAGATAATCTTAAGCTATGAGGAGTATTTTTAGGTTATTAAGAAATGTTGACATTTACTGGCCAAGAGCCTGGCATGTAGTTGCAAAGGTCATCAATGAGTAAACAGACATTAATGGTTAGCTGGATAACTGGTACATAAACAGGTCATATTAATAATTAACAAAGAGGAAAACTGGCAGTTTGCAGCAAGCTTAGGAAAATAGCTAATAGAAATAACTTTGGAAAGGGCAGGGACCAATATTTTAAAAACATCTAAAAATTAAACCTAGAGGCATCTAATTTCAAGGCATTTATATCTCATTCACTCTTCTCTCTCTCAACTTATGAACAAATTCTTTTTTAATTCATGGAAAGTTATTTCAATTGCTGAAAAAAGTATTGCATAGCTGTTCATTCTCCAATTGATTCTCAGACTGGTGCTGTCTTGTTGACAACTCTGAATAATATACAATATTTAAAGAATTGATTTCATCCCAAAATATCTCTGGTTAAAAAAAATAAAAAAAAAAGATAACTCCTCCCTTTGTTCATTACTAGAAAGATATTAAAATGTATGAATATTTGTATTTAACATCAATTCTCACCAGAGTTGCCTATTGATTCGAAGCAAAATATACTTTAAATTGTTATCAGTAAAATTTTACCAACATCTTTTTTCTAAAATATAAAGTCTCAGCATTTCTATCCCACATCCTAAAAACTGAGATTTTTTTCTCAATTCCTTTTGGCTTGTCAGCTCAGCACAGCTTTCCTGTGCAGCCCGATCTGTTTATTCCAGGCTAAGACCAAAACTAGCCATCAAGCCAGGCCTCACTCTTAGGTCCACAATTAGTCCTAGACAACTTGACTGCAAATATGTCTCTGGTCATTCAGGCTAGGAAACAAAGGCAACCAGATCTGAAGTTAATTGAATCTCTCCTGGCATGTTTTCATAATGCAGACTTCAATGGACATAAATCAGCTGCCTTTTTACTTTTAGTTATTATTTTAACTCAAAATGGTACAAAGCATATAGAACCACATATCAGAAGAACATGGGATTCCCAGATACTTCAACAATAATTATCATGGTACTTACTCCATGGGAAAATGTAGAAAAATATTTCTAAATATTTAGAAATATTAGGGTATTTAGATATATCAGTGTAATATTTCCAAAATATTACACTTTTATAGTGTATTAAATAAAGCAGTACTATCTGAACATTGAGTAAAACTGTAGAAACATCTAAGATCATCTAGAAAGTACAGTCAGAGAGTAGAACATTAGGAGAGAGGAAGTATTATGTAAGCCAAAGAAAATAGATGGAATATTTCATGCTGCAACAGAAAGGGCTTGTGATGATGGATTTGGAGAATGAGGAGTCTTCTGTGGACCTGCAGATGAAACACAAATGTCATGCTACACTGGAAGAAGAGCCTTTCTTCCTCATTTTTATCAAAATGTAGTTTATTAATGTATTTGCTTAATAATACACAGAAGTCACTGTCTCTGTGTGCCAGCATACAGATTTTACACAGTTTTTAAGCGTACATTTGATTTATAGGAAATCTCAGGATTACAGTGCAACTCAGTTGGACGAAACAACTGAGAATTAACAACACTTCTACCATCTCATGAACATGTGACCGTTTTATTTTGTGGTTTCTGTTCTTTCTTCATCTAAGGAGACTTGCCATTTTGACTTTATAAAATTGAAGTCTAGTTAATGATAGTGAGCTATTAACACCTGTTTTATCCACTACTGTAAAAATATTTCTTGTTACAGCACAATAATAGGAGACAAGCTCTAGATACCTCTTTGTCCTTAATGATTTTAAGATGCAGGCAACTATACGCCAAATATGACTCATCTTTTGGCATCCTATTTGATATGAACTGAAGCTGAATCCCACCTAAGTTGCTTCACCCCCTCCCTCCCCTCTCATCCCATGAACTCTAGTCCCATCCAAAGACCAACACATGCAAAGTTGGTACTGAGGGGCCTCTGTTTGATCTAGGTTTTGAAAATACCTATTCACATAGTGGAAACCTCTGTGAAGGATGAAGAGCTCTCCATTTGGAAGGGGTGTTTGATTTGTTAACTGCTTGCTCCTGTGCTTCAGAAGATTCATAGCAGCAAAAACTCTATAGTTAGTGGTACCCATTGAAACAAAAGTGTGTTTAACATTTTATAGAAATGTCTTCTATTTGTCCAAATTCAATACAGTCATGGTTTTCTCAAAACATTTAATGGCTAAGCTTTAGTATACAAGCTATTCTTATTCTTACACAGCTGTATTTCTTCACCCCATTTTTCCTTAACATGTATCCTTTTCTCATAAATTTACCTTAAAAAAAATCTATCTTTATTTAATTGACCATGTCATTCTTTAATCACTTCAATGCCATTAAAATATACTGAAGAACTTTACAGTCTGAGTCAAAAGGGCATTTTGGCAAAAGAAGATTGCAGCTGTGCTGCCTGACACATCTTAGAAAATAGTGTCCATAGGGATGGACAGTAAAGTACCGACAGATGTAAAGGACAGTGTTACATTTTGGGATGAAAACCAGTTCACCGTTGTGCTCATTAAGAGCAATTTCTGTGTCTCTGTGAGACTCCACGGAAATGGGGAGGTCTACACCCCAGGCAGCAGATACCACAGCAGCAGAGAAGGGAGACTCGCTTTGCACCACTAATCCAGTTAATCCTGGTTATTTCAGGGTTCCTTCTGCAGCAATGCAGAGAGTGATGTGGCTGGGAGGAAGGGATGAGCCTGAAAGAGATAGTGGGCAAGGACAGAGGAAGCAGATTCCCCCCGGTCTTCCTGTTTTTCCAGGGGTGAGCTGCTGAGCTGGGGTGACCCCAGCCATCAGGCCAGCACAGCTAACATGAAGCGACACTTTCGTCCTCTGAAAAATCAGCAGATATAACAAAGCTGTGCCTGGAGGACAAGATTTCCCCCACAGGCCTTCATCTGGCCATACTTCCTCTGCTAAATCCACTGAGGACATCCAAAATTGACACTCTTCAGAGGATGGGGCTAAGGAGCACATGCAAGGGTTCAGCTCCACCACACAAGCTCCAGCCTGTTGTCCCTGTGATCAGGACACCATAGCATGGACTGGAAATGTCTGGAGAAAAATGTGTTTGAGATTTCAAGGAAGGAGGAAAAATATATATATCTTTTTTTAAAAAAACAAAATACAATAAACTGAGATATAAAAATGTGAAAGCCATTAAAAACATAGTTTGAACTTAAGAATAAATGCAATGGCATAGACACATTCTTTAAAAGCTTTGCTCTGCTCAGAATGGCTTTGTTATTAGTGATTCTTAATGCATGAGATAGTGGTTTGGAATAAATCTTTAAGTAATTCAAAACAAGGACTCTTCAGTAAATAGTTGAAATTAAAGGGGGAGTTAGAGTCATCTGGTTTCCATTAGGATGATAAAATAGTTCACTTGAAACCTTTTACAAGATGCTTTGTTACTGGGAGGTGTCTGTGCATCTCACTCCATCACTAGCCATTTGACACAACATAAAAGGCTTCAAAAGCCATGCAAGGCCTCTTAATCAAAAACTAATTGTAATAGATATTGGGGAGTGTTAACACTGTGACCGCTAGGTTGTATCTTCAGTATATAAGCAGGAGTGAACATTAAACACAACCCTGAGTTGATAGGGCTTATCAGAATTTCAGAGTTAAGTGCTAAGTACTGCAGCCTGGTATCTGTGTGCTGTTGCTTTGTACCACTTTTGGAGTTAATTGCACTGTAGGACTTCATCTTCCCAACAAAATTTATAGCATCGTCAGAGAAATTGGAAGCCCATGGAAGAAACTGCTGCAGATAACAGGAGTTCAGTGAAACCACAGGGTAAAAAAAAATGTGGCATCTAAGACTTTTGCTGAGGAAGGGGGCTTCCCTTGTCTGTCCCTCCCTCTTTCACCCCTTAATAAAAATGAGCTCTTTCTCTCTTTCAAAATTTTATTTGCAGTTAATGCTGTAGCAGAAGAATTAGGGTACCAAGAAATGCAAGGCTCTCCCTAAAACTGTCACTAAGTTGGCATAAATACCTCTTTTACAGTCCTGTGTACCTTATAGGATTGTTGAAATGAATACTCACAGTGTTCATGGAAAGAGCATTATTGATTTTACTGATACAGGGTGGGATCAGAGTTGCTGATTTTGACTTAATTCATGCATTTTTCTAGATAACAGATGACCTTAATATTTACACACTATTACACCATAATAAACCCAGGCCAGATCCTCTTCTTTTATATGAACTGTTGAAAGTAGCAGTTCAAATTTTTAAGCAAGGAGCTCAGAACCAGACTGTCAGACAGTAAGGATATCAGCAATATGGCAATTTACTCCAGCTGAGAATGTAGCCCAGATTGTAAAATTCCTTGTTCAGTGCAGAAAAGTGCATTAAAAACACTGTTGCTCTTATTTCTCATGAGTTCATTATAACCTGTGTGCTACCAAAATCTCTAGACAGCTGTGTTCCCTTTTACTCCAATTTCAAACAATATAATTAAAAAAGCATTTGATGAAATGTAGACACTTCTACCATTTACACTGGAATGCTGGCACCATCCAAAAGCAACTAGTCTGCAAATAGCAGATTAGAATCTGTGTAGCCAAGGTTTTTATTCTAGGAAAGCATATTCAAAAGAAAGTCTCAACCTTTCTTGGTGTAGAAGCTTTCTTTGTAAAACCTATAATTATCTCCAATGTTCTGAGAAGCTGAGAGAGCTACAAATGTTAAAACAAAACATAAGGAAACAGTTTCGGACATTTAAGTGGAGACAAATAAGGATGATGTACTTTTCCCCTATTAGTTTACTATATAAATGAGAAGACATTACAGAGTGAAATTTAATTAAAGTAATTGACCAAATTGCATTTTGTAGTAGTTATTGTCGTTAGCAGCCCTGACTCCTCTGTCAAAAGGATTTGCTGAAGATTATTTCTAAGGGGTATTTATTATGAATATTAATCTCTCCAGTAAGTACCATCAACATATTAAAATTCATTTGAAGCATTTTATGGAAGACTGCAAACAGAAACGACTGGTGAAAAACAAGGTGTCTAATCATGTTAGCTTGGTTCACACATGGTTAAACCAGAAGTAGAACAGGGAGAGGAAATGTAATAAAAGGTATATTGGTTATATTATGATGAAAATGTGCTTAAAGGGTATGTGATTTCCAAAGAAATTCAGGCTGCACTGCCAGGAATGCTGACGACTTTGCTTCTTATAGCCTTTCTCTGTCTCACTGGAAAAGTCTGATTCTTCAATCCGTATGTTAATTCCTGTTTGATCTTTCTAGTGATTGTTTGCAGGAAGTATATAATTAAGGAGGGCCAGAATTCCTACGGAGAACTTGGTTCACAGGTGCTACCCACTCTAATTATACCGACAACAGACAACTTAAGTTTGGTATTTGATATCCCAAATTGTATCCATCAAGCCCCTCTCTTCGGTAGGGGGAAGGACACACTTTTTAATTACAATGTGCATGAAGGGCTGTATAGAGTTGCATCACTGCCTTTTCCAGCAGCTTAGATGATGCAGTTTGTTCTCGTCAATGCTGCTTGATATTGTTTTTAAGAAAAAGAAAAAAGTGGGGGTGAGGTGAGAAGATGAGGATTATCAATAGAAGAAAAACTTAAAGGGAGGAAATCCAGGCATTTTGAACCCACTCTTTTCAATTTTCTGTGCTCTGGACACGGGGTCTGAAGACTGATGGCTGTATGTCAGAGGGAGAAAAGGTGTTCATGAGATTGCCAGGGTTCCCAGTTGCAGGTTGGTTCAGTCTCAGTCCTCCTCAGTCTCACTTCATCCCTCCTCTCCTCCACCTCTTTGCTTTGAATGTTTTTCCTTCCCTTTCAACAATGCCATCTGCAACTTTCATACCACTGGTTTTTAAAATAAACACCTGAGAGCAAACAAGCCTTAAGTATACACAAGTTGGGCATCCCAAGATGTGTCGCAGCACCAGACATCAGCTTCTCTTGTCCTTTTAGTACAGGATCAGATCCCTATCATCTTAGTGTTCTGCCTCCATTTTACCAGGAGGCATTCCTTTCCCTCCCTTACAAAAGAGAACATAAACATTTTTCCACATCTGTTCACTCTGAAGAACATCAGAGCATTTCTCAGAAACTGTTCTGGCTATGTGTGACCAAATGTACCGCAGAAGAACCAGTGCAAGGTCAGGAATTTCCTCAAAGTCAGGACTGGGAAGAATCGCTTCACTCCATTGCCGCAGTTCCTACAATAACTTTTTTATAGGCTTTATTCACCTATTAGCACCAGTCAGTGTGACTGTGGCTGCAGAATCCCTCTGCATACACCAGGCCACAGCAGCCTCTGAACTACTGAGCTGGAAGTAAAAACCCCAAACTAACTCTGCTCCTGAGCAGAGTGAAAAAGAGAAACCATTTCTATTGCTGAATACAGCAAAAATCCTTAAGGGAGTCCACTGATTACACTACTGAGATTTGTATGAACTAACTAGGGTAAATAATTAGACTATATTTTAATTAATATATCAGTGCCTGCTAGCACAATATAGTTAAATTTGTGCCACTGTTAGAGTTGAATGAAAGAAAATTGTCCTATTTGTGTTGAAATTATACTAATGTAATGGTCTTTCCAAGAAAAAGAGAAGGCAAGAAAAAACGTGCAATTCCTTTTTGTGCCGAAAGAAGTCAAGAGGTGCCTTTAGTTCAAGTGCCCATGTGCCTCTTCTCTAGGTAGCAAACCTGAATATGGCAAAAGTGTCTCTAGTGAACAGGGAAATGAGCCACACACACACACGTATATATATGTGACACAGATCACAAAATGAGGGCTAAAAATACAGCTCAATTATTCAAAGTATATAATTTTTTTTTCAAGCTTGACCTTGTTATTACTTTGAAGTACCAGTGTCACTCAAAAGGGGCCTCCTTGCACAAACAAGAAAAAGTTATCTGTGTGTTACAACACAGGCTTTCCCCGAAACCTTGCTCCCTGGATAACGCAGTTTTGGGGAACAGACAACTCCATCCCCATGGGAAGTTGTTGTGCAGAACTAAAAATTATCAAGTTACTGGGTAGGGGGGTTTCTTGCCTCCATTATGGGTCGGACCTTCTCCCTTACTGCCCAAGGAAACAACTTCTCACCTTATTTTCAGCAGCAGCAAGAAACGGAGCGATAACTAATCCTTTGGGCCTCCCTGTACAAAAGAAGTGGTCTCTACAAGAGCAAACCATTGCCAGCTTGCAGCCCTGCAGGCATGGCAAGGCAGGGATCCAGAATTCTTATCAGAAGGTGGAGTGTTCATGACCTCCCTTATCTGGGGGGATCAGCAGGAGCCAAGAGTAAAGGATGAGGAGGGAGGTCTTGCCAGCAGAATGATGTGACAATTGAGCCCCTTGCAGTCACCTCTCTGGTGGCACCTGAGGTCCATGGTGGCCCACACCATAGGTCCAAAGATATCCTGGAGCTGGACTGATGGGTGAGCCTGGCACAGGAAACTGCTTTCCAGATGCCAGCACTCCACAACTGTGAAGAAAGCCTCCCTGTACCAGCTTTGCAGGAGGAGATGCTTTCTGAGCCTACACTTCCCAAGGTGGCAGCTGATCTCCACTCTGTGGCAGCCAGTTTGATTTTCAGAAGGTGGGAGGCTTAGCACTTGCTGAAAATAAGACCCATTTAAGTTGTCATGACAGCAATCACCTTGAAAGATTTAGGCCACGCTGTCTGGTTAGCCGGCCATTCCCCTAGCACTGTCACATTTATCAACCCCCCTCAATAATTCCCTCCCATTCAAAAAGCTGTTTGTTTTTTGATCTCCCCATGAAAGTTAAGGTGTCTCATTGGTTAATATTACTGCTCCTCCAAACTTCTCCCACTTTTGGCCCACACAAGGCAGAGGATAACCCCTTCCCAGTATCACTTATCAAAAACACAGAGTGAAGGAGGCACCACACAATTCAGCTTTAACATTAATCTTCCCACTGGCTTCTCATTACTTTGCCAATAAGATGATCTTCCTCACACCACATTTCGATATATTTGACATCTGTCATAAAACTCAGGTCACACATATCTGTCTTCTGGTAGAATGAGTCATTCTACAGAGACCCATACTATACTGTTCAGGTCTTGCCAGAAATAATTATTGACATATTGTCAACACATCCAGCCTACTGTATTAATAGGAGTTATAAATTACTAGCCTAAATTACTAGCCTTTTTTCTTCCCTCTACCTAGCAAGGAAATGAGGGGATGTGGAGCAGGAAAGCAGGTATTTAGGTGATGGATCCAGGTACGGCCATTCACTGCTCTCTAGAAGCTTAGCACAATTTAAGCACATTTAAGAGAGTAACAATTTTCAGAAATTATTCAAAACCAGTAATGACTTTCCCTTTGTTTTGATGCCTTTTAGTACCATACGGGTTATGATCTCTCATTGAAAAAAAACAGCTACTAAATTCCCAAAACCTGTAGCTGATAAGTCATAGCTAATTAGGGGACAGAGTTTATAGACACATAGAAGTTGGACTATTCTCAGCATAACATCATTGAAGTTTAAACTGTTCTTCATACTTGCTGCAAAAGATAGATGCAACTTTTCTGTTTCATTAAGTATATGCAGTGCTTCCCACCTGATTCCATTAACAACTTAGGTATACTTTAGGTTATTTTCATGTTTTTTTCCTTAAGTGTAAGATTCCATAGCTAAAGGAGAAAGAACAGTGATAACAGCCACAGTTAGAGGAGATGAATAGCCTTTCCCAGAAGCAGTGTGCTCCTGCAGAACAGTCATTGGATTTAAACACTGCTGCAGATCCTTCCCAGGGTTGCTAAAGTGGATTCAGTTGCCACCTACTTCCAGCTTAAGGTATGAAAGGTTCCCCTTGCTCCACATATTGGTATCAGAGGCATAAGGTCAAGGTGGTTAAAACATCTTCCTGCTGACCCAGAGAGAGGAGCACAAATGCTGTAATAGAGCCATGGCTGAGCTGTAAGCAGTACCTGGGAAGTTAGTGATAGACATCACATGATGTTCTGCTCCATCGGCTACAGGAAAAGGCCATTAGGCTCGTGTGATTAAGGTATGCCAATCTACAGCCAGGCAGGCTTTGACCTTGACCTTTAGCAGGTGAATACTACAGTGTGCAGCACTCTACCTTTGCTATCTGGAGCAAGGACTATGATTGCCTTCTTAGGGACCAAGGGGAATGGGGACCACCATGGGGAGGACATTTGTTTTGTACCAGCAAGCCTCCGAAGGCTGTTATGCTACAGAAAGTGAAGTACCTCCTGCAAGAAGACATTGTCATAACCTTTTGCTAAGGATAGAAAAAGGGGAGCCCATTGAATGTCACCTTCACATTGCAGACGTGTTGTGGGAGAATGTTTCTTGCACAAATCCAGCACAAATCCTGCACCTCAGGCTCAGTGCCAAAACTTCAAATCTTTTTTTTTGCAACCTTCATTTGTTTTTGTATGACCCCAACTGTGATGCCACCAAGAGTGAGTTACTGAGGCAGAGAGGAGGTGCGCACCTCCGTGATGCCCCACAGGCCCTGCAGCTGCAAAACTGCCGCTTTGGTATTCTATGTTTTTAGCCCTCCCGTACATACAGGAGCACTGAGAGAGCCTTAAACTAATTAATAAGCTGCTCTGTATCTTTGTGCATTACCTCTCTTTTCCCCCTTTGATTCACATACAATTATTTTTAGAAAAGGGAAAAAAAAGCTTCCTTTTTTTAAAAAAGGCAATGAACTGAGGTCTGGCACTGCTCATCTGCTCTGTTCATCACCTCAACAGTGCCTTAGGTTTGTGGGAAGGTGGATTAGGAAGAAAACATGGATGGTGGTCCTCACTCCTGGGGTCCCCTTCCGCACCCCAAAACCTCTTAGGTCCTCAAGAAGCACCAACTCCCTTCCTTCCTCCCTCCTGCTCAAAAAGCCCTGATGGTTATATTCACAAAATCCTGTTATGTATCTCTAACCTGCAGTCTGTCCACTTTCCATTAGTTTAGTATGGAAAAGATGTTATTAAAAGGCCATTTGTTATTATGGGATACCCATGGGTGGCCTATACCTGAGTTAACAGACTTGGTGGCACTTCTATCCCTACACTGTAAGCACCATGTGGTGGCACAGGCAGATCAGGTACTCAGTTTAGATGCTTAGTTCTTGGGCAATTCTGGGCCAAGAAGAGTGACCTGAAGAGACCATTTTAAATTTTGCTAATTACAGTATCCCTGAGCTTGCTCTAGTTTTTTTCCAGGTTGAATTTAGCAAAGGTAAGAGTGCAGAAAGCCACTCACGCTTTTCTGCTTGGGCACTGAGCACTGACACACCAGAGGATGTTGTCTTTCATTATTAACTTTGGCAGCATTTAAATTAAGTAATATCTTGACAGGGGAAAGGAAGGGAATGAAGGGCCCTGGGAATATATTTTTTTCTCCTATTTAATTGTACTCTATTTGATATGTTCCAAAAAACACCAGAAAATCTGCTCTTCACTGTCCAAAAATAAAGTTTATAAACCCTCACTAGTTGAGGTAGTTTGGCAGCACATAGAAGGATAGAGAATTATCATCTGTCCAGGGAAATCCACCCCCCACCTCTCCCAACCCTCTTTCAGCTGGTGCATGCAAGATGTTCCTGCTCACTTCATCCTTGAACATTTAAACACTTTGAGGACCACACACCTACAGAGCGTTATTTGCAGGGCTTTCTAAGCCGAAATCCCATGTGTGTGCATGTGTATCTGTGGGTGGGAACGGCTGGATAATGTTACCATGATAGCTGATGATAATATTTCTACCAATTGTTAAGCTTCCTAAAGTCTTCACTTTGTGAATTCTTCAGAGTATCATTTTCTAAAAAACGCAGCCTTCCTTGCCTAGGGAAAGGTACGAGTCAATAGTGAGTTCATGCGAGATTATCTTGGAGCCTCTGATTTACTCCAGAGAAAAAAAGTCTCCCTTACACAAATGCACCTTTCTAAACACTTCAGGGGTCACATGGTTCACCGCAGGATTGTGTCAGTACAGCCATAAAATAAGGCAGCAGTTCAAGCTGTCTCGGACTAGCAGCGTAGCAGGTACTGCAGAAACGCAGATGTGGTGCAGTCTGAGCTGCTCAAAAGCAGCTGCTTGCTTGCGAGCACTCTGCTTTTAGTCCAAATAGGCATTTGGAAAAATGTGTGAGGGATGAAGAAGGGTGTTTCTTCAGTGTTTCAGGGGAAATAGTGTGGGAGGAGAGATAAATTTGATGAGTCAAACTCCTAATTCCCTTCAGACCTGTAAAGTCAGTAGGAGTCACTTTTATCTTAACATGTAAAGCTGGGTGAAGTTAGAACAAAGGAAAATGGAAAAAAAAAGTATTTTTTTATACAGAGAGTTTAAAGAAGACCAATAGAAGCAAAAGTGCTCTTGGTGTAAGGGCAAAAGCAAAAAAAAAAAAACCCTATTATTCTACATAATGCACTATTTATCTCAGAATACTTATTCAGGCCTTGGCTTCTGGGAAGTCCTCTGCTCATCTTTTTCCATTTCCTCTGCCATGGTGACTCTTCTGGGCTGTAGCATTCCTTGAACAAAGCACAATATCCCCCAGGGCTTTGTTAAAAATATGGTTTAAGACCAACTTAAGTCCCAGTTCTTCTGACTTTATCATGCCTTTTCTTCATATTTTGCATTAGTTCCTCCTCTTTGTCCACTGCATCAAGGTACAAAATTCCTGTTTTGATCTAAGATAAGTTGGACCCCCTCAAAATCATTCCCTCCTTTCAGTCGTTTTTTTCTCAAAGCAATCAAACCTGACTGTCCACTTCTCCTTCAAGCAGAGGCACTGTCAAAACTTCTCAAACTCCATAAATTAACTATAGTTTCACCCCCAAAACACTCCATTGCACACATTGTGCAGGACCTAGAAAATCTCCATCTTATACTTCTTGCTTGTGAACTGCTCATTACTTTCACAAAATTGTACACATGATAACATTTGCTAAAGCATTATTTTTAACCTGCCAGTTTCCCATGTCTTTCTTATACAATGCTTTCTGGTTTCTTATCCCTTTAGTTTTGCTCCAAAATCCAGGAAGTTACAGGGTAGGGCAAAATACTGATTTGTAAGTCTTTATGGATCAGGCTCTTATCCCACCAGGTCTTTTGAGACAGAGATTCATAAAATACAATTCCAAATATACCTTCAATTTATTCCCCGGTCTTCTCTAACTCAAGTTATGTTGCTTAGCAAGGTCTAGAAGGCGTTGGATAGTCCTGGGGCAGAAAATTTGCTTTAGGAAATCTGTGAGAGGTAATTTAGAAAAGTAAACCTATTGTTAGGGTGCTTAAATTTGCCATAGAAGAGAAAATTCCTATGGATTCACAATTCAGAATTAGTTGTAGATATTTGTAGATTGCCTGATACTAAAATGTTCTGACTTTAATAAAACCATCTGGATTCTACTGTAAAATAAATAGTAAAAATTACACTGTTCCTATCATCACATTAGGCTCCCATATTCTTATCCTGAGAGCTCCCCTGGCTTCAAGGAGCACTCTTTCTTCTGGAGAGCACTGAAGAAATAGCTTATGCAAAAAGTCAGCCTGTGCACAAGAGGGAGGAAAAACAGCGCTAAGGAAAAGTGAAGTAATAGCAATGAATCATGCATTTCATTTGGAAAGCAGAGCTTGCTAGTTTTGTTTATCTTTTGTGTGAATGAGTTCCAAGGTCTGGGTTCCTACTTTTTTTTGAAGTCCCAGCCCCCATCAAGGCAAGCCTCCTGCCCCAGCTGACAGTCTCATTGTCCCCATGGCTGCTGTGGGAAGTCATGATAGATGGCTACACCATGACCCTTTTAGGAGGTGCGTGTTCATATCAGGCTCAGAGACCTTTTTTTGATCAATAGTCAATTCAAACCTTTTCACTTGTGTATACACACGTATATATTTATGTTTGTAATATATGTAAGTATAAATAAGTGGCTGGAGAATTGTTAAGATGAGCAAAATTACTTTGATAGATTTTGGCACTTTGGAACTCAAAGCAGTAGCATCTCATGAGTAAATGTGGTCACTTGCAGTACACACAATATTTTTTTTAATGTTTTAGTCAAAGGGAGAAGAGCCAGAATATTTTGATTGTGGGGAGCACAAAGATTTGAAATAACTGGGTTTTGATACTAGCTGTATTGCACTTCACTTTTCCTCAGCATAGAATGCCAGCTTGTTTCTTCAAATTAAGACAATATGCTTATAGTGATGAACCTTATTGGCCATCTATCTTCCTTTTGTAATCTGGCTCTCATCAAGCTGAAATGAAGCCATTTCTTCTGACTGTGGCTGATTAAACACAGAGTAAACCTAGATCTCTGAGGAGGCTCTAATGATTCTCCACAGGCCTAGTGTCAGCCCGGCACCTGCAGCATTCAGCTTCACCATTTCCATCATAAAATGAAGCATCTGTTACAGAGAAGTGTTATCTTTTTATCATCAATGGTATCTTTCTGTTTGAATTCACCTACCCCATTTGGTATAAATTACAGCCATTTCATATGTAATGAATGGTCACACAGGATGCACTCTGGTTATTGAGGGTTAAAAGGGCACAAAATCCTTTTACTAAACCTTTATTTAACTTGGTGAAAGTTAAGACTACATGGCTTGTGTAAAACCTTCTTTCTTACAACAAACAGGAGGAAATACTTATCACAGCTTAATTTAGATATTGCTTATCTAAATACTGGTCTTTGAGGTTTTTGGAAGCAATTTCTGGGAAAACATTATTAGTTGCAGGGAAAAGAAACAGAGAAACAAGTCCTCGCCAAAGATGTTTCTGTCTCAATAATTTGATTAAGTAAAAGTCTGAAATGTAAAAGTAGACAAGATTTGTTTGCGAGAAAGGGTAGCTGCCAACTTAGAACCTGCTGTAAATCCCACAGAAGTCAATTGGCATATTGTCAATTATTTCAACAGTGTTTGTTTGGATCAGGCCAAAGATCAGCTAGCTGTTTACATTTTGTGCAGTCCACATGCCCCTCTACGTTTTACCTTCTTCAGTTTTCCATCTAAGCTGCAACACGTAACCTTGTCTTAGAAACAATTTCTTTTTGGTGGATTTGGGGCACAACTTTGCCAAGCATTTCATCTTCTCCTGCCTATAACATGAATAAATCTGGACAACTTCACATCTCAAAGAATGAAACAAAGATACTAACCCAAAAATAAAACTTTGTTCGTTGTTCCTTGAAGCACTGTCATGACTGATGGGAAGGAAACAGTTGTAAAACAGCTGAATAATTCTGGCTATTAATATGTAGCTGCAGCGTATAAAGGTGGGGACAACAACTCCACAGGAGTCTTCCTGGTCTCATGAACCTGATATATGTTGTCGCATCATAACATCACTTCAATAACATGTAAAGATTTCAAATAAGGGGTGGCCTTCTGGCCAAGTATAGACAAAGGCTTTAGTGAACTACAGAACAGCATAGAAATACTTTAAAGCAGCTTGCTCAAGTATTGGTATGAGATCATTGAATGAGACCAGGGATCAGTACCTCCTATTTCTTAGAAAGTTGAATCATTGAGGTGTTAGATTAAACTGGGACAGGAAAGGCAGTTACAGTACAAAGCATATCATTCCACTGATGGAATGCCATGTTCTGAACAGGACAAGCCTCCACTGAAGTCACTGTGATCTACAGCCCAGCACAGTTCAGTAGTCTCCCCAGGCTTCACATATTTCAATGACAATTAGTTGTTTATCTCAGGCAATCCTTTTCTTCATGTTTGTTAACAGATATGGAAGATGAAATGGACATAAAGTAGTATTGCCAATGTTCTATTGAATTACAGATGTTGAACTATCAAAAAAGAAATTGTAATCACAAAAAAAGGTATAACCACAGCCTTTCTGGTGGATCATTTTCCTAGTAATTTTTCATAGCTCAATACAGGTGTAATTATTCTATAGTATAAAAGTAACTTAAAAGTATATGCTTTATTGTCAAGTTTAAACTTTCAAGTGCCTGTTATCTACAGAGAGACAGAGGCTGCTTAATGGACCCATTGGCAGGAGGTTAAAAAAAAATCATCCTTGTGAAAATAAGGAAGAGTGAACAATTTTGTACCAACATGCACTTTCATGATCATTCTGCAGGCCTGTGTTACATGGCCACTTTCTGCTGATCCATTTTGTAGCAAGCAAAATCATATTGTCCTACCACAAGAGCATACTTGTTATTGAAAATAATTAGGACATGAGTCATCTTGGTATCATAGTTGGCATTAGTGATATATGGGGCTGATGACTGATGAGTCCAATGAACGTTTGACTCGTGTAGACTTAAAATATGCAGCTGAAAAGCTTAGTTAATTCAAAAGAGACACAGCATAGTAGTGATAGCATCTTGTAAAAGCAAGATCCAAGACAAGTAGAAATGCAGTAACACTAGTGATGAAAACAGCTGAGGTCTTTGGATTTCTCAGAGCAGCTGAAAAATGGAAGAAACCTTTTATTTTAAAAAATTCAAAACTGAAGCATTTCCCCTTGAGAAGGTACAAAATATAATATATTCTTTCTACTGTTTACATGGTATTTCTGTAAGTGCTGGAATTGGTTTTGATCCCTGTCTATTTTCTTTCATTTTTCTCTTTTGTTACTTGAGTTCAATAAGTGAATTTTATCCAAAATTTCAGTTTGGTTTGGAAAAGTTATAACAGCAGAAAGAAAAATTAAATTAGTTCGACCACTTTAGAGAGTTTCTGTTCCCCCTTGTCCCCTCTGTAACTTCTACAGAATTAAAGATTTGGAAGACTTAGTCTGCAAACAGGAAAAATAGGGAGAAGAAGGATGGCAAATGCAAAAGGAGGAAAAAGAAAAATTATGGAAAAAATCCAAACCACTACTTATTCTCTTAGAGGAAAGAAAAATTAGGAAATAGGAGTTTAGTATTTATTTCAGACAAATGATAGAAATGGGAAAATCTGAAAAGAAGCCTTTGCTTTATTATTTTCTTGTGGATACCAACCATCTCCCTGTCAGCAACTGTCTAATTGACTAACATTAACATGAGGCAACTATTTTCAAGTGTATTTAACTAAGTTTACTGCTGTGTTTCAGACATAAGGAAGGCTTCCAATGCCCAGTAGGTGTCTGCGTTTTTTCTGGCTTTACTATGGGGTCTAACAAAAAACATTGCACCTCGTAGACTTTGACTTAGTTTTAAAAGTAGCAATGTTTCAGTCTAACTATGTTTTAGGACACTATCAAGGTATAAATCTGTGTCAGATATAATTAATTTTGAATGCCAGCTTTTGTAGGGAATTCCGTCTTTGTCAAAAAGGTGGAACAAAATCAACTGTCTTCAAAGCTGCTTCATAGAGTAAACTAATAAGAACTTGTATTTCAGAGTTGGGCACCCTGAGGGCAAACAGAAAGCAACCAGAGCCAGAAAGCCCAGTTAATGCTTTTTTCCTCAATGCAACAGCTTTAGGTGATGCAAGGATGATCCCCACCTTGGTTAGATCCAAATATTGACTGTTATTTTACAGGCTATAAAGCAGTGGAGACCATCATGGGGTGCATTTAACTGGTGTCTGTAAAATTTAAAGGAACTTGTTTCTATCTGACACCACAAATAGAAAACTAATTTGCAGTGGGTCAAAAATAAACATTTAAAAATAGGGAGAAGAATACATCATTATCTCCCCAACAATTCCAAACACCAATGCATCTACTCACAAGCTTAATGTCAAAAGATTTGGAAAGATTTCTATTAGGGACATGGTTAGTAAGTGGACAGGTACAGTTGGATCATCTCAGAGGTCTTTTCCAACCAGATGTTTCTGTGATTTTATGATCTATGGAACCAGTCTCAGGTTTATAATTACCCACAGAGTACAGTGCTCCCCTAGGAAAATAATCTGGTAATTTCCATCTTTTTATTCTTTCTAAAAGACTGTTCCTTTTAGGTTTAAAATCAAATGGTGATACAATCACATTTGTCATCAAGTATCTTCCTGCCATAAGATTTTTGTCTTCACTAGTTCAAATGCTGTAGTATACATGGCCCATATATAATGGTGTCTGTAGTTGTTCCATTAACAGGCTGAGGCCATTCGAGGCTTTTTTTTTTTCCAAGCCCTCAAATCATTTTGTAGTTATTCTGGGGTGAAAAAATCCAACTAGAATGAAATATCAGAGGTGGGTACCAACCTACGTGATTGTGAAGAACAATATGTGAAAAATGTTGTGATCACCACAGATGAAAGAACTTTGAGATGAAATTGGTCTTTCACAGTAATATCAGTTCTCTTCATCAACAACAACGTATCTGGACAATGCACCAGTGTCATTGACTTTCACCATTTTAAAGGCCTTTAATACTGATTACTGCACAGAGAACAAAAGCTTTTCTTGTGAGAAGTATGAAAAGGTTGATTATATGTACATTACAGCTGAAAATGGATCAGACAAGTAGTAAGTTATGAAAGTATGAACACAAGAGAATAAAACCATTCACTGGGCTTGAATTACTTTAGTTTATCTTCTTAGGCTGAATTGTGGCTGTGGTCTTTTGCAACTCAAATAAAAAGCATAGATCAAGATGAGATAAAGATAACTGAGTATTGCCAGCATTAGGCAATAAAATCAGTAGCTGGAATGGAAGAAAACTTTGATAACTACACAAAAAGAATTAAAAGTTGCAGTAATACAGGCGAAAGCCCTCTGTAGCTACTACAGTCAAGTAAATTAAGCACTAAGACAATAAAAAGATAGAAGCATCTGGTCTAACATTTCTTTATAAAGATGTTTGGAACCAAAATTATTCTGGCCAGCAGAAAATACTCTCTGATGTTCCAGTTAAACATGGTTAGAAAGCTTACAGGGCATGAGAGTGAGTAACAATTTTCATATTAAGGCCCACACAGGAGGAAAACCTTCATTCAAAACTCAAAGTTCTGCTTTACACTGGGAAAAAAAAAAAACTCCTATTAAACAAGCAGTTTGTTTCTCAAAAAAATTTCCAAGGCACTTTAGAGACATGTTTCCTTCCATATCTTAATTACTTTATGCTTGTTTTAGCATGAAAGAGGCAATATAGCCATCACTGGAAGGATGTGACATCAGTATTTGTGTTGGTAGCAAGAGCTCCCATCTTAGGAGGGTCACAGCCTGGTGTACAATGCTAAGTAGAGTTTGCAGGTTAGCAGTCAGTGAAAAAAAAGAAAACCACAAACATTTCCTTTAAAAACTACATTTTTGCTTTAAAGTCACAATTAAAAAAACTAGAAGCCCCAGCATTATTCCTGTGGTGCCAAGATCACAATTTTTAGGAAAAAAAATCCTAAATTAAATTTTAGCCTCTACATGAAGGAGTCATTTCCAAAGATGAAAGTACATTCTGTGGCATTGTAAAAGGATAATAGAGGGCAAAAAAAGAATTACAACACACTAGTGTTATTGAAAAAAAAGAGCTTGAGTTGTGATATCCATGAAATGTTAAATTTTCCGCTATTCACAAGGCTCTGCATTTTTAATATCTGTAAAGAATGGTCATCTCAGTTGCTAAAATATAACCCAAATGCTCAAACCACAGGGCTAAAATACTCTAAAGTAGCCACTATATCCAGCTGATTCTGCCATTTAGCACTTCTCTTGTAACATCAGTGGTGTAACTTTAGTCCCCAAAAACTTGAGGGTGGGTTATGCCATTGACCTCAGGCTGATCCAGCTCTAGGACAAGCAACAACGGGGTCTCTTAGAGATGGGAGCCACGGGGAAAATCCAGGCCTCTGGAAGGTGGAAATGGCCCCAAATTCCTCAGCTGGAGGCAAAAGTACTCAGAGACATGTTGAAACCTTTTCCTAGGGCTGTCAGGAGCCTAAAGGAGTGGGGCCAGGTTTTCACCCAGTTTACCTCAGTTGAACACAAAAGTGGAGACATCCTAAATTGGTGCCTGTCTGGTGAACCACTCAAAGGTGCTAAATGCAGCCTCATGTACAAATAGCTCACATTAGCCCCTGGCTTTTTGGTGTTTGTGTATGCTAAATGCACCTTATTTTACTAAGAAATTTATGCGTGCATGTGTTTAGACACATTGCTTTGACACCAGCCAACCTTGTATTAAGTGTTGCAGGGTATGTGAGAACCCTCATGTTTTTTGCTGGATGTCACACACTCCTGCACACATGTATATAAGTACACATTTGCACACGCATGCAACAACCATCTTCTCAGCTACAGACAAATTTGCTAATTGATGTTTGTTAAAATTAATATTTTTGCCAGTCAAAATTAGTCACAGGTGAAGCATCCTGAGCTTTGAGTAGACTGTCTTAATTAAAGTTTTAACTGTCACTTAATGGAAGAACAGTTATCAATTTTGATTACTCTGTTTTCCTTTAAGATAACAGTAGTGTTGCATCAGTATATATATCTCTGTATATAAAGCAGAATTTCTTTCTGATTTCAAACGCAGGCTGATTTATTTTACAATGTGTTTACTGCATCCTAGGCTATGTCATACACAATAATCTCACCCCACATAGCACAGAAGCCACAAAAACAGGTGAACCCACAAAAGGAAACGACACTGCACATGCCAGATATATTCATGCAATGTAATTCCAGTTGCACAGCTTGGCTTTCACCTGCTTCAGACATTTTCAGCTGCAAAAGGCCATAAAAGTACTGCTTCTAGGGACAAAAGAAGAGTCTACTTTTCTTTTTAATCAAATAATGGCTAAGTAACGTTGATTTCTCTAAAATATGATCTATTGCCCTTATGCAAATCTGAAATAACAGGACTGACATGAATGAAATTAAATCTGGAGTCATTCAGGAGCAGCTGAGGCCCGAATTCCTCAATCAGTAACATTTTGTTCCAGATTGCAAAACTTCATGTTAGAACACAAACGCTCTTTTTATGAGAAGAGTTTAAATGAGTTGTTAGTGACGTCTTCACAGAGAGAACTGGATAATTTATTTGTACTTCACAAAGAGCCTCTTCCTCTCTTTAAAGGCACCAGTTGTTTTAATTTAAACTAATATTAAAGGTTTCTTGCCCTGAGTCTGCTGTCAGCTGTTCAACTGTACAGCATCTCTTTATCAGTGTAGGAGGAGTGCAGTGGCACAAAGACTATGTACTCATGTGAAAAGTACCATCAGATTACTTCCCTCAGACTGCTAGAAGCAAACCAGATTTACTCAACACTCATCTATAAGGGACAGTTAGTGCCCAGCTCTCCCCTTATAAGTGTGGAGTCAATCAAAATTGCAGGGAAGACAAGCAGTTCAATATATTTTAATTTGAAAGAATAGATTGGTAAATCAAAATCTCAGTTTCCAAACAGTCACAAATTCAGAAAACCAAATCAAGTGGCAATGTATCCCAGAAACTGCATCATCACCAACACCGTGACATAAATCAGGAATGCTTTGCTGGCTTTTCTAGGCAGTTCTTTTTCTCTTAAAAAGACAAAACCCCACACATAACATGCAATCTTCCTCTTGTGCCACACTGACGTCAGTGAACACAGAAATCTACAGAATTCTCTTTAAAGTATTTTGGTTCCATGCATTGGAGCTCTAATAGGATCAGTCCTTTCGTGACAGGTCACAGTTATGCTGACGAAGTTTAGTTACACTTTATGATTTCAAAGGCTTCTTCCCAAAAGATACTCCTCTCTCCCCTCCTTCTTTTATTCAAGAATGCAATGATCAAAGCACTTTTAAAAGTGCTATTCATGACTACTTTGAGTTTAAAAAAAAGGAACCTAAAGGGATTCCAAGCAAGATTTCATTTTAATTTAAGGCAGGCATAAATTTTGCATGACTCTTCATCTTCCACCATCCAAAAGCTGTAGGTAAAAACCACTTAGTTAAAATATTTACTCTTACCTATCAAAATGTAGTTTAATATGTGAATAGTTCTATCAGTGTAAAATGGTACCACATGCAGGTCTAAAGCTGAAGAGGTTCTCCAGAACTTTTGACCAACAAAAGGGTGCTGGGTACCATGCAGAATTAAGCCAACAGATACAAATGAAAGAGTCGTCTTCTTTGGTTTAATTATTACGATTTTAATCAAGCCTTGAGTTGTATGCACTAAAGTTTAAAAAGCTGGTGAGTTTAATTATTGCAAAGGAAAGGGAGGAAGGGGAATATTTCACTATTTTCACAGAATACCTTGAGCATGTAACATTCCGTGCAGACAAGATGACAAGAACATTGTTCTCCATACCAAGTTTATATTTTTATGGTATTATCTAAATACCTACTCAATGCAAACTGCATATTTACTTTGTAAGGAAAAACCAAGCTGTTTCTTCCAGGATTTAAACACACTTCCTACAGAGTGTGTGTTTTCCACACTTTATGCTCAGAATACCAAACTTCCTGCCCCAGCACTCATTACATGGCCCAGTGAGAGTAAAGAGCAATCTACCTTCCTCCTCAAAAACAGATTTTTGTTCATTTAACCACTTTTTCTGAAATACAGGATTTCTCCAGAGGACCAACCTCAGTTATTAAGGAGGTTGTGTATATAATGACATAATATTCTGTGTATAGTGACTGCAAAGGTATGCTCATCGCATATGAAAGATTGCTACCAGAAAGCATCACCATTCCTTTGTTGTCCTTGGAAAAAATACAGTAAAAAACACACTAACTGTTACGACAGAGAAGGGAAAGCCACTTGTGCTTGAGCTCTTGATTCTCTCCAATTTGGAGGCTGAGAAGTTAATGTATTCTGCTCCTCTTTAACGCCAGCTTTCCCTCACATTATTCATACAACTTAACTCCAGCTGCCTCCTCCTCACCCCTCCTGCTTTGCCTCATGCTTCTCAAAAGGCATTTCTCTGCATGGCACATCAGAAACTAAAAATCTAAGTTGCTATCTTACTTCCAAACCGAGCTGTTGTCAGCATTAAACCTACACAATGCATTACAATATAATCCATTTACAGGGTGTCTTATCATGCAAATAACTCAAGGTGCCTCACAATAAAATAAAAAGGAGGAAAGGAACAAACCTCAGCCATTGGAACACACAAAAAGGAAACCTTGAAATTTACTTTTAAACACACTAATGGCTCTTTTCTCCCAGTGAGGCATGAAGAGGGATGGGGGAGAGGATTTGATCAAGGAATTCCTATTAGCATTTGATGGGACTAAAATGTGCAAATCCACCCCAAGACCACTGGGAGACGAGACTCCTTAAAAGGACAGGCTTCCTTGATATCTCAAAGAGAGAAGATTCATAAAGGTGCAAGTGTTAGAGAAAAGCTTGGCCACCAGAACATTGTCTTGTTGACTTAGATCTAAAGAAACGTAAGACCTGAGTGGTCTGGCTTGGGGGCAGGAGACGTAAAAGCTCCCTGCAACACAGAAGCAGAAATACTGTTTAAAAGTGAGAATTACTTTGGCCAGGGATTTTCAAGAAGCATCCTGGTTTAAATTAGTGTTCCATTATCGCTGTAGAAATAGTAAATAAAAAGCACTTCCCCCCACCTACTTAAATTGGTTTTGTTTTCCATGTTTATTCCTAAATTATAAACTCCTCTTTGGAAGAGACGGATCGGTACTTTCCCTCTTCTGTTTTGTTCCCCTGGGTTGGAGTGTGAAGCAAGTCAGAGGCACTGGACACAATGGCTGTCCCAGGAGCAGATCAAGGGAGGAACAAGGACCAAAGCACTCTTTGGACTGTTGTTCTCCCTCTCTCCCCAAAGGCAGTGCTATCTCACATCATGGCCCACATTATTCCTCTAACTAACTTTACCAGAATGACCACCAGAGGATGGGGTGAAGCAAATATACTTATTCCTCACTCAGGACCAAGAATGGCAATAAATGCCACACATTTTTAAATTAGTGGATACAGCATCAGAGCCATAATACAGTTATCATCGACCACATTCTAACTTTACTGAAGAAAGTATAACCTATCTCTAAATCCATACTAGCTGCCATTATAGAATATTATTATTACACATCAACATTTGCTCTGCTTCTGGAGCTCATTGCAGACAGCTTTACCTACAGCTGGGTTAAGGCTACAGTCAAATAAGCAAAAATCTAAACTGTAATTTTAGATTTTTAAGACCACTTCCTTTCTTTCAGGTCACAATAGCCCTGTTTCTGTGTTGCTCTGAACTCTACTCAGATTTGATTCATCTTTTTCTTCAAGATACCTGCTTCTGCATTCACCCCCACAGATTTAAATCCAGAGCAATACTTAAACAGTGAATCACATTCCACATTTCTAAATGCTATCAGATTGTTGCCTGTGGCCCAGACTAAGAAGTAATGAACTCCTAAACTTACTTTAAGAAATAAAAGACTGAAGTAAAAATGCAATTTCAATTGGAAGGCACTGTGTTGTTTGACTCCTCGTGCTTCAAAGTAAAAAGACCAATTTATTTGCCATTTGAAGAGGATGAAAGCCTTTCTAAGACACTATTCCCCCTATCATCTGTCATATGTTGCTGGCTGTGTATGGCACCCATGGTTTGTGAGAGCCCTTCCTGGGGGATCATTGCTAATTTCAGAGGAGACAGAGGGATATGTATCATCTGCCTTCCCAAGATCATACTCAGGTCTGCCTTGGTAAGCTAAGCTTTAGCTTGGAGAGAGTTTTTATGGCTGAGTTATAAAAACCCTGGAATCAGGGGAGTTTATGATAGAACCACTGACAGACCCTTAACTATAGCGGTATTCATGGTTACCACTACAAGACAGGCATTATGTTGGAGGGCAGTAAAGTAAAACCTGCCCACAGGGCATTCTGAAATGTTAACTGCCAGTGCATATAGTAAGATTTTTAGCACAGGTGTACTCTACAAACAAACTTGGCTTTCAGAAACCTCCTCCTTTTCAAACAAGAAAAGGCAAAAAAAAAAAAGGTTTTCATCTATGACATTGGAAACATTTCTATAGTTGTGAACAACTACATTTGATTAAAATCTGTCAGATTTATCTTCTTAGCAGGAGGGAAGAAATATGTGTTTCCCTCCGAAAGGAAATCAATGTGTCTTTATGATAGATGCAGAGTGAAAACAGGGGTAGTGTCACTTTAAATGGTGAGGGAGGAAGGACCAGTAACCCACTGGATATCACCATTAGCTGCTGGTGTAATTGTTGCAAGGCAATGCCCCCATTCAGATCTTACATTCTGCATTTATAGGACTGTTTTATGGTCACTGACCCAACAGTTATTACTCAGACTCTTCCGATACAATATCTTCAGAGCAGAGGCACTGTGATTTTTTGTTCTTTTCACATTTCTTAATCATGACATGTCAGTAAAATCTCAGGAAAAAACATCCTTGGCATTTTTGCTGGCTTTCTAAGTGCTGGGGTCCAACAGCAGAATAATAGCAAAACCATTTTTGTTGAAATAACACAGAATTTGAAAACTACTTACAGCATGCTGCTTGGGTTTGTGGCCAAAACAAATATTGCCATTGAGATAATGTATCGCCAAAATTAAAAATTGCATTAATTGAAAGAGTGAAACAGAACTTGATTAAAAGCAGTAACTTAATGCTCTTATCAAACTGTTTGACCTTAACAAATACGTTATCAGCTTGGATTATGACATTATCCAGAGATACCAAACAAAATGGTTTAAAGAAGTATACATATAAATATGCTGCCCCTGTCCTGGAAATCTTAGAAGATAAATGGAGGAGAACAAAGAAATAAGTAGTGATTGCACCTCTGAGCAACTGCACCACAAACAGGTGAAACAACATGCTCAGTGAGACATTGTTTGTCAGAGAAGGGGTATAATCTGTACACTCTGAATGCTCGACCATGGTCTTAAGCAGAAAATCACACTCTCCTTTTGAAATCATCTTAAATTTAACTAAACAAAACCACCATGGTTTTGAAAGCCAGGTAATATTCAGCACCATCCCTTGGTCTGCACAACCTCCTTTTAATAAAGCTCTGTCAAAGAAATCAACAAGTGCACATGTATCTCCAGGAAGGGTACATAGATTTTGGAAAGATTTTTAGAAGGTTTCACAAAAAAAGACCCTTAAATTGAACTATTATAAGATGAGATGACCACATGAATAAACACCCAGTTTTCAGTCTGGGGAGAGTTTTTGAGCAGGATCCCCCAGAAATCTATGTTACCAACTATGCTGATCTTGTACAGCCCAATTATAGAAAATTAGCCAAGACTATCCAAGCTAAAAGATCTCCCTCTATTAAGTGCCAGGGTATTTGAAAAACAGAGAAATTTAGTGTCACTGGATGGAGAGAACTGCAAGTACAATACACCCACAGAGGCTCTAGACACATCTATGGCAGAAAGCTCTCAGTGACTGTGAATAATTCACTGTAAAGCATCAATTCAGTGCTCCACAAAAAGGAAAATAAGATACAAGATCATGAATAGAGAATGAAAACCCAGAATGAAAAATCATCGTGCCATATATAAATCCCTGGTAGTTCTGGTCATTCTGACTCAACAGAGATATAGAAGATTATAACATTTTTCTGCCTTTTTTTAAGTATAAAAGAGCTGAAAAAAAAAAGAAAGAGGGAACATCTGGTTTATAAAATCTGGAATAGAGTAGAAGAGGTAAGTAGATAATGATTATTCACTATCTTTCATGATATAATATAGGGCACCTGTTACAAGAAAGTATTTTTCTTCTCAACACAAATTAAATGAAGGAACTCATTTTCATAGATTTTTCAGAGAACAGGAGTATATATGGATTTTAAAAAAACTTGAAACTTCACTGGGTAATATTAAACATCATCTTTGGATGACTTTTAACTGCTGATCAAGAAACCAGGAGGGCACAGAATTTTCCTTCTAATAATCTTTTCCTAAGCATCTGTTACAGACTATGCTTGGGTCAGGTTTTCCTTTGGTTTGACCACAATTGCAGTTCACAATATAATTAACTTTATTATGAAATTTTCACATAGTACATAAAATTATGCTAATAAAAATCTGTAGATGACAGGAAGAATTATTATGAAAGATATTATGGGAGAGGAGAAATTTCTGATTTAGAGCAATCTGTTATTCTGCTTTTACTGTAATGTGGCTAAATACAACAAAAGTCAGGGAACAAGGTTGCTTTTCTAGAATGGGAAACTGTCTCAAAACAGTTGAATGTGAAGGATTTAATCTCCTCCTCTGTTCAAGGCTATAGCATAAAGAGGTCAAAACCCTCTGGAGTCCAGAGCTAGAATAAAAAAAAGAAAGATCCAAGTAGAAACAAGGAAATTATCTTGTCTCTGAAAAAAAAGCACTGGTAAGATAAATTGTGAGGCAGCTGGGTCCAACTGCATTTGAAGGTACTGAGGTAAGACCATAGGAGGTGAAAATAATCAGGGTACTATAAACAAGCACTACTGGGCAATGTATGTACTCAACTTCTGCAATTTAACAAAAAAAAAGGAAAGAGAAGGGCTTGATTTCTAAGCAGTGGCACCTGTGCACAGGGAGAACATTGGATAAGGGGGGGCATTTGACCTTGCTGCCAACAACATGACAGGATGCAAAAGTGAAAACAGAAGTTACAGAAACCCAGCTCTGAAGATGCAGTTTCCCAGAACTGAAAATTACTAAACCTGGAGACAAGTGGTCTTGAAGTGTTTAAGACAAAATTTGTTCTCTAAAAAGTTTAAAAAGAAAAAATAAAAAAAGGGTTCTGCTGTAGCTCATCACAGTTCTTTAATCTGTAGATACAAAGGTACAGCTGAAGACAAACATAGGGTGTTCACCCTCTTTAATTGAGGTAACATAGAATTTATCTTCCTCAGGGTCTGACCTGGAACACCCAGTGATTTATACACATTAATATTTGAGAAAACACAGGGAAAAGAAAATGCTTATGCAAGCGAGAAAAGTGCATCTCCAGCCTCAGCATCCTTAGACCAAGGCCTTTCTCTTACTAGTCCATGAGTTTGGAGCCTTGCCTTCTTTTATTATCTTCGTGTTTCAATATTAAGAAAATATTTATGCTTCAGTCTCCACAGCATTAGATAGGCACTTGCAACATCAAGAATAATTCTCACCCATTGGTGATACAATTCAGCTTCCAGTCTTGCTTTATTCGAATATTTTTTCTATCAGCTACCTCAAAGATTTTGCTGTGCTAGTGATGAGATACTGAAAAAGTGGTCAAAATTTTCAAGGACAATGTAGACAACTCAGAGATAGTAGCCAGTGTCTGTTCTTTTCATGCTCAGGATCACACTGATCACCAGATTTAGATATGAGAAGAAAATTAACTCAAGATCAAATTATCAGGGACAGTGGGGGAATTCTTACTGTGTGAGATGATTACCCAGATAAATTTCGGCCAGTTTCTCTAGACATTAGTGATACCTTGCTATGACCTATTCTCTTCCTACACTTAATATTTGAGCAACGAGAAAGGGCAGAGCAGAGGGAAAAATTGAGTTTTAAATAGGTTGCAATCTCCGGTCTTATCATAGGTAATTTGTAGTATTTAACAGCCCTGATATAGAGGAGGTCACATGAAATCATTTAGAAGTCCTGTCTGGATTCAATTTCTAAGAATGTATTAATCTCTGCCTGGCATGGGAAAGATAATGGCATTTCCTTCAGTAGAGCCTCAGCCAGTGCCAAGAGCAGGAGTCTGACTGTCATCAAATCAGCCAGTGAAAACAAGAGGAGTATTTGGTTGTTTATTTATTGAGTCATTGCAGCTTGATGTTGGCTTTATGCCAATGCATATAATATAAGTTCAGAGATAAAGAGTTATTCCTAACGACAGCAGGACAATCCATTTCTCCTAATTACTGCAAGAAACCTGGTACTAAATTAAATCCAATCCCAGATATGCAGGTAACCTGAACCTCGACTTTCACAAGGGAGAAAAGATTCAGGAGACAAGCTGGGACAAATCCAGAGAAGAGTCATATAGGTGCAACGAGCCAGATCCCTGCAAAAGAGTTTTGCTGTCTTTCAACAGCCCAGCACAGATTTGAACTTGGAATAGTCCAAAGGAAACTATTTAAACCCAGGTCTCAGAATGCAGAGTGAGCTAGTGGTGTTGCTCAGGAGCCTGAAGTGGTATTTTTTTGCAGAGCAAACAATGTAAAGTAAATAAGGGAGATTGACAACCCTCTGTGTACTCTAAAAGAAAACTAAAAGTCCCACTGGTGCGCTTTGCTTGTCAGAGAATGCAGGAGCAAAACACAAGCATGTTAAAAGGCTCTAGTCTGGATGAACTTTTTTCCTTCTTCTTCTTTAAAACAATGAAATGGTTCAACAGCCTTCTGAGAAGGTGAAAAATCTTGCCTGTCTACATTTGTAAGAGAAGCCTGAATTACCTGCCTTTCCCTTTAAGCATTTTCAGATACAAATCAAACACAGATGGCCCATTATGTTTATGACCTCACTGTCAATTGCTCTAGATAGTGCATGCATTAATTATTGAAATATTTTCATAGTATACAACTTTTTAGTGTCCACATTGTCACAGATAATTTCAACTTTCTGATGAGGAGGTATAAACAGTGTTATTTATGAGAATTAGTCTCACCCAATGCCATAAAAGCAAAAAATACACTGTTTTGTTGGGGGGTTTTATAATGAATCCAGTCTAAAAAGGAAAAAAACCCAACAACTAAAAAAACCTGGCCTCAATCCTGAAAGTCAACATTATGTTAACATTCCCTGCGATACATAAACGATGCCAAAACCTATTACAATTGCAGTAAATTTTGATTACCAGAGTTGTTTGTTATTTATGTCTAGAAGATAAAGATAATATTGGGAATAGCCCTCTTCTTTTCTGTGTATAAATTGCATCCATAAAATATTGTGGGTTTTAAACAGTAAAAAAAAAGTCTTGATTGAGGTTTTCAAATTGTTGCGTCTATTCTGCTTCAAGGAAATCACTTGTGGTGGGTGAACAGGCAGTGGCATTTCTTTAATTCTCATTTACTTTCATTAGTAAAAACTGAGCACGTCTGGACCAAGCCCAGGAAAGTCCATAGAATAGTGAACAGTCCCTAAGAGTGGCAAGAAGTCATTTTTAGAATACAGTCATGAAAAATACCTGTTTTCCCAGAAACAGCCCATTGACTGAGAGTGAAGACATTCTCCTGAAGGTAAGACATAAGTTCACACTCCCACAAGCAAAAAGGAGGAATAAATCCAAACCTCAACTTCCTTGGGGATATAGAGGGTAAAAGGTGGTGAATGGCCCTTCTACCAGTTGAGTTTTGGGGAGTACCTTGAGAAAACCTGTTGACATTAACTCAGAAAGTCCTGCATGTGAACAGCACCAGCCCCACGCGCAAGTGCTGCCCATTCATTGCTGGATCCACATGTCAGACTCCTTAAAAGAAAAAAAAAAAACTAAACTTGAGTTCCTATGCTATTTCACTCCTCCCAAAAACCTAAATTCATATCGTGAGAAAGTTTTCCAGGTAGGATCTCTCTTCCTCCAGCAGAAAAGCATTAATATTTTTATTCCAGTTGCTATTAAAAAACAAAACAGCAGATCACTTGGTGATTAAGATTGCCAGGGGTATATCTCTATCTAGGAGAAAAAAAAAGCTGCAGCTTCTTTTACTTATACTTTTATTGCCTTAACATTTCTGCAAGCTGAAACTAGAAAGGGAACCCCAAATTTATGGGGTGAAGAACTGAGGTAATCCCTCTTAGAATGTTCCAGATGAGCAAACAGAAAACATGCCTTTCTAATATTACTATTTTCAGCAAACCCTTCCAATAAGCTGATGCCATCCAAAGCAGCAAAGGTACAACAAGAGGAGGGCGGGGAAAGGAAGAGAAAGAGAAAGAAACATCTCATAGAAGTAGCCCAAGGGAGAAATAAGTTTATGACTAGCACATTTACACCTTTCTTGATTTATTTAAGGAACAAGAATAGTGTAATATGACCTGTTTGCTTCCCTAACAAGCTTTATATTTGCAGCAGATCAAGTCCAGACCCACTTCTTGTGGCACAGGCACCTCTCACAGCCCTATAAAAGACCAAGAGTACAGACCTAAGCCCTCTGCAGCTTCCCTTAAGCAGAGGAGGGAGGGAACAACCACCATTTTTAGCCAAATTTTGTGGTGAAGCAACACTATCTCCTTTAACCAAGGCTCCCAACTTCAAACTGAATCTCTAATTTTTTTTTTAGCTAAATAGGGTTTAAGCTTTTTATAGAACCCAGGTTTATTCTCCCACACCAAACAGAAAGGGTGCTTTCGGGTACCTCCCCAAACAAATATTTCTCATCCCTTCATGTCACTCTTCCCAGAGGCTCACCATCTGCTGCAGATGCTCTAATAGTCAAAATCACTGAAAAAAAGAGACACAGCTGGCAAATAAAAACCTGTGTTTCTCCAAGACACCCCTTGTCTTATGAGATGGAGACTCCAAGGTCCCAGCATTCCTTCAGGTCAATTTACCAGGTCCCAACTGGCTATAAATTCAGTGCAGCCACTGCTCTCCTGAGTATATCTTTTTCCCTAGGGTTCTTTGCTCTCCTGTAGGTTTTCTGTTGCTCTATTTCTATTCCAAAGCTGGTTTTAATTCATCCTCTTCTTTTCTATTTCCAAAATTGTTAGAATTAGATTTTGCTAGATCTGAGAAACAGAAGTAAGCTGAGGGGTCTTAATTTGTTAGGGATTTTTTTTCTGTAGAGTTTTCCTGAGGTTTTTCTACAGCTTGAAGGGCTCACACTTGTGATCACTTCAAAGAGATAGTCTCTATCTACTCTTCCAGGATGAGTGTTTAGCTGAAACAGTAAATATTAACTCTTCCTTTTTTTTCTTTCCTCTTTTTTTCTGATTCTATATAGACAGTAGAGGCCAGGTTAAGATTCTGTCCTTCTAGATAAATGAAATGTATAGTTTAACTGCAGCAGATCTTTACTGCTTTTTTTTTCCTGTAGTGAAGAAAAGTGGATGTTCAGGAAAGAGCATATACTACTGAAGTGTGTTTGGGGCTGGTGGAGGCGGATTGGCTGTGCAAACAGATCTTTAGGGATTTATGATGATCAGTTTTTCAAGCATTAGCAAAGCCTGAGAGCACATTATTTTTAAATGAGTTATATATTTAGCGCTATGCCCACCATTCTTTCAGTTCTAATTTTAGAGGGCAGGGGACAACTCTGGCACTATTGTAGCCTTGTCTAAATTTAATATAGTTGAGCAGCTGATGATTATCAGAGAGATTGCCTTTTTGCTCCTTCAGGAATTTTTCACTTGGGAAAAAAAATTACTGTGTAGTACTCTACTTAGGGTATGAGATAAATTGTTGTAGTACATGAGGAAAAATATGTGCTCTGAAATAGTCTTTTAAACCCTCCCTCTCACTGTAGGTAAAGGTTTCAGATACAGGAGATGTGAATGAGGTTAGTTTAGATAATATTTTCCTTTGCCTTCTGTAGAAACAGTAATAGCTTGTGCTGGCATGTACCAGTAGACCAGTTCTATCCTATCTCCTTCAGAGAAGAGATATGACTAAAGAACAGGGCTAAGGATCTTCCACTTTACCAATTGCCTTGTGAAAGGGGTGAGAAGTATTGGTTCTCTCTGCTTTCCCAATGCAGCCTGAAGACTAGAAGAGGAACAATTCTAATAATTCAATAAGTTTCTTACAAAATAAAGGCCCCAGATAGTTCCTTCAGTTATAGTCATGAGTAAGTGTGATTTTTGCATGGATTTTAAGACAGGCTAGGCCTCAATGTGTTGTTTTCCTTACCATGGCCATAGTAAGCAACGTTGTCTCAAGCAGTGTCTCTCTGAATTTGTCAAAAGATACGCTATTTCCATTTCATGGAAACACAAGAACCTCTGATGCAGGGAAGATTTTTTTAAGTGTTTGTAAGTGATTAAAGCCAACATACACAAGCTCTTCAGTATTAGAGGCAAACCTAATCTGCATAACTCCACACAGTGTGAAAGAGTCGTTCTAGACAAAGGATGTTTAATGAAAGATTCTGTAAAAAGAGGCCTTGCAGCTTCCTATAAATATTGGGCTTTCTGCCTTCCTTCTGAAATATATTAGCCTCCTCAAGAAGGATTATTGATGCTGGCAAGTAAATTTAAGCAGCCCTCAGAAGTTCCTGACACTGTGTAGAGCATTAGATTTTTGCATATGGTTCCCCCACACGCACTTAAGTGTTTTGAGGTTGGGGTGACTGCAGGTCTCTGAGAAAGCAAGATTGATAAAGCAAAGCAATCGGAGTTATTTCCTATGCATGAAATTGATTAAATGCTTCACTAAATGGCTTATAAATTTGGCTCTCATATTTCTGTCACCCACTGCAAAGATTACAGAAACTCCGTCTATAACCATGTTGTATACAATACCAAATTACAAAAGGTTGTAAAAACTAATGTTTTGTTTAAAGTTTTGAGCAGGACCATATGCTTTCGGTGACCTTGAGTAAGCTATTTTAATTCAAAACATTTTAAAGAGTAGAAGAGAAGGAAAAAAATCCATCTGCATAACAAAACAGAACTAACACAACTTAATACACTGCATATCATTTTTTTACTTATTGCCAGAAAAAATGTTGACTCCCTTTCTACTAGAGTATTCTATCTTTACAGCTACTAAATGTATGTGGCATGAAACGTAGAAGCTCACATTTCCCCAGATTGAATTTGCTTTTCTTATTTTATGAACTCTGTTATCAAATCTACCTGCAAGCTTATATGATGCTCTTTTCTAGAAGCCACGTGCATTGAGCACTAGTGTTTTTTTGACCTCATCAGACCCTTTAAAGTGAAGCTCTATTGACTTCTGCCTTGGCATAGAGTTTCATTACCTCCCAAAATATGATGAGAAACTGAGGCACGGAGACACTGAAGATCTCAAGGTGCCAATAGCAAGTGTAAGCACAGTTATCTTTCTTTTTTTTCCTTGGAAGAGCCAAAGGACTTCCTACAGTTTGGGCACTGAGGTACAGCTGGAGATTTAATTTTCTGTTATGCTTAGTCACCTGCAGTGTCCTGCACGCATTTAATAACAGCTGCTGATTGCATCCAGTTATGTTCTCAGTCCACGATAAGGATAAATTTTGGGCCAACTCTCTTCTGTTTTTTAAAATCTTTTGTTGGCTTATGCCTTGGCCATCCTGGTGTAAACACCTGATCTGAAAACCTGAGCTCAACAAAACGTATCTAACTGTAGGAAAAGACATTACTTCTCAAGTTAGCCACACCAAAACAGGCAGATTATTTTATAGATCCAATAAACACTCCTCTTCTGACAGTTCTAAATAAAATTTTGCAGGATCCTTTTTTACTTGCAGCTCCATTTTATAGTTGGGAAAACTAACGTTCAGCATGTTAATAGTCTTTGCCTAGTGTCAGAGAATAAGTTCTCTGGCAAAGCTTGAGGCCAAGCTCTGGCTCTTCTACTAGCCAGTGCTTTAAGGACTCAAGCATACTCTCCTTAGTTATATAAATAAAGATCTGAAGTGATTAAATATAAGTACTGGAGCAAAGCTCATAGCAAGCAAGAGTGAATTGGCATGAAATGCAAACACAAGCATGAGAAAATAATCCCTGTGTTTTAACCATAAATGCCTGTTTTCTACAGGAAAAGCTATGTTCTCCTTTAACATTTACAAGCCATCTTGTCCCCAGCAAGGATTAACATTTGGCATCGAAGTACTGATCTGGCAAAGAGCTGCCAGTAATGTAATCTTTTTTACAACCAACGACATGCTTAAAGTCTTGACGGACTTGACCTCTGCCCATTGGTAATCTCTAACTTTCTTGCCCATTCAGATGTACATCTTTAAAGAGATGGCACCGATTATATAGCAAACAGCTAAACTTTAGCTGGAGGTGAAACAAGAGCTGCCCAGAGAAAAGCATTGGGTAGAGCGAAATCTGAGTGTTCCTTAACCAGTCTCATACTGGTATTTTGACCCCACTGTGGAGAAAGAGGTTCTTGCTTGTTATACACGTGTAGTGATTCTGTCTCCCCCCGAAAGGGAGAATGCACTTTTTGGGAAGAGAGGATGCAATGTGTTTGCTTGGATTACAGAAGCACAGAAGAGCCCTAACTGTAATCAGACTTTTTACGCTCAGACTCTCTGAACAGCCCTTGATCCCAAAGGATAAAGCTAAACAAAGTAGATGAAGCTCACATGTGAAAAAATGAGGTATAAAGAGACCTTGTGTTTTACTGAATCAGTTTCTTAACTCCCGGTTCAGATATTCGGTTGAAAAACAGAAGTGATAGATTTACACTATGTTCAGAGAAAATAACAGTCAATCCAAAAAGATTCCAGCTGTCTTTTCTTTCATTTGTGTGACAACCAGTCCTGGGACACATGCCAGCTCCTCAGATATTGCTGCTCGACAGTCCAGTTATTCTAACTTCTGGCAACTGGTTATTTGACCTCTTGGTAGCGTGTCATTTTAATATCAATTTCTCTATGTGGATATTCTAGCAGGAAGCCTTCCTGTATAATGCAACAGTCTATACATAGTAATTAGCCAGGAGTCTAAAGTATTGTAACTCAAGTCTAGTCTTGAGCTACAGCTGAGGAGCATTTATTGTGGTTGGGAAGCACAAAAATATGGTTTAGTCTCCAGTTCATCAATTGGTGTCCCCAGGCACTAGGAGAAAAGTCTAATCCTTTCTATGCTATGTGTTACATAGCAATTTTGGATCACTTTCCAAAGCCATGTGATCACAATCTCCACCTCCCACACAAGCACAGCCCTGGCTCCTAAGGACATACAAATAAGAGATCAGCTGAATAGCATCAGCCTTCATAACTTTCCCTGCCTGATGGGTGATTTACATCACTTCTGTGTGAGAAACCCAGCCAAGTGCAAAAACTGAGATTCCTCTGTGCTGTTTTCAGTGATTACAAAGTGGCAGAAAAACCATCAGTGTGCTTCGTATCTCATAGAGATTCTCTGGTGAGTGGCCAGTGCTGTTGGATGAGGGTTACTTTTCATCAGTTTCTAAAGCAGCCTAAAAGCATCTCAGAAGACTCCTGTGTCTCTAGACAATCTAATCTTCTAAAGCTGTACTCTGTGAAAAAGGATGCAAGCAAGCCAAACAATAGAGGCAACAGTATATCTTTAATTTAAGGTGATATTCCATTGTAAGTCCTTTGTCCACCTTGAGCACTCAGAGCACAGCCATAGATTTTTCCAGCAGTCTGGGAATGGGATCTTATAAAATGATGTACTCAGTCTGACAGGGACTTAAATAGGTTTCAGAATAATCCATTATGCATCAAGTGTTTAATCGACATAATTAATATTTTTAAGGGGAGCCATTTACATTGTAAGTTCTATACACATTATTTACAATTTCAACAGTAACAGTTAATGCTCTGTGACAAACTATATTGTTTCCAGCTTGTTATCCATTCATAACAAGGTCAATCTATTACCATTATTTTTGTGAATGTAGCTGTTACCTTGAGGCAAAAAGTTAATTGTAAATTACAGGGGAGGAATTATTGAGTTGGGTTTTTTAACTGTATGTAATGTATGGTAATGGTGCTATTTTATGAAACATTTACATTTAAAAGCATTTTGTTATTTGTATCAGATGTGCTAGTCAAATTCAGTTCAAAACTTTTTAGGAACTTACTCAATGGGAAGGGAAGAGCCATTTGAAAGGATCCAGCTGAAAATTTCATAACCATTGCAGTTAAAACCAGATGCAGTTACATCTATTTCTTCCCTTTGTCTGAGACTGGTCCCTCTGCCATTACTGTCCAACACAACTCCGGGAGGTGCTTAGTGCTCAGAGAAGTAGGAGCAGATTTGACTGTAATTTAGACTGTATTAACACTTTAGCTCTTATATCACAAAAGTGATCTGTAAGAGATGTGTCTTAAGATTTTGTTCAGCCCAATACACATTAAGTACACAATGCCATTCTGATGTCTGAACTCTTCTGTCTCCCTATTTTTGCACAATTTCTGTTGCATTGACTGATGCCCTGGCAGACAAAGTTAAATTTTATGTTTATGCCCTGTCTTGTTTGCTCTGATCTGAGAAAAAGTCAAAGGGTACGTAGCATCACTGCTTGCTTGTTTCCAGGAAAAGCTGTCATTCATAGACTACTCAAAAAAGCATGGAGAACCATCCTAAAAGGACAAAACCCATGAGCTTTCAATTAGATCATGGACTTGTCCATCTTAAAGGACAAAGGAAAGTTGACACCATTTAACTTCAAAGTAGACAACTCCTTTGCTGTGGCCACAGATCCAGCCAGTCTGCCTGCCACATTGATCTCCACCTTAGTTCTCTTCTATATTTGTACTTCGAATTAGGTGATTTATTTAACTACATTTTATTCTGGCTTCTGTTACAACACTGCCATTGAGTCTTCACAGTCAATTTCAGAATAACAGAAGACAAGCTCATAAACACTGAATATTTTGAGCTGACTAAAGGAAGTAAGAGGGTGATCACTGATCGGATACAGAAATGCGTTTCTAGTAGCACAGGAATCAGAAAAGCATGTTGGAGTTTTATCTTCTTTACTGAAGAACAGGCAGTGGAGAGCTGCTGGGATATTTGCCTAACCACCCCATAAAAGATACATTCTAACTTCTCAGTGATTAAGTTTGTGTAGCCTGCTGGCTTTGTTTGGGTGAAAAGAAATTGATTTTCTCTGAAATTTCTTAGAGAACAATTTAGATTTGTCAGAATCTGTTGTTCCAACACTCGGCTGCTCACTTGAAAAAAACCTATTCTTCCTCAACTCCTAAAGAAAAAGAAATTTGTCAGGCTTATGTCTTCTATTTGGAAGGATTAATATGCTAAATCAGACCAGGTTTTCTTTTGCCACAAGCTCTCAGAAACTTCAAGGCACTATCAGATATTTGCATATCTAGCTTGCAAAGGGTTAAGTAACATTATTTCTGTGGTCTCCATTGCTGATAGCATGTTCAAAGTGCACAAAGCTCAAGACATGTGCATTCTTCGTCCAATAACTTGTCCAGTAATTGGTATATTGATTGCTAATGTCATCATGTTTTAGTATATATAAACCCTCTCACTCTATCATACAGCCGCCAACAATCCAAGAAGTCATTGTTTATTCATTGTAACTCCCAAACTGGCCATGTCAGATTCTGCTTGAGGCCTTGCTGATAAAAATCAGCAGATGATTGGGCACACACATTCTTGACATGGCTGACCCATGACATCTTAGGGCCAGCAGGGAGCCTGTCATTATGTGTACAATACTCTTCTTTCTTTCCCCTTATCTATTCCCAGATGACTTTGAGATTTTTATTAACTCATTAATGACTGAAGATGTCATTAAGGAAAGTGGGGAGGAGGGGAAAGAAGGACACTTTGTTTGTTTGTTTAAAAGCAGGGAGCAGCAAACCATTGGCTCTACGTAGAGAAAGGTGGAGGAATCTTTGAGACAAAGCTGAAGTCTAACCAGGGGAAAAGATCTCTAGTTCATTAGGATGAGTAAAGCTAAGCTTTGAAGGGAGAAAAAGTACTAGGCCATATTTGAAACACTTTTGAGGAGTGAGGGAGGGATTTTTTCAACAGAACAGCAAAAAAACTTGTCAGGTTTACATAGTACAACTGATGGCCTTTACAAGCACAGAAGTATATCTCCCTAGCACTACCTAGATGTTCAAATACTTAAGTATTCACTCAGGAAGAGTTTTGTATTCAGGGTTAGCATTTTATCGTGTCGTTAAATGTATTATTTTGCACAAGGAATTAGTATATGTGGTTTGGGGTTGTGTGGGGTTTTTTAGGTTTTCTTGTAACTATGTCAGTCGAACACCATTACACAGTAATCACACCTGTAGATCTTTTCCAGGGTGTGTCTGTGTTTGTTTTGGGGTTCTTTGGCATCTTAAGTTTGTGGATTGTATCTGTAAACGTAACAAACTACTGAATATAAGTTGGCATAATTTTACTATGTGGTCAGGATTTGATTGCATATATGTTTGAAGCAGATTTTTTCAACTGAGTTCACTCACATCTGGCTTCTGGTCCTAAAGCAGTCACTAAACGTAGCCTGAATTCAAATTAAGCAACTACCTCCATCTTATAGGCTCGTCTTCCCTTTTAAAATCTTCCTTATATTTTTTAATTTCTCTTTGAAACTATCTCACAGTCAATATTTTTACTGGAACCTGGATTCATGTGAGAATGAAATCCACCCTTTTCCTCTTGAAATTTGGGGGTTTTGCTATTATTAGAGGTCCATTGGTTTAGAACCAGAGACTTAAAATATTAAGGATTGCAGTTATTTTATTTTAATGATTGCCATTTGTGGATTGACTGAGGAATAGTGAGTGCTTTTCTGTCTTGGGCAGCTGCTCTCCATATGGTTGTTGATCTCAGCCTAGAAATCTCTGACGTGACTTTAGTGGCACTGAACATTAAAGTGACGTAGAGCTAGATGTCATCTGGACTGGCTGGCCTTTAATAATCTTTGTTTCAATGTCTATCTTTTTGATGAGGTGAGTGAATGAAAGATGCACTTGCTTCCCTGACAGACCTTCAAGCATTGGAATAAAATAATAGAATAAGGTCCCTGGGTGGAATTTGTGAAACAAACTCAAACAGGAATCTACTTATTCCATCACATAAACTGCAGATAATGGCTCAGCAATCAGGCATACCAATCTGACTTTATGGACTGACTACAGTAAGTTTTAGATCTACTAACAGGAGTTGAAAATGAACAATTTATTCATGCCATATTGTTTCTGACAACTCTCCATTCCCTCCAGTCAGCAGATGATCCAGATCGTATGGGTCATAGGGCAAACATTTGATCTTAGGCATAACGATAATATTTGCTGTATCCTGAGTCCTCACAAAAGCAGTGGACATTTCCTGCAATATTTGGAGTCATTTCTGGTTTGTTTCTTTAAGAGATATTTCTTTCTATCTTTTTTGATAATTAGGACAACATCATTTGTATTGCAGTGTGAGCTAGGGTTCTCTGTCCAAAAAAAAGGACTTCAGCAAAGTGCTGTCTGGTACTCTAAAAAACCTAAATATATAAACTCCAAAACAACATTGTATGGGTTTGAAAAAGAAAAATAAAAGAAACAGCAAGAACACATCAGCATGTGCTGGCCTGATCAGTTATGCCCAGCTTAATCAAGGTGTGCCATTTACTTAGTGCACCTTTTTTGAGAGGGAGCTTTCCTTTCTCCTCACTTTCTGACACCCAGACTCTTTTCCATCGTGTACTGAAGTGGGAACCTGTGATGAATCTTTGGATAATGGACTGTTGCTTTGACAAACTACTCCTCTAGTGAAACACGTGCCTGTCTTGGCGACAATAATAACAAAGTGCGGATTTTGTGGAAGAAATAGAGGCTTTGAGGGCTACAGCACCAGACTCTGAGTCTATAAATTGCTGGACTGGGATGTTAGATGCCTTTTAATATTTTCAAACATCCAGTAGAGTAATGAAAGAACTGTAGGACTATCTTGATGTAAGACCTCAGGAGAGTTGTTTTCAGAGATCATGGGAGCTCACAACTTGTTTAAGAACATGAAGTCCTATCCAAGTAATAGCTGGAAATAAGTTACTTGATTTTTCTATCCCCAAAGACAAATTCTTGTAATAGCAAAAGTGTAAAATCCAAGAAAAGAGAGGCTTGATACTTTCAGATACCCCAGCTACCTCATAGTGGAAAAAAAAAAGGCACACTGACAGTGAAACTATTTGGGGTAAATAATGAGGACAGACTTCTCAGAAATAAACTGGCATGGATTTGGCCATTAGATGTCAGATTCATAACCTGGGAAATGAAAGCCTCTATATAGTAGAGCACAGACCCTAGCCCAGCAGTGGCAATTCAGCCTTCTGAGCCACAGGGATTTCTTTATAAGCAGTGGTATATTAGATGTGGAATCACGTAGGCCAAAGGGACAGCAATGAAACAGAGACAACGTGCAGTGACCGAAAAGGAGTTAAAGTCAGACACTAATTACTTTGCAGTAATTTTGTTTTCTCTTAGAGTTGACTGATTTCTCACTCCTGGAAGGTTAATGCTTTTCCTATCAGTTAGGTTTTACATCTAGTACACATTTTTTAGTTTAACTGAAGCTGGGGAGAAAGCCATTTTTGTCTATTTACCCGATCTTAGTTCCTTTATCAACTTAGAGATGCGGGGGTGGATTTCTATACCGTGCACATAGCCAGAGAGGGATGAGGAAGAGCACTTTTAGACAGGCCTAGGTCAACAAACCAGATTCATCCATCACATCTGCCAGAACAGAAAGATAGTTGTCGATGCTTGGCCAACCTGAGACCTTTCTGCTAAATCAACTGACAAGATTGCAGATATTTGTGACAATGAGGACACTTATCCACTAGTAAGTAGACTGAAGACCACCTACACATTTGGCAGTGAGTCTTCAACTTAGGAAACTCTAAGCTCTTGAGATCCAGAGTATTGCCATTTGCAAACCCGTTCTTATCAGTTGAGGATCGTTACAGAAAACTAAGGTGGATTAAGGTAAAATAACAAAAGGAAGGGATTCTGAGGTGATAATGGTGGAAGGTGTGAGAGTCACTAGAAAGTACAGTAAAGAAACCCATGACAAGTCATGATAAATGGGTCGTTATAAAATTCATGTTTAGGCTGCACCAGTCTAGGGATAATGCCATTCGTCATGGCAACACTGGGGCACTAATGAGCCCTCATTGCATATTCATGGCTTTGGCGCTTCTCTTCTCTCTCTGCCTCCCTCCCACCCCAAACCAATGCCTGGTAAATATCTCCACCTCAAGCTGAAACTCGACTTAGGCTGCTTTTTTTTTTTTTTATTTGTTATGTTGCAGCAATTACACTGTAAAAGTGCTGCACAAGATTGATTGCTCTGATCTGTAGTTCAATTGTAAATTAGAATACACATCCCCCTGGGGACACACGGCCCCTATTTGTGATTAAGAAAAAAGCCCCATAATAGACTAATAGCTAAAGTTCTCTCTCTTTTACTTTCAGGCAATTAGCTTGATGAAATGGCCTCTTTTTGTGTACCCTGGAAGTGTAAACCGATATCATAATGAAGTATATGATGTTTATTCTATTATTTTCACCTTGCCATGTATGCAGGGATGCATAAATAATGGCTGCTTTGTCTAGCACATTTACTGATTCAGAAGTAAACTATGTCTTAAAGATGCAGTGTATGATCCTGCAGCCTTACGTTGAGCTGGGCACTGTGACTTGCCCCTATAAAAACTGATGTTCTGCCTAAAGAAATTGGAGACCATTTTTAGTCAGGTGATTAAATACTGTTTTCAAGACACTTTCATTTATAAAGAACCTTAATTGGAAAATCCTACTAATAACCTTGTCAGAAAAATAAGGTATCTCACTTTTACAGAAAGGAAAACTGATGGGGAGATGCTGAACAAATTACACAAGCCCACACAGGACCTCAGTAAGTGCTTAAGAAATCCTGGTCCTTGAACTTTTCCAGGCAATCAGAAGCTCCTTTTCCTCTTTCTTGTTAAGTGTTCTTAATGCTGTCCTGGATGGTTCATGGAGTGGCTGTGACCTTACCTTGCCTCAAACACCTGAAACTGTGGTGTCATGATTGCCTTCACTCCCATGTGACACACATGGCTGAAGTTCTTTCACCTGAATCCAAGGTGGATATGGTCATGCCCATGCTCAATATGTGTTGAATGCTGACTTTCCCGAGGCTCAGTTTGAGCTCTCAGTCTGAGCAAATGAGTCATGCTGTGCAGTAGCATTGTAGTACTGTGAGCTCAAGATAAACACCTGGGAAGAACACTGCCATATGGTGATAGCTCTGGCCATACCTGCTTTGCAACAAAAGGTGCATTAGCGTTTCACTTTGGCCCAGGAGTACACTTCTGAATTGATCCTTCAGATGACCACACTTAACCTGCCCCACAACGCGAGGCAAGGTTGGAGCACGGAAACTGAATTCTTTTGCTTGAAATTAAACCAGATGATGTGGTCTGGGGGCTCCGGCAGCTCCATTCAGTCCACAGGAGCATGCTAGATCTAGTCTGAGTAAACCTCTAACAGGCAGTGACCTGGGGCCAGTCCCTGCTCCTCAGTGCACTGTGCAGACCTTTGTTAGACTATTTGCTAAGCGAAGCAGAGTTCCTGTCCAAGGAGTTATGAGAAGCTCAGAGAGTGCAGCAGGGAGGACATGTGGAACAGCCTGCAAAACCTGCATGAGAAAATGCACTGGTTTGTGTGCAACCCCATTGGTTTGTCTGCAATAGAAATACTTTCATTTAGTTTAAATTCAGTGTGCACATGCTTCTGTAGGGGAATGTGACAGAGTTCAGAAACATTTTGCTAAGAAGCACTACCACTACAAACCTTTAAAGGGTAACACTCTGTACATGGCTACAATACCATATGCTGTTTAAACTTGTTCATCATTGTCTTCTTGCATGACAGCCCTGGCATTTAAAATATGTTAGGGGTGACACAATACTTTCACCTGGTGCACACATATATCACTGGGAGGATGTTCTCATAAACAAAGCGCTGCAGGCTATGATCTTATCATTCTCCTCTTCTTCTCAGTTCAGTTCAATGACAAACACTATTTCTCTTCTTTGCTCCAGTTTCTGGTCTAGAGAAGCCTGGTGTTGGAGCAACAGGTGATGTTGCAAATCAGGAATGACAAGCCTTGGTGGTGGCCTGCTAGGGGAAGGCAACAGAGAGGGCAGCAAGCATGCAATGTACTTTATCACACTTCAGCTGGTGCAACAGCTCTACACAGTGCTGCAATTTTGTAGCATGAGCAACAGTTTTCTTGTGTGCGTGCCTGTACACGTGCTTTTTTTTTGAGAAAGACATAAAACAAATTAGAGTGTTCACATGTAATTAGCTGACTATTAGTGTGGTTCAGCCAAGGCGATAGGCAGGCAGTAAACTTTGAGATAGTTCACAGATAAAAGGACAGAGGGTGTTCTGGAGAAAGCTGGAGGTAACAGTTCATAGGAGAAATTCCTGACAAATTGAGCAGGCATCTAAGGATGTTCTTGCCTTACACCATTAACACAGCACAGTGTAGCTACACAGGCCTTCCCTCTACCCCCAAAAAGTTTAACCCTTCCTGTCAGCAAGGCCTCTTTCTCCTTGGATGACCCACTTTTAAATTATTTAAGAATTAATCATTATTTTCTGTTTAAACACATTAGTTTGGACTAAAACTGTGAAATTGTCTGCTTATGCTTCCTGACCTCTTCCTTGTGACAGCATTTGAAACAGGGACTATAACCCGTGTAGAGGCTGGGATGCCGCCAATTGCTCATCTAACAGTGTAGGTGACCAGGTCTAGAAAAAACATTATCAGTTACCATATGTAAGTATCACAGTGGGAAGGAAACCCAAAGTGTATTCAAGTTCAAGTCTTCGCAACTTCTATGAAAATATGGGTATTTTACAAAATCTTCGTGATAAGTTAAAACATCATTACATTATTCTCTCATTTTATAAATGGCAGGGAACTGCATTTTTCTCTCCTTTGTGAGATTTCAAGATTTTTTTTTTTTCCAAATAATTCTCTGGCTAACCAATAAGCTGCTAAAAAAAAGTTAAATTCAGACTGAGCCATCTGCTTTAGCAATTTCAAAATATTTCATTTCTTGCTTTCATTTATAAATTAAAAATTAAAACCAAAACATGTTTCAAAGCAAATAAATGTTCATTGAGAAAAATATCTGTTTGTACTCCTCCGATTATTTTTAAACATGTTTAACATCTTTTTTAGTTGAGAAGCCTCATGGAATCCACATTATTCCCTCCAAACTTGCTTGCCTGTTTGGTATTTTCTGGTGCAGAGTTTTCATGGAAAACTGCAGACGTAATCCACTTGTGCCACCAACTCAGTATCTCAGGGTGTTCTCATTTGGGATGGCTTCTGAGGAGACATAATTGAGAACTTCTTCCTCCAAGTTGATTCAGCACTGAAAATTTCAAATAGTAATGTAATAGCTATAATCTATACTTCTGAGTATCTGATCATTTTTTACAGTTTATGTTTCTCAAGGCCTATGTTCATATGTCCTGTTGTCCTTTCCATTCCTCTCCAATAGGACTGATCTAAAGTATTTCCATTGAAATAAAAAGTTGTCAAGGGTTTTACAGAACTTGTACACAGTTTCTTTGCCAGTGTGTAAACTCTGTAGCAAGTCTGTTAGGATTCAATCCTGCAAGGAAAATGCACACTTGATGATCAGAGAAAATTTTATTCTTTTCTGTCATGTCAGGTGCAGATTTCACCAAATAGGCAGCTACCACTCTTGGAGTGGGTAAAGATATATTCACTAAAGTATATGGGGTTTTTTGCAGACAAGGAATCACTTCTCATATATTTAGCAACATTCAATAAACAGTAATTATTTAACACCCAAAGAAAACTACCAGTTTTTGTTTTAATGCTGATTTGTTCAAGGCTTATGTAGGCATTTGTCATGAAAAAAGTTGGAGTAAATTCTCTACAGAAGAAATGTTGAATAAAGAGTGCAAGATTGTGTTAATGTTTCTGTTCATCTTGAAGGAGGGAACCTTCTGCTGTAGTTCTCAAGTGATGCTCAAGGGGAAGAACAGCACGTACGAGGAGGAGAGCCAGCACGCCAATGGCCAAGAGTCTACCACTAGAGATAAAGTCTGGGGACCATGTCAAGGTAAGGGCCCTCACAAACCACTCAGCAAATGCTTTCTTTACAACTCTTGATGCCCTGCTTTCCCTCTTCCTAAGGCCAGCCCTGTTCATTTTCCTCATCCCACTATGCAGAATGACAAGAAAACCTGAAGTTCTTCACAGGTTTCTGGAGAGAGAAATAAGCTTTGAAACAACTGTTTGTCTTGCCTGGAAGTAGCTGTGCTGGGTTAGACCAAAGTTCCAGGTAACCCCTTACCTTGTCTGTGACAGAAACCCCTGGCAGATATACAGAAAAATATTAGAAGTCAAACACAAAGTAGCTCTTCTCTTGATATATTTTTGTTGTTCCTGTCACTTGATGCATTATGGAGACTGACAAGGTGCATGAAAAAAATAGTGTTTAATGATATCACAGGAACATTTTCCATGAATTTCTAGACCCTTTTTAATCTGATTATGGTTTTGGTATTCTGTGGCAGAAAGCCCCATGTCTTAATTGTGCTGCATGACAAACATAACATTTTTTTCATTTTATGCCTCTTTTGTTCTTTGTCCTAACATAGTGAATAAATATTCCTCTCTTCAGAAAGGTCTTCATAATGTTTGTCATTGTATAAATCTCAGCCACCTCCTTTCAGAGAGTTCTAAATTTATCTATTTCTTCCTGACGTGGAAGCAGATGTATCCAACCACCCACGAGACAACCACTATCAAACCCAACTGTTGTAACTGAGACCGAAACTCTTCCAAAAATTAATTTATTTAAAATAATCCTAACAATGCAAATATCTGAAGATCAGGCAGATCTATAAACCTGCCTGCAGCAAAATCATGCAATTAGAATCATGCTCATAAGTGTTGGAGTCTTAAAACATTAATAGATCATTTTAATGGAAGGGGTTATTAAAATTGTATTTGATTTGCATTATTACAACAGTGAATGCACTATGAAAAACTGAGTTCATGAGGGAAGTACAGCACAAAACAGACTTATTATCTGAGTTGGAACTTAAAAACAGACCATGCTTTGCAGTTCTACCTAAATTTTCTTAGGTTTTTTGTCTTCTAAATAGACAAGAACTTCTGTTTTTACATTAGTAATAGAAAACGAGGAGGAGGATAAGAAAATAGCTTGAGATTGAAATAAAACCTCAGAAAAGTAATCTGAGGAGCAAAAATCCTTCCCAAAGTAAGCAATTTTTATCATATGTGAGATGTGGTGGTGTTATCACAACCATTATCAAAACTCACATGAATTACAGGGCTTCTGTAGAGGACTTAGGAAAAAGTTGTTTCAAATGTGAAAGAAATTATAAATAAATTCATGTCATAAGTATTCCTCAGTTTATTTCTGTTGCAAATAGACTGTAATTTCTGAATCTCCACCTCACATGTTTTCTATTGGGCACTTACCCTCCCTGATGTGGTTATAAAATTCTCCATTTCATAAGAGGGATGTCTCCAGCAAACCTGATGCACAAACATCTTAATCCAGTAGAAAACAGAGTTTTTTTGATTCAATGGAATAATTTCCAACAGACTTAGGAGTAAACCTGCAAGAGTTAAAAAATGTATATAACCATAATCACAAAGTGAAGGAAATAATGCAATGAATTTGCTCTACAACTGATGTATTTTTAGTTTTATATTCTTTAGAATCCCTGTAAAGGTACGTCCCTCATGCACAGTTGTCAAAAATAGCGTTTAGGCATTTAGACTTCAGTTGATTTAAGCCGGTACAGAAATATACTCTAAAATTTTCAGGGCAGTGCAAGTATGTAAAAATGGTGTCTTCGTGTTCAAAAGCTCCGTATCATTTAGAAGAATTGTGCCAATAAATTTTAAAAAGGAGGCTATTTCTATTAAAAAAGAAAATATTCTCTGTCTGAACTTAAAATACGATTTAAAATTTGATTATCAATTCCTTAGCAGGTGTAAATCATCACAGAAATGATGCTGCAACACGTAATATTACCAAATATCTGATAATCTTGTTAGTAATTAAGAATATCCTCTCTGGAAAAAGGACCAAGGACAAGAGAAAGTATGAGTTGATATTGTCTCAATGCACATAAGTGGTAGACAGAAATATTCATGTGCATAATCTTACACCTTGCCTAGATGATGCCTAGTGGACTAAAGTAATAGCATACAGAATTATCTTGGAAAGGCAACGGACACTGAAAGTCTGTAAGTTTCTCATAATTACACATGGCAAAAATCAAACTAGAACTAGCAAATATGCACTTTAAAAATGTTTATTGGAAAATGTTTCTTTAAGAACTTTTCTCTTTTCTCTAAACTTGCTTTAAAGATCCCAAGAATACTGTACTCACATCTTTTTCAAGCCCAATTTTTCTGTATTTCATCCCACGAAAATCAGTATCTGTTTCCCCATTTCTTTTCATGTGTTAATTATGTCTATATTCTACAGCCTAGTGAAACAAATGTAATTTCCATTACCCAGGAAGGTAATGAAGCCATTCTGATGAATCATGGCAAAATTTTGCTCTGAATTTCTGGTGTAAGTGTCAGGGGAAAAGGACATCTCGTAATTCAATAGCCACTTCCATGAAAAGCCATCCAAACTACACTGCTTGTTACAGCCCAGTTCCTTTAACACGGCAACATAATGGCTCTGTTAGAGAATCAAACTTTTCTTTAAAAAGCAAGTGCTACCCATCCTCAGCTACATGATCTCTAATACCCCTTCCAACCCAAACTGTTCTATGATTCTATGATCTCTTCTCATCCTTGTGAAAATTTTTAACAGCTTCTACAACTTCTTTAAGGATATGTCCACTTTGAGCAGCATAATCTCAGAGCTGAGATCACAGATGTTCATTAAAAGTGCTCTGACCTATGTGTTCTGCTCATGATTTTCCCCAGTATGCTATGGGGGTTTTTAATCACTTGGTTTTAATTTCAGTTAAGTCAGTAGTGGGGTGGAAAGCTTAAATTCCATTTAATGAAACATATAATTGGTGATGAATTCTTTTTTTTCTCATTTTGGATATTAAGATCAATTTTGGTTCCACTATCCCAAAAAACTTCAGTCAGCTGAAGAAGGAAAAGTGTAGTGCATAGTGGTGAGTGATACTTAGATGCATGTGTTTAAAACAGAAGTCCAGAATAACCAGAATCATGAGGTCATAACCAGATGATATTGAAAGGCCAAATATTTACCTTACAAGAAGACAAAAAAATTAGCCTATAGATTACTCGTGGGACTCTTTATTGCAGATAATGAAGGATATTTTAGATTAGTAGAAATAAAGAAGTTGGCACATATATATACGAATAGTCTTTGATCTCATGTAAAATGTAAAAACCTGAAAATACTGTGTATTAGGGATCACTGAGCAAGAACCATTATCTAGGCACCAAGTGCAAACACATTACATTTTGAAGACTTTTTCCAAAGTATGAAAATAGCCACTAACAGGAAGAAGCAGAAATATTTGAATGCTTCTCTTGAAGCCTTCAAAACCGAATTTGAATGCCTCTGCATGAGGCAGGTTCTAGCAGCACCGTCCCTCCGGGATCTGATCAGGCAACCTCCTGATATCAACATTTGCACAGTCCAAGCAAGGACACACTGAATATCAGCACCTTTCTGGAGCTGCTTAATGTATTAGGCTCTTTTTTTAACTTGTTGGTATTCTGACTTCTCTCTCATCATGTAACGTGGAGAAGTGTCATCTTTTTCCTTATTGGTGCAGAGCATGCGATTACCCACACATGAAGACTAGAAAAATGCTGTCTGTTGTAAAACAGCAAAATATTTTTGATAGAGGTAAAATTTTGTGACCTAAATTGAGAAGAACAAACAGTTTCTTATGTACGGACTCCGGTGAACTCATCCCATTTTAAGCATATTGGAGCTTTGCAAATCTCCAGAGTTTTGTGCTTAGCAAAGCAAATGTGCAGCTGGAAATCCCAGTGACCTCACCTCTGAGAATCAGGCCTTTGACATACATTACTCTCCTGTTGACAGCAAGAGGAGAAATAGATCAGTTAGTATTCCACACCTGCAGTTAATGTAGAAGTTGTAACAACGTAAGTGACCATTAGCAATAGAAGCAGTGCTTTGGACACGAACAAGATATATTTAACAAGAAAGGTACAAATCCACATCACAACTCAGGATATGCATTTGCTGCAGGCCTTCTTTAACCTGGAAAGAAAGAATTATATCCAACGGAACTTACCTCAAAGAGTTTCTCTATTTTTCACTCAGAAGTGATGACTGATGGCCATAGGTTTTATCTGTAGTTGGGGAATATATGGTCATTGTTTGTAGAGCTTCAGCTGGTAGGCGAGTCCCAGTTCAAAATCCTGATAAACACCTCTTTACAATCAATAGATTAACAAACTTGGAGTATATCAAAGGACCTTGCCCCACTGTTTTGGCCTGAACTAAGCTGACCTGGCAAATCTGTGGGAGAATGAGATCTTGCTGAACATCCAGAGTTCTCCAACTCCAGACAGGCTCCTGGAGCCAAGAATTACAATACCTTTTCACCCACTACTTTCTTCTTGGTAACAGTTGCTCTGCATTGTACTTGGGCCGTTTGTCTTCTACTAATGCTCCAGTATGTATTATCCTCTAATACTCAGGACAGATAGGACCTCTCTTCACTAAAGCAGATCTATCAGCTGCAGATTATGTGGAGTTGGATATGTTTGCTGCCTCATCAAGGAGGAACAAATTTTGTTGGCTGTATAGAAAGGCAACATCACCCTTTATACCAGTTTGCTTGGTCCTGGGAATTCATCTCTACTTCATGGTTTTTGGAGGTTTCTTTGTCAATGTCTAACAGGTGTCTGCTCTCACTCCTCCCAGCCTACAGTCTGGTACCTCATGGCTTTCTTCCCGACTGAGAAATGTCACAGAGGGAAATGAGTAGTTTCGTCTCCTCCTGCCAAGCATACAGGGTGGGAACAGGTCACACTGGAACATCTCTTCTTGTAAAGTCAGGGGATCCTACCACCACCAAAATGGGCCCCTGGGCAGTTACGTGACATTCGGCTTGAGAAAGGAAACCGGTTTGTCACCTCATTGCTTAACGGTGTAGTCTCAAGACAGAGCTGTGACATACCTATGGGCATGAGAGATAAGATAATATTATTAACACTAATCTTATTGTGTTCTGAAGATAGTTTCCAACCTTGGAATGTGATACAACATTAAAAATGGGGGTGGTGGTTGTTCTTGGTTTCATGAACACTAATCTACAGGTTTTCCTACCAAAGAAAACAAAACATCTCCCTTACTCATGCTCCTGATTTCTATTAGAAGATACAACAGCACCAATATAGATGAGAGCTGTCATAATCCACTACTGCTTTCTTCTGAGAACTGTGTATACAGGTAGGAAAGCTGTTCTTACCCAGAATAATGTAAGCTATAGATGAAGAATATGTGAATACTTTTGTAACATGATTGCATGTATATACTCTGCAAAAAGTATTTTGGATGTAGTTGAGAATAGCGGTGCATGTGATTCAAAATAATTGGATACATTAAAACATGTAGGAAGAGGCCAGAAAAGACAAGGGAAGTATAGATAAAGGAAGGACAAGGAAAGAGAATGGATGTGGAGACAGCCAAAAGGATAACAGGCACAACAGACAAGATCAGGTAGAACATATCTATATAGTTTACAAGAAGACTGAAAAACGCCTCCTAGCATTGTACCTTTAGTGTTGTTCCACTGTGATGTTACAGTGCTTTTTCTACTCTTCATGCAAATGAAGCACTGAAGTTCTCCTGGTTCCACCCCGACTCCTCCGTAAGCTGTCCTTTCACTGTGATGAGATCACTGCTGTATTAATTCATTTCAATATTTTCTGAAAGAATCCAGGGACTGCGGTGAGGTCATGACTACAGTAATGTCTGAAAGGATGGCTTTATGGAAGAAAGGAGAAATTTTCCTCTCCTTTAGCAAAACTGTAACAGAATTTGTCGCTCTCAGGTGTGTTGAACAGGTTAAGGTTTGTTTGGTTTCATCTGTTACACGTTTTTGCAAAAGGCAGCCTGCTACTCTTTTTTTTTTTCCCAAAGTATTTCATAAATCAAAACACCCCACTAAAGCAGTGTTCCATTTGAACAATCATCTGGAAGTGTCTTTACACATGATACCTCCACAGTCATACAGTCAAGAGGGAGGTAAAAAAATCAGACTCCTGCAATGATCAGAATGTTCCCACATTAGACTTTCTGCATCATTCAGAGGGTAGAATGTCCTATTTCCCATCTTTTTCAAGGAGAAAAATCCTTGGACCATCCCCTAGAGCCATGGTATCAGTGTTTAATATGATGTATTTGTGCCTCATTGTTCAACGGAATAATGCCAGGCATGAATTTGGACTGTGACAGTGACTCGGAAGTGCTGTACTTTCACTGTTACCCTGATTTTACCTCCAGTCTCTTCCACTCTCTGTTTGCTAAGTGAAGTGGCAAGACTTATTAATATAATTCTGAAAGGTCTCTGGATGGATTTAGAACTGGAAAGAGATATATGTGAATGGAATCTTATGCCTGGTTTTACCATGGCCAATGTATCGTATTTTAATGTGTTCTAATGAACTTAAAAATGACTCCCTGGTGTGCTTGCTGCCTGGGTCAGAGGGTTTATTTTTAAGTTTGCTGTCCTCCTGGATTCTTGAGATAATTCCCTTCGGATTTGTTGGGTCAACAACAAAGTGGTGATAACAAATATACTGCTGCTTTAATCCAGTACTATGCTTTCTCCCTCTTTGCAACACAGATTTGTGCATACTAACAGTTACACTGCTCACAGTTTAACAGTTTTAGGGCATTAGTTACATGCAGCATAAAACCAGTTCCCTTTCCACACCTAGAGACCAAATGTCCTGGATAACGCGTGACGCAGCAGATGTTGTAGGTTTAGTTTGGCTCAAGGAGTTTAGGAGCTTTAGTTACCCAGAGAGGAGTGGGAGATTAATGGCATTAATGGCATAATGACAGTGATAGGGAACTGTGGGCTGCAAATCCCATTGCAAGGAAAGAAGAGCCCACCTCTACATACTACTAATATACATAACTATAGAAAGCCTTCCTATTTAAAAAGATTAATTAATAGTGCTTAGTGGTCTGGATTTCCAGGTATGAGTTGTCAAGGATTTCAGTGGGCTTAGACAGGTGAGGAAATGGGTTAACATGGCATTGTTTAAAATCACAGGGGTTTAAAACAGTAAGCAGATAGAGTTTCCACGCCAGTTTTGAGATGTTTGTTCTCTTTTATTCAGACTGGAATTTCAGCTTGATCTCACATTGTCATTCTACCCAGAGACTGCTTCCCAGCCAAGCTAATTTGTCTACCTGTATTCCATTTTAGGCCTTGGTTTTAATTTGAGGATGATTCCTGATAATACCAAAGACTGGATAGGACATCCATTAAAAGTCTACACAGCAATTGAAATGGAAAATTCCAAAAGAAACCCTATTAGAGTTTTTCTCCATCAAATCAACATTACAGACTTCTTATGCATTTCTTAATTAGACATTGATATTAACTGGACTGTTGCATGATTTAAATCTAGCTCTTAATCTCAGCTATTCTATGCTGCTGTAGTTTTTATGACATCCAACTAGTGACTGCTTTATGCATTAATCTATCTGGAAAACCACCTTCACATTTTTTTGTCTTTTTTTAGAAGAATAAAGGCCTCAAGAAGGAAATGAAAGCTTTTGGGTTCAGCCATTAGTAATTTTCTGCTTAGTATTTGAAAAATTGCTTATTTTAATTGCTTCATAGAAGAAAAAGATATCAAAGCTAACGTTCTTTCTCTCCAAACTTTGTAATTATTTCTCTCAGACTCTTATTTGAAATGCCTTGAAAGGATTTTCATTGAAATGTAGATTTCTTCTCTTTCAAAAGTACTTTTATTCCCCTGTGCTTCTTTCTCTTTTTTTTCTAGTGACTCCCTCTCTAGTTTTAGAGCAAAATACATAGACTCCAATCTCTGGACACTGTAGTATGTGTCACGCAGATGTCCCTGAAGTGCCTTCTTCTTTAAAACTAATCTTCCCATGGCCTAAAGACTGTGCTGACAAATTGGCCATAGGTCTTACCCTGGTATCTTTGGGCTTGTTACACACATAGTGAAGATGATTCATAGGTGTTATAGGGTTTTGCTGTATCAGACTCTTACTAATTTTGAAAATTACTGTGTGATTTGCTTATTAATATCACTACCAAAACCAGGGAGGCCTAATGGAAAAGTTTCATAAGTGTCAGTGAGCATGTCAATGAACAGAAATTTGGGGCTCATGATAAAGCCTACAGGTTAGTTCTGTATAGTTTCAGATTCTGCTTCCAGCATGATAAATCCTCAAAATCCTAATCCAGGAAGGAATTTGCTCACCAGGCCCTGTAATTAGCTCTGCATTTTATTTAAATATCAGTAGTACAAGGCTTCAGGATCATGTTGGCCTCATCAGTAATCCTTGATACCAGTATAGCAACAGTAGCAACAAGTTCTTTACTTCACTTATACACTTTCAGAGAATGTTATTTACCAATAGATTACGATCAGGTCAAAATGATCTATACATTCATTACATCCAGAGTGGGCTTTCGTAACTCACAGCACCTAAGAATGAGACAAAACTCACATTTGTTTACAGTGCAGCAATTCTGCTTAGCAAAAAAAGGCACAGAGAAAATACTGTCCTAGGAACCGTGTGATCTGCTCTGAGTCCCAGGTGATTTCTCATGCCAGTTTAAAAACCTTTAAAAGCCTCCAAAGAGTGGAGAGCTGGCTACCTCAGAGACTCCTCAGAATATAGCTGTACTCTTTGCAAATAAGTGGCCCCACAAGCCTATGAGGTGATGGTTAAGGTTCTCTCATAGAGGGAACCTTCACAGTAGAACAAAATATTTTGTAGACAAGAAGACCGAAATGAAGCTAAAGCATTCTCAATATGATATTTTACACACATTTTTTGCAATAACACAAGGAAGAAAGAGAACAAGAAAATAAGTTAGGGGAAGATGGAAAGAGAAATGGTCTGTTAAGCAAAGCTACTCTTTTACTCTCTGAATTTACTGTCCTGATAGACATCTTTATTCAAAATTACTTTTCTTTTTATATTCAGATACTACAGTTTTCAATACTAGTTCCTAGATTTGTCAGGACAGATTACCCTATTATTCCCACCATGAAACTTAATTATCCCTTTTATATCATCAGATACTTTCAATGATTTCCTGAACCGTTTCTGGGGACAGAGAGCAGCTGACGGGTCAGTCAGTAAATCAAGTACTGTGCATCCCTGCTGGATACACCTTTTTGAAGGCAGAAGCCCTTTGGCCCTCAATCTCCTTAGAAAGATTTTGAGCCTTAGTACAAATAATTCCATCCTATCTACTTTTGCTGAGGGTTTTTTGACTAGGCAGAGACTTGTCATTTTCTCAGCACCTTTCTGTGTATTACTTAGAAGCATCTAAGTGTTAGTAACCCACCTGGAATCTGTAGAAGGACATTTGAATGATTCATCTCTGAGGCAAGAAAAAACACTCCTGAAATCCAGGATGGAAATGATGCAGGTAGTTTACAACACACCTTCCTGCATCACTGCTGCTGCAGCAGCAAGGGGTATGTCTGAGTAGTTAAAGTTAAAATGACTAAATAAATAGGTTCAGAGCAGTAGTAGTAGCACAGAGGGTTGTATAAGTTGCTGGTGTTGAATGCTTACTAGACTTCAGGACACTTCTTTGATTTAATCTGTAAAGAAACCTGTAATGTACATAATCCATTATCATTACCTTCTATGTCTGAGCAAAACTAATAAAAAACAGTCAACATGGAAAGGTTGCATAAGATAACCCAAGACCTGCAAGCACTAAAGAGAAAATTATAAGGAGCATTCATTCAGTTACTGAGAGTTATTTTTTAGCTTATTATTTTTGTAAAAGTCTCAGTTTTCTGAATAACAGGGTGAAGAAATGTTACAATAAATTAAAATATGAATAGGCTTAAGAAAATCAACAATTAATAAGAAAGGAGAGAGACAGCATGACTGGTGTGTTTGTTATAGAATTCTTTATGAATGAAATGCTGCCCAAAGAGCTGACCTGGTAAAATAATTTTAATATATAGATAGAGCAGGTGTTGCTACAGTACACAGGCATGTTTTAGTGGATTGAACAAGTAGTGGTCAAATGCAGTTTCACAACTAGGCTGGGATTAACAACAGACTTTGAACGGACTTTATACCTTGTATAAAACCCAAAGTAAACAAGAATTTTCTTACCCTGGAATTGTATTCATATTTAAGTCACATCTCTGCACCAAAGTTGCTTCTTCCAAATCCAATTTATGACCCCAGCCTGAAAGCAGAGAACAGGATGGCACAGTATCACTGACACCACATAATCTGTCGTACCAAAACCAGAGAATTAGGCTGCACTGCAGAAGAAAACATGAATTTTCCATCACACCCAACCTACATTTTTTCCTGATGAGTTTATCACTCTTAATAATCTCCACTAGCCTGAGAGAACAGATAATCTGTTTTCTATAAATACAATAAATAATGTTTCAAAGGATAAGACATTTATTCAATTCATCATCTCAGCAATTCGAAATAAATGTAAAAAAAAAAAAAAAAGAAGCAGCTCTCTAAAACAACAAGCAGCAGCATCCCAGGAATCCCAGGATAGGTGATCTGAGACTAAGCCTCCGTTTTTGCTGCTGGTGCGTTCTCCCATCTTAGACCAGTCACTTCAACCTTCAGCCTGTGTACATTTGTCTGCCCCCATGAAGCAGGCAGATAGCACCTTTTACAGGGATTTTACAGTACAGTGTACTGTACAATCTGTACAGTGCAGGGCAATAAACTAGGTCCTGATCTCATCTGTGCCCTCTCTCCGAGCGACTGGAAAATGAGTGATAAAAAATAATAATAAGCTCTGAATAATTATGTATTGTCTTCATAGTGAAGCAGGCCTTGAGCATTCTGAGCTCTCCACTGGGAGAAGTCCTATTTTAAAAATCTCCCTGGCACAAAAATGAATTGGATCCCATCACATGAATGGCCTGCATTGACTATTCTTTTCACTTACCTTCTAGTCGTTCATTTTCTGAGCTGACTTGTGCCTGTTCCCTGGTTGTCAGCAGGAACTGGGTAACAAGAACTTGCTGGAAATGGAGTATCAGACAAACACAGAAAGGATTGCTGACTTGGCAGATGCACTATTACAACCACGATGTAAAACTATCAAACAGCAAGTGTGATTTTCAAATATCTTGTGATTCACATCACAAACAGCAAAGGAGAAAAGTAGAAGAGGATTTTGACCAGGGTTAATGAATTTGGAACAACATAGGATTCTGAGATCATAAGAAATTGAGCATCGGTCTGGGTTGAATTCTCGGTCTGCCTGAGCAGCACTTGTTCTCCTGCCTGTAAAAGTTGCAACATTAAGCACTGCATCCATCATCGGTAAAAAGGCAGCTCTTGGACTACCTCAACAGCAAGGACTGCTCCCCTACAGCCAAGTAAATCCATCAGCATCTCAAGAGCTGGGATACTGGAAACATCAGGGAAGTTCACGCTTCTCTCCTCCCAAACTCTAACAGCTTTAAGTGTGATACCCGGGCTGCTTGTTTCATCTGGGAGACAAAGGCACTTGCTGTCTGGACTTTGAAACTCTTGGAAAAGGTAACAGTTTGTACCCACTGCATTTGGCTTGGCCCAGGTATGGGGCATCTCCCTCAGGGATATGGAGCAAAACAGAATAGGTCAGAGGTAGAAACACCACAAGTAACCTAATGGATGCTTTGTTTGGAAAGAAGGGGAGATCAGTTGTGGGAAAAATCTGCTGGTTGTTAAGCATCCTGAAGCAACTGTTGCCACAATGAAGAAGTGAGTTTCCATGTGACTTTAAGACATCTGCCCTAAGGAAGCATTTGCAACTGAAACTCTGTCCTCTTTTTCTTAACTCTCTAATTCCCATGGGCCAGCAGTTGCCTTGCTAAATGAAATGCTTCTTTAGGGAGATCCAGCTGGCCCCAGGGACTGGTAATGCAATATAGTGCCTTTCATCTCTCACCCATGAACCCAAGTCAAACAGAGTTTGGTAAATGGCCAATAACCCTTGCCATCCCAGGGGCTGCTTGGTGACCTGTGTGAAATGAGGAGGGTCATCTCTGTGTCTGTTTACTAGAAGGCAAGTGTCAACTTCACCATAAAAAGAGGCATGTTACTACTCGTTATCACCCAATTTAACATTGTTAAGCCAAGAGAATAAGCTCAGAAAACTCAACCATCTTCTTACCTAATGATGGTGGTCCCAGTGCATCAGGTCTTGAAATACATTAATGAAGACAGTTGCATTGTAGTAAAACCAGGCTGTGCCTCTCCTATGGGCAAGAAATTAAAGTCTGAACTATTCACAATGGCATGTGATTGCAGTTCTCCACAGATAAACATGAAAATCCCCAAGAAGGATGGTTCCATTTTTAAGTGCAGCATGCACTGAAGTGTGGTCATAAAGTCACAGAAAGATCTGCAAACCTGCAATTAGGGTCTTAAGTAGACACAGGTAACATGCATACGGATACAGCAACCAGCACCGAGAGAGTTAATAAACTGAGAAATCTTTCACTGGAAGACTCTATTCCCTGAGTTACCATGAATATACTGTTGTGGTTACCAAAATAGCTGTATTTGGAAGGGTTGAAGGCCAGAAGCTCACTGCAGTACTCATTCTTGCCCTATGCACTGCTCATTTTAAGGTCAGACCTTTAGCATCAGGAACCTGTTAGAAGAAAGAGGAATCACTTTAAAAGTTGTTGCCACTCTGGCGGTTACCCTAGAAGGTCTGAGAGGGGAAAGGGAAGGGCAGGGGCAGATAAACACTTGGTCACATGAAAACTCATCTGCCCCAAATTTCAGTAGATCTGGATAAACCTCTAAAACACACTCAAAACTCCAGCCAGCTTATTCTGACAGTGCTTCTGGTCACCACTACAATTTTGTACCCCTCTGGGCCATAGCGATGATAACATTGTCGCTGTTAACTCTGAGTTACTTTTTAATCCCTACTATCTTGATTAATTGCATTAAATTAGTATACCTGCATTAATTAAACAAAGGATGGCAGAGGCAGCATTTACTTTTTGTGTGTATGCGTGTGTGTGGATTATTTCCTAGGGCTTCACAGGTTGTAGAAAAATAACAATACAAGCATACCACGTATCATATTTCAGCTCAGCTGATAAAGCTGTTTTACTCATACAGTGGTCCATGATTTTTTTCGCGTATCACAGTATAGGCTTAATTACCTTGCTGCTGCATGGCAGCTCCCCTCATTTTTTTTTTTATTATTTGTATTATTTGCAAGTCGTAATCTTGTTTTCCTGTCATCCCCAAGCAATGTGTGTGCGTGCATACAGGCAAATGCCAAGCCTGGAAAGGAAATCTGATGCGTGTCCGTGAATTGGAGTTTTCAAACTCTGGCTGAAGATTAGTACATGTAAACATAGCTCTACCCCCTTCATCTTGGATAATTGGTCACAAATGCTACTCGACACTTCTCAAATCAGACACTTTACATACTTCTGAGCATAGCTGAACTTTTTTGGCAGGAATTAATTTGCTTTGCAACTCAGACGCTCATTCCTGGCCCGATCCCTACTCCAGTGATTTCAGTGCAATGTTTTGCCAGCACAAGAAGCACAGAGGCAGGACCAGATCTGTTTGCTAGCATTGACGAGCCTGGCTTTGTTGACTCCCTCAGAGACACAATTACTGCATCTACTGTTCTGCCCTTCGCCAGCCTTGATTAACAGTGGGATTTTTACCTTCGGGTCTTTCTCTATTCCAATTACCATACAAGTTACTTCGCATCAGGGAACACCTCAGGAAATGAAGAAAGCAATACAGCATCACCAGAAAATGCAGCTTCTGACACACAAGGACGCTTCCATAACAGCATCAGCTTTATAGGAGATAGCTATAGACACCATCCGCACCCAAAGAGACTGTTTTCTTCTACCTCACCTGCAAACGGTGCACACTCCAGCAGAGAAGGGGAATCCATTTGTGAAGTACAGATGAAGTTTGAAGTAGCCATGGAATTTCATGCTATTAAACAGCCTCCTGTTTGCTCTGACATTGCTTTGTGTTTACTCACCGTGCACCGGTACTGCAAAGCTGAGTAGACCATATGCTCACTTAGAAGGGCTGCCAGGTCTCAGGGAGCATTACTGTGCCTGCTCTAGAAGGGGTTTGGGACAAGAACATGTTCCATAACGGTTTTCTCTCAGAGTAATGTATTTTATCTGGTGATTTATTTCTGTCCAGCCTCTGGACTAAATGGCAGTTTATAAGCATAATCCATGTACAACTATGAATAACCAATGGAAAATATCATTCACTCTTTATTCACTGAGACATTGATAAGCTGCAGCATATTAAAAATGTTTGTCAGTTTGTTCTTTTCAGCTATCAAGGAGGATGTGTGCCAGCATGCCCTCCTCCTGCTGGCTGCTTCATCCAGAAGATAGAGAGAAAATTATGAAACTATGTCAGTTCTAGAAGAGGGCAAAAGTTTACAATAAATGTGTAAATTAGATTGAGCTCCTACCTGCAGAAGCAAAGGATGAAACTTTGCACTGTGCTTATTCAATGAAAGGAGAAAATTCCTGGTCATGCACTTACTTTGGCTTGGTCTCAGTGCTTCATACAGCTTAGAGGCCCGAAGAGGAGGAGCCAGGACAGGAACAGTCCATGAGGTGTTTCTCCAGCCTCTGGTAGCTTGTGACTGAGAGCTGAACCACCACCCAGCAACAGTCAGGAACCAGCTGCATCAACCATCTTTCTGTGTCCTTGGTCCCCACACTTTCAAATCATGGTCTTGTGATGGTTCATCCCTAAAAAGAAGGGTAGCTGGTGTTACAAGAGATAAGGCAGATTCACAGTAGTGGGAGCAAATGTCTTTATTGCCCCTGAATTTCTCATGATATAATGCAAGAGAAAACATTGCATACTAGTATGGTTTTCATAAATTCTTACTTTAAATTAAACAGATGGAAATGTATCTTGCTTCTTCCTGTTTAACTGTGATATTGGACCCATAATGGGAGTGGTGGCTGTGATATTTATAGGTGAGCAAAGTACCAATTGGCAAAGAGATGCAGCATAACTCTAAAGACTGAGCTAAGGAGGAGGCTTAGTTTCCATTGCTATTATGTATCACTGTTGAAATTTAGCTTTCAGGTCCTAGACATTTTAAAATAACATGTCTAGTGTTAGAATAGAAGAGTATCAGAAAAAGTGAATTACGGGTTACAGGTTTCTAGTATTTGCAGTAAAGGAACTATTATCGTAATTACACCTATAGAGCACTCATTTATGTTGTTGTTCAGGGAAAAGGATGGTAGAATCAGGACGTACAGGAAGAAAATCCTGCAGAAGGGGAGCCAAATAATTTAGCTGGGACAAAGAACTATGACAGCTGTTCAGTACACTTCTGTTTTCAGCACGTGAGCTCTCCATATGTGTGTGGATCTGTGTCCAGTGATTTAGGGGAAACCAATTTAGGTCACTGATATCTGGTACAAAAGCGAACAAACCCCAGCCTGCAGAAAGGCCTGGCCTCACACACAAACCCCTCAGACTGGGAGCTGGATGCCTTTTAGTACCATGGAACACCTCCATTGTAAAAAATGGAAATTGCCCAAATGACTCCATGAGCTCGATACTTCACAGACAAAAATCCTTCCCCACTGCCAAAAATATCAGACTCTTGAACACTTAAAATGATACTGAAATAAGAAAAAAAAAAAAACAAACTCTTTTTTCAGGGGAAAGGTGAATCTTCGTTTTGACTCATTATTGTGTTGTTGGGGCTAAGTGGCCATCATTAGTACATTGGTACCTGCTGTTACAAATCCACTGTGTTCCCCCCTGGATGTCATTACTGAAAGTAAGCGAACTGTCACTTCAGTGGCTAAAGATTTACTTGTTTAACGCCTGGTATCATCAACAAACTCAGGCAGGCAATGACATCCTACTTGTCTAACCGAAAATATAGCTCTGCACTTTCCTTGTTTTTCTTCCATTCAAACTTACAGAGTAGTGTTATGTCTACTACCAACCAACACTACAACTGAATTGAATGAAGTGATGAATGTAGATAATTGAAAGTCTGGCTGAGTAGATCACATTATTTAATGAATCATCATTATGTTTGTATTTTAAAAGGATCTAAACAATATGGGTTCTTCTAGAACTCCATCTCTTTAGTGCTCTGACACCACGGATGAATTGTGCTGTGCATTTTGTTAGATATTTGTTTTCTAAAAAATGATGGAACCACTTGGAGCTTAAATCACTCCTCGAATAAGTTAGTAAATTGTCCCTACTTGAGAAAACTCTTGTGTCAGGAGTAAAACTCCTTGTTTGGCTGTGCTGCAAGAAATAATATTATATTTGATTATAACAATTCAAACTCATCTGGTTTCTCCGACTGCAGACTGTATTGATTTACAGCACTAATATAGAAAAGGTGGAATTAAAAAGCTGGTTTATTTAGAAGCCTACTTATTCCTAAAAATATCTGTTCAGCTTATTTTAAATTTGATTTCTTATCCCAGGTGAATTACACTGCATTTCTGAATCTCAAGGACTGCTTCTGCATGATAACAGCTGATCAAAGTACAACCATAGTTTGGTCTTTTTGATTGTAAGATTTTTGTTTGTTGCTTTGTTGCACAATGGTTTTTTTGCAAAGGAGAGATTAAGAGCACCAGATACAGAATTGCATACCATGGCTAGTGTATTAGACTTATTAGTGTAGGACCACAGTCTGTCAGAAGAATGGCAAATGAAGGCAGCTTTCATGCAGAAGCAATATCTCATTCTGAAAAAAAAATCCAGTAAGGGAAATCTGTTCCAGTGTTTCAGCATGACAAACAAACTTAGGCAATTTTAAGATAATCATGATTATCTAATACTCCGCAGCTTTACAACTCGGTACTCTGTGGACAAAAGATCAGAAGGCTGCTGAGTCCAAAGTTTTGAGTCTTTGGGTCAATATGCTTCTCATGTCTTCAGCATTTAGATTAATTTAGGAGGAAACAGGTCTGAGCTAAGATAAGATCTCAAACAAAATTGATATGGACTCACAACATGGCCAAATATAACAATTTAATCTATCCTGTACTTCCCCTGAAAGAAGACTTAATAACTGTGGTACAATTTCACCTGCTGCTTCTAACATTTGCTCATTCTTTTTTCCTGAGCAAATTTGGATTATCAGATGGTGAGACATGGTAGACAAACTTGAATTCATTTAGGATTAATAACAATGGGCTCAATCCTGGATTCAGTGGCAATAGTAATGAACAAATCTTTGGAAGATAAATATTTGTTTGTGTCAAAAAGAAATAACTAATTTTTCTGGGTACCAGGTGATTACAATTCATATCACAAGATGTTTTCCCTGTGTATCCAGCCTTGGATGTACAAACTGCAGAAACATTCCCCACACCCTATCATTGCAGATTCAGGCCATTTTGACCTTGCCATTTCAAAATCTGAAGTTTCACAATCAATTTTTTGGTATGAGACAAAAAGTGTCTTTTACTCACAGTGTTATCTCAGAGCTCTCTTGGTGATCTTACGCTGGGGAGTCAGGAGAGAGAAAGGTCCGTCCCCCTGTGGTCCGTCAGCAGTCGTAGGTCAAGGTAGGACTACTCAGATGGAGGCATCCAGGCTGGATCTGGATTTTGGCCCAGTCCTCAGCATTGTCTTAGACGTGGGCATCTTCCAAATTCCTGTGGAAAGCCCCACATTGTTTATGACTTTCCCTGTCTCTTGGGAAGCAACCGGAGCACACGCCACCGCTGTGCCCAGGCACAGAGGAGCTGACTGAGCCCAGGCTGGGCTGCGCTGCCCAAAACTGAGTACCCACTGACCTCAGTAAAAATTGGCAGACTTCAGTAAATTAACCCTACAGGCAATTTTGCTCTGGAAAAAAACATCACCCATGTTGCTAGAGTTTAGGACAACAAATTAGATCTTTTCATATGCACTGAAAGCTTTTTTTTTTCTTTTTTCTCTCCCCTTTCCCCCCTCCCAATAACATCGAGTGGCTGAATTCCATTTGAAATCACCCAGGGTAGGCACCTAAATACCTAAATAATCTTGTCCTTCATGCCTGTCAACATCTTGAGGCACCTAACCACCTTTAGAGATGTGGTGTGAAAGCTTGTGAACGATGCAATCGAGGAGGGAAACAAAAGACAAGTATCCCTATTTGCTGCCCAAGAATCCACAAAGAATGCTGCTTCAGCTCTGCTCTGATTTCTAATTAGATTATGAGTGATGTAGGACTCTGAAGCCAAGCTGGAGTTTGTGCTAGCACTTTGCATGTATGAATGACAAAGGGACACCACTTTCATATTGATTCAAGCAAGCCAGTGGAAGAATGTTTAAACATCAAGTGCTTGATGCCCCAGTTTGCCAGAGCACCTGGAAATATCAAATTAATTCCAGGTGTTCTGCCATTAAGACAGACTTGCTGCTTTTACAGCCAGACACACAAAATGTGGCTCCCAGTTCCACAAATAAAAACTGAGTGGTTTCTGCTCCTAATGCCTCGATAATTCTGACATATTGCAAGTTCTGGAAAGAATTTTAATCTACATAGTTTTTTAAATGGGGAGGGGAGCAGGGGGGGAGGGATTTTAAATATGCTGCATACAATTTGTGATGGTCATCTCTAAAATGCAGCTCCATTATCCTTTTCCATTTGGAATGAATGAGGCTAATTAATTTCAGGCCATACTTGATGAGGTCAGCACCATACGAAGGGTGCGTGCTAGACATTGCTAATCTCTTTCAGCTGAGAGTGATGAATTAAAGATGAAGCATTCCTTTGCAGGCCTAATTTAGAATGTATATCAAAAACCTACAGCAAATAATACTATACCCTACAACAAAGGAAAACTTGTTCTCTCAGGCTCCCATGTAGGGTTGATTTTAAAGGCATTTTCATTTCACTTTGGAATTCCAGCTGTGGATGAGTGAAACAGTTCAGAAAATTCAAGCTTTCTCTCTTTCTATTGCTTTTACGGACAAAAGTAGGCAAGGGGGGGCTAAGGGGAGAGAGAAACTAGTCAGTGTTTGATCCTGTATGTGCTGTGATTCTGACTGTACACTCAACGTTTATGAAAGCTGCCGGGGTTTTGTGCTCCCCAAGTACCTGTGACGTGACACCCCCCACAGTGCATGCAGAAATTTTGCTGCTGGGTTTTTTTAAGTCTACAGAGAAAGCTATCAAGTGGCGCATTTTGTTCAGTATCATCTCAAGGATGTTTTGTTGGACGTTGCAGGCTTTTCCCTGGGAAGCACAACGGGTCAGACAGTTCTGCTGGGTCACTCAACAAGGACACAAGAGCTTCCAAGCTGACACAGAGATGTATTTCTCCGTAGAGAAAAACATTTCCTTGTGCAAAACCATCCCATCACATCTGGGAATGCAGGTAGCAAAACGCAACAGAAAATATCACCACTACAGCAACTACACCAGGTCTTGAAGCGGTACAAATTGCTACAGAGCTCTCACATTTTCTGGTCTTGGGGCTCAGCCAAGCTTTGCCACCTTTCCCTTAGGCTAAGCCCCCCATGAAGTCCACAGGGGTTTCCCTTGAATGAAGGGCTGCAGGATTTGGCCCTGTGGGTGGCAAGAAATTAATCTTAATTGTTATTTCGGTAAAACAGGGACTATGAAATCCTAATCCAGCCTTGGAAGGAGGCTGAAAACAATAGACCACTGGCTTCCCCACCACTTTTCTCTTTAATACCTGGCAGTTTCTTGAAATTCTTGACAGGTTGCTGCAGCGAGTCAAAGTTCCCAACTGGTGGCCATAAGCGGCTGCCTCTTTGTATCCCGGTAGTCCTCATTAGAACAAAGCTGCTTCAAATTAAATCCAATCTACATGCCGAATCAATCTTTCAACCCTTTGATTGCTTCTGAAAATATTTATATTTCTTAATAATGCACATTTTGTCCCACAGCCTGTGATTAAACCCAGACAAGGTCCAGAGAAGCCTGAAGTATATGTGGAAGGGGTTATTTGGGACAGGAAAAGAAAGATAAAGAACACAGGTTTTTCCTATTGTGAAACCATTAAACTGTATAAATCTAGCAATTGCAGTTGTATAAGCATCAGAGTGGGGTTGTAATAAATACAGATTGGAGTATTATAGTAACCAAATGGAGTTTATGGATTATGTTCGCTAGTTCATATTTCTCAGCTACTACAATCTAACTAGCATCATGCTGCACTCGACTCCATTAATGTTCCCTATTAATATTCTTTTTACATGTTTGTGGGGTAAAAAAATAGGAATCAAACGCTTCTCTGTAAAACAAACATGTTTAAAGAATCATGCCCTCCAAAAACAAACAAGGGGATGCTGTAAAGCAATTGTTTTAGAAGGGCATGGGCTACGGCTGGCTGAAATCAGCTCTGTTCTGCTAAAAGTTAATAACTTCCATCTGAGAATGAGAATCTGGCCTTCATGGAGGGTGTTTGTTGTGTTAAAATTAGGATGTAAAAATTAAGACAATAACTGCTACTGTCCCTTAGCTGGGCAAATTTTTAAGGTGGTAAATAATATGCTTTGGTTGGAGAGAAGAAACACACAAAGACTTTAAGGTTGTGCTTTGTGGTATATAGCATATTATTTCCTCCTCAAAAAGTAGCATACATCACAGGTAAGATGTGTGGTGATGAAGAGTAGGATATATTCCTCGACTGAGAAGCAGCCCAGATGGGGCCTGATTCTCCAGAGTGGGAATTTGCCGTCGATTAAGAAGGAAGCTGTGGCTGGGGACACAGATCAGATAAAGACACTGTACCTGTCTCCCTCCCTAAACATAAATGACTGCCCTTGTCTATAATAAAAGGGAAAAATTGACTTGGGAAAACATGCTACGATAAATCTCCTTGGATAAAGCAGTACAGTGCCTAGGTGAGAGGGAAAGAAATCCTAGAAACCAAAAACATATAGTGCTTATTTTATATCAGCAGCAGCAACAGCATCACATGGTAAATACAGCTAATACACTTTATCGGGGGGCTGGTAAACACCTGTGATAGTTTTGCTTGTGAGAGTTTCCCCATTTATAAAGGAGAGAAGGAAATATTCTCAGTTAAAACATTATTCATTAAATCTTCCATCACATATTCCATTATATTAAGCTGTAATTTCATAAATATGTTGGGTGGTGGTATTATTGTTATACATCTATCTGAGTCTAAACAGCTATTTTGCATTAATATATCATTTGGATGCTCAGTCTTTAAGGTAGAGAGAAAGGGAATTTTGTCATCACCACAAATAAGGGGAGAGGAGTGATGAGAGAAACCTCTCACAAATAGGGATGGATCCAATATGAAAATGAAAATCCATTTTGGATTAGACCCCCAGTAGAACATTATATTGTATAACCAGTATTTTCTGAATACCTTCTATTGTTTGACAACCTCAATTTCACACTAAACTTTGAGTTCATTTCTGAACAGAAGCTTTTTGTATAGAAACTTTAAATCACATCCCTTCGTGAACACACACATACCATAGAGGATATTGTCTTATTAAAGAGTTTAAGCCTAAAGGTGTATGCCTATTTTTAAAAGAAATTTTCTGATTGTAGATAACTGCTCAATTTGATTTAGTGTCCAATGATAGTGATGGGGTTGATAACTGAGCATTCATCGGTAATTCATCTTGTGCTAGTAGAAATTTACAGCAAAGCAGTGCTTTCCCAACACTGACAAGTCCTATTAATCTTCTTCAGACACATTTCAATAGGTGTCTCCATCTGTGCCCAACATCTAAACACTCTGGCATCACTAGGGACTTGGAGACACCTTCATTTCAGGTTACACTAGTGAAAATGTGATACTAGATTGTACTCTATTTTTAACCTAATTCTCTCTTTTCATTCAATTAGCCTTTCTTGCCTGTATTTTTCTACTCATGTGTAACATCCTTTTCCTAGTAAGAGCTTAAAAATGAGATTTAGTTACTTGAAGAGACAGAATCTGCCAGAGCAAGAGCAACCAAAACTTGATATATAAAAGCAGGATAATAAAGCTCACGTATACAGTGTCGAGACCAAATCACCAGCTGCAAAATACGTGCTATGTTGTATGCTCACGATATTCCTCTCCAGATGCACCTCTTGCAGGCATTTTTTAGTTAGGACACGTCTTAAATGAAACACCTCACCTCCATTTTTCCAAATTTTAAAACAATTTCATAGTATTTGGGAGTCAAAATCTAGTACATACCAAAACATCTCTGTTTGTTCAAGCTGTACGGGGATCACCACCATATATCCCCACTTCACTTTACATATACAGCTAATGCATGAACAAACACAGCACAGTCAAATTACAGCAATAACATTTATGGGCGGATTATGTTCCAACTTCCTCACTTATTATTAAAGGAAAGTAAATTGCAAAGCATGTGGAAGAGGTAGGGCGCAAATGTAGGCAAATTTCCACTCAGAACCAAACATTGCTTTTTCACTTTCAACCTGCAATGAGTTTGGTAGCAGATACAGCACAGCTTTAAAGCTTAGTCGTTTGAAAATGTGTATTTGGGTTCTTTTTTCTCCTTTTTACTCTATTTAAGTTTGCCATTCAAAGAAGAGCAGATGCTCCTCATTTGGGTTTAGGTGGCTCCTGCTTGCTTTCAACTTTCTTCTGAAAAGAGCAAACCACGAGCCGTGTGTCTGCTCCACAACTCCAAGCCAGTTTCAAACTTTGTTTCTGGCTTTATGAAGTTCTCTTGTGAGTCATATTATAGATTTAAATGACCTTATTGTAGGTGGCAAGTTTAAATGTGCCATATTAATAACTTGTTATCCAAGACAAATTAAGTCCTTATGTGTCAAAAGCACTCTGCTCTGGATTACCTACAAGACAAGTATTTATTGAATAAACGTTGGATCCAATTTCATTTTAATGTGACTGACTGTACGCTTCAGCCCTTAGAATGAGATAAAAACACTCAGGCCTATAACTGTGTTGCAACACTACACCAAACTTGTCTATTTCTATTATTGTCTTTTTAATGCAGGATATCAAAAGTGTTTGGGGTTTTTAAGAAATTTATTATTTTGTTGTTGTTGTTATTATTACTACTATTATTATTAAGAGCAAGTAGAGAGAGAGAAAAAAAGACTGGCATTCAACCTAAAGAGAAATCATTGAAACAAATTAATCCTATGCCGTTTAAATTGACATGGTAATCCATCATCAGCAAAAGGAAACTCTGAAAGCAATCTAGAATCTGCAGTGTTCTTTCACTGGCCCTCAGGCACAAAGACAGATAGTAAAAGAGGAAAAAAAAAAAAAGAAAAGAACATTAAAGTTAGCAGCACCCTTAGCAAAGGGAAGGGCCAGGGAGAGCAGCTTTCACTTTTTCCTGCCTTTAGCAGCCCAGTTCAGAAAGCAATGTTGATTAACCTTCAGCTGTTGCCCACTAACGTTTACTTCTGTATGTCGAGTCAGCTTCAGCTGCTGAGATATGAGTAATTTCAAATAGTGCAGAGATCTCATCCTGTATAAACTCTACCACTGAAAACTCTGCCAAACATCAACTTGGGCATTTCTGCTTACAGAGGGCCTTTTATTAGCCTAAACTTGATTGTTGCAGATGGACAATAAATTCTATCTTCACAGCCCTGGAGAAGAGAGCTGTACTATCCTAGGGAGTTTAATAGCCAGGATTTTTGTATAGGGAGCATGAAAATCTGGGGGGTTTATCTGTGTTTGTTTTTTTTTCTATCCCATGCTTTCTCAGCAGGGCTGATGACTATGAAGTAAGTTTCCCAGGGGTTTTTCAATCTAGTTTTAAATATCTAAAGCGATGAGACTTTGTGCACCTTTAAATTTTATTACACTTATGGTCAGAAGAAAACATAAACGTCTTGGGCCTTGAAAGCCCATTGTAATACAGCCATTATCCCTATAATGTCAACAGAGCTACAAAACTCTCTAGAAATAAACCTTTTAAGAACAGCTTTCTCTGCCTCGTGTTTTCTTTTAAGGTCAGTGGTGCATCACTTTTTGGAGAACATTTCCCCTCTCAGTCCAGGTTTAGCAATTTGAAATAGAATGTATATTACTGAATGAATAGGTTTAATTCTAGATGCTGAAAAAATAAATAGAAGAAGAGAGCTAGGGCAGGAATAATACGTTTCAGTTAGAAACAGACACAGTGGAAAGAAAAAGTCAGAACTTTAGTGCCAGGGGCAAAGGGGTGAGAGGCTGGCTAATATGAACCATATCCAACATCTGCCCTATTTTAATTTAGCAGGGATAAAGTTTCTTCTTTTTTATTATAAAGAAAACTTTATGTGGCAGAGAAACCCATGAGCTATGTTATCAAAACTGTTTTATTGTCACACTGAAACTTAGAACTATTAAGAGTTAGCAGGGCAAAGAGATAAAAAACTCCCCTCCTCTCTCCTTTTATGCTCTGTGACAAGCCTGGAGTCGGGTCCTGGTGTCTGGGATGTCCTTTTCATGTCTTTATGAAGTAATGCACTTGGGGCTGTAGCATAATGGGGAGGTTAATTGTTCAGGATGGGTCCAAATGATTGATTCTCCATTTTTTAATAAATAAATAAATAAATAAATCTGAATATTTAAAACAAAATACTGCTGCAAAGACATTCACAGTAGTCACCCTCAGAGATGAGGAGTGCTAGTGCTGTACAACAAGTGTAAAGAAGAGCTGGACTGGGGAGCTCTATGCGAAACAGCCCAAATTTCCAGGCTGGAACCAGACCTCACTCCATCTAAAAATTTTCCACCTCGATAGTGCGAATTCTACTATGAAATAATAAAGTATACTAAAACACATGTGAGTAGCTGCAGAAGTAAAAGAGCAAATTGGTTTCTGACAAAAGAAGGATGAATATCTTTGAATAATCTAAAGTTAGAATTTGATTGAAAGCATAACATTCCTTTAAGCATCAATATGCTTAGGATCCAAAATACAGTTATTTTATTACCAGTTAATACTTAGATCAAAGCAAAACACTGTAGCTGGAAGGGATGTTCTCTCTGGAAATAAAGTTCCATGTAATTATTTCCTATTAAAAATTAAAACTGGTCTTAGATTCAAAAATTTGTGCTTCCCTACATGTGACATAATGCAAGCTTGTCAAGAGAGAGCAGACGTGCTATTTTTCACTGATGGTATCCCTTTGCTTTAAAGTTTTCATTTTAGCTTTAACCCTTTGAATGTGACAAATTCTTATACAATCTACCTCAGCCAAACACATAGAATTATTTTGGATAATATTGACTAATTTCTTACTAACAGGAACTAGAATTTGATATAATTTAACACCATTTTAAATAAAGTCTACAAATACAAGGAGGTAAAATATAAAGAAAATGATATGGCGATTGATATGCTGTTGAAACTCAAAACTTAAATTGCAAAGACGCATTATACTCTGGGGTAAAACAGTCCATTTTAATTCAATTCGGGACATGGAGTTTAAAATATGCACTCAAAATATTTCCAAGAAAGCTGCAACCTTTCAGAGGAGAGAGATAAGAATGTGTTTTAATTATGAGGTTATAAATATGTGATCTATTTCTTTTTTTTCCATCCTCTAATATTGTACGTAACATTGTTCAGACACAGTCATGTATCTATCTGTCTGTCTCTAGTCCTGTTCAGGGTTTTGTTTTTATTTTATTTTATTTCTTTCCTGATAGCTCAATCCCTATTTATGTCATCTCTGAGGCAGGCCCTAGGGAAAAAAAAAAAAAAAAAAAAAAAAAAAAAAAATCACATATCTATCCTTCTGTATTTATAAACTACCACAGAATAAATAGAGAATGGTTCATTTTTACAACTGGTGGGCTAGTATTAGAAGTAGCAATATGAAATAGTTAGACACATTATTTCAAGCTTTCTGGCTGCTTCTGATTCTGGTAGTTATTTTTGATCTGCCACTGTGAAATGAAAAAAAAACTTTTTATAAAGAGTTCATCAGGACTGTGGAAAGGAAGGGGAGTCAGATATAAGGCAGCAATTATAATTTGGTTTTAACATATTTTTTTTTTTTTGCTGACTCCTCAGCTAAATTGTTTAATAGAAGGATGGCTACAATATAATTCTATATTAAGAGCTTGTTAAATAAGAAGGAGCTGAGACATTCAGCTGGGATATTGTTTGCTAGCTCCATTAGTATCTAAAGAATTTGAAAGTACAATAAATGTATCTGAAGATCATATCTAAACATACTTACCAAAAAGTGCCTCCCTCTTTCATCAGTTCACATATTTCTGCCCTCTGACTGGGAGGAAAAAAAAAAAAAGGCAGTTCAGATGTATAGGTTAAGATTGGCATATGGCAAGGTTCGTGTGGAATACAAAGAAACCTGTACTTCACTCAACAATTTCATTGCTTAAACATATAGTTTAGAAGCATCTTTTCCTTAAACATGTTGTACAATAGCATTTTCTTCAAAGGAATAGTTCAATGCGTTAAAAGATTTAAGAACAAAGAACGTGCTACGAAATGCAAATTCTTACAGTGTTATACTGTGTATGCAATTATGTATGTAGGCAGATAGATATAATTTGAGAGTTATTAACTTTCAACATCAATGATGTACTCTGAATCAATACAATGTAACTACCTATTAAAATATAAACCACGTGTGTTACCAGGAAAATGCAGTCTGAAAAGCTTTGCTAGATATTTTTTCTTTAAAGATTACAGCTCTGCTGTGGACAAGAAGCTCAAAGGTTGCTGCTGGTCTTCAAGATTGAGATTGCTTTGCTTTTTGCAATATCTGACGTTTCTAGAATATTTCATTTCCTCCATTTATAAAAAAAAAATATATTCAGAAAATAAAAAATCTGAAATTACGTAAAGGGAATGAATTGTCTCACAAATATCCATATATTTATGCACCTCCTGGTGCATGGGAAAGAAAAAGTTCCTTTTCCATTTCCCTTTTTCCTTTGAATCAAGGGAGGAGAATGAAGGGAGCAGAAATCATTTTAAGCGTTGCCCCCCGTCGGATCGACCCCTCTTGCAAATCCCTTTCTTCTACCCTTCATCTCCCAGACACCCAGCCTGGTGCAGTTAACCTTGGAGCAGCGCTGGGGAGGGAAGGGTTAATGAAACCAAGCTCTTTACGACCTCCAGGGTCAGACTCTTCCTATCTGCAATCTAAGGAATTAGGTAAGGAGGTTATAAGATTATAGTGAAAGGAGTTATAGGCCCTCGTAGCCTCACACCTGAACATATTGGGCTAATCCACTGGGATTCTTAAAAATCGCTTCAGCTATGGAAAACTGTTAATTAGGCTGAGTCTATCCCGAGGTTTCCTGTTGCATTAGTGATCCAGCCGAACTGCCTGCACTCCATAGGCTCACATGAAATGTGCTTAATATACCTATATTTTTTTCTTCTCTGCTTTTCCACAACTCAAAAATAACATCACCAACTGACTTTAGGAGAAAGCAAATTTTGGGTGAAATTCAGCCCGAGGCATGAACGAAAGTCCTTCCCCTCGCCCCTTCCCTGAGCTCTGGGTGCCCAGCATGCTATTTGCAGCTGTTTCTAACTTCAGTGTTTGTTTACAGTAGCAAAATTAGCACTTGCAGGAGAAGTGAAAAGCTGTTTTCACATCGGTCCTACTCCTCGGTTCCTAGCTTTAGATGTCTTTCCTCCCTTCCAGCAATCAGCATCAGTTAAAGTGCGGCTCTAACTTTCTCTCCTTCCTTTGACTTAGTTCTCTGCAGTTGCATCCTATTTTCTGCCAAAGACAGACGGTTGAACACGGCCCAAACATCAGTGATTCCAAGAGAAAAAAAAATCCGAAGCATCCCTAAAGAACATATTTTAACGTCTCTTGGCAGAGCCCTGCCCTGCTCCCAGCTTCTGCCCTTTGGCACTCAGACATTTCTAGTCCCCAGCAAAGTTTTCCTTAATCCGCTGAGACACCCCAAGGCTGTACCTGAGCCGCGGCTGAATTGCTCCCTACGACTGGCAAAATCCTGCAGCAGCAACTCCCCAACTTCAATACTTTTAAGCACGGACTGGTTTTAGCCCTTTTGTCATTTGCAGAAATGCTGATTATTTTTTTTTTTTCATGTCATTTGTGGTCACCCTCGAATGGCAGTAATCTGTAGATTACATATTACGAGCCTGGTCATTACGTGGATAAAATTAGGTGGTTAAACGCTAAAATCCATTTTACTCACCACATTTGCTTGGGAAGGGGTGTGGGGGGAAGGAGAGGGAAGGACAAACTGGTAGGAGAAAGATGTAAACCCCTCTTGTCTGTGCTGGATGTGCCCTCGGTTTTGCTTCTGGAGACCTGCCTGCCTGAGGGACACCCAGGCTGGAGACCCCTCGAAGTCAGGTGCCCGTTTACTCCAACCCTCGTCTTCCCTTCGCTCCTGGGTCATTTGTCCCCATTTTCGTGGTATCTCAGCACCGCTCTACAGAGGCGACTTTTCCCTACCTCTCCTGGATTTGCCCATTTCTAGACTCCTACTCGCCTACTCTCCCCACGTTTGCCTCTTTCACGTGTGTCCCTGATCCCTCTCCAGCTGATATGGTTCTTTACAAATGTGGGTCTCATCCCGTCCCTACCTTTGCCGGGTCTGATTAGATATTATTTTTTCATTGGCTCTGCTACAATGGGTTCCTCCCTTTAATCTCTCGATATATTTTCCCCCTCCCGGTATAACCAAATCCATGAAATTCACAGCCTCTTTCTTTGACACGACTGGCTCGTCTAATCACTCCATATCGATTTCCCTAACTCTTTTCATCCAGCTGAAGACACATCTTAAAACACTCCAAGCCAGAGTGTGCTCTTTGCTTTATACACACTAATAAAATGATTTACCCTTCTCTCTCTGCTCTCCTCACAGGAGAAAATCGTTCAAGTCCCGGCTATTTGTGTGTGATCAGTAAATATTTAGTGTGGCGACATCTTCAGCTCCTCTCCTGATCAATACGCAACCCAACAGGAGGTGGACTATTGTCCGGGTAGTGACTGGCTGAGATCTCCTTTAGATGAATTCTTTGCCCCCCCAAACAGTCTGTTATGATTTATCCTCGAAGATAACCAGTGAAGAGAAATCGAGGCTTTAAAAATGTCTCTTTCTAACCTGTTTACCGTGACATTAAAGCTCTTAAGCAGGAATGGCTTATTCTTCCCCGTCTCCCATCGCTCTGTGATGGGTTAGCACTTTCAAAGCGCTGCTAGAAAATTAATATCAAACCAGGCAGCTGTCGCACGGTTGCTTCCCATACCCGTGCCCCTCTGTCCCCTGTCCTCTCTTCCCCGGCCCCTCCAGCAAACATCCGTCCTCTTTCCGCGGTGCAATGTCACGATAAACGGGCGATTTCCCGGTCCCACTCTGCAGCATCTCCGGGCACAGGACTCGCTCCCACAGCTCTGCCTCGCCGGGTGGGCAACGAAGTGTCCAGGGACAGAGGGTGTCCCAACAACTTCCAGCCCACCTCCCTGCTCCTCCTCATCGCATCTCGCAGTTCTGCCTGCCCCAGGATCAGGCTGAGGCAAGGCTGGGGGCCGATTGCTTTTTTGGTTTGTTTGTCTCTTTAGGGGTTTGGAGTTGTTTGTTTGGGGGGGTTTTTTGTTTGTTTTTTTTAACGACGTGGCAAATCTGCAGTGAAGAGAAAAAAATAATCATGGAAATGGAGAAAATCTTAAAGCACTGTTCCTGTGGTTAACCATACACGAGAGCTTTCCCAGGGCGATAAAATGGGCAGAAAGAGAAGTTCGCGTGTGTGTATGTGTGTGTTTTATCCTGATCTGTTATTTCACTCCTGGGAAAGCCTATGCCTCAAATAGGAAATCTTTCCACTTGTAATTACCCCACGACTGTGTGCCGTGTGCCCGCTGAGCGCCGGTTAGATGTCTGTGCAGCACACCCAGGCGAGACAGCTACGCCTGGTGTGCGTGTGCCTGTCTTTGATGCGGGGCTGGGTGCCTATGCACAATAGATGCACAGTTATGTCTCTAATGTGTGTATGTGTGTGTGCTTACTCACATCATGTCCTGCAGCCTACAGAAGTGCCCAGCTATTTATTTCCTCGTGTGTGCTTTTGCACGTAAGCTATAGGTCGAAGGCATTTATCTCTGCAAATCTACATCGCATGCATAGGAGGTGCAAAAATACATGGCTGTGTATTACAGATGTGCGACTGTTATTCAAATCTAAAACCGGCTACATCCACCTGTTAACTTTGTTTAGAAACCACTCTCAGTAATGGCTTTTCGCTAAGTTATTCATCCCGTTACTCGAGTATAGGAGGCAATGGAGGGGAAAAATCCATACGAAACCCTGCTTACAGTCTCTCTTCGAGAGGACACTTTTACACACCTTGCTTAGACAGTACTCCTATAGAGCGCTTATCTCTCGAATATATCTTTATACTAATGCATACTTAATTGGTGTGTCTTGACTGTCCATATAAAACAATTTAATTAGGGCGCTTTCTGCTTTGGAAAGAAAGAAAAAAAAAAATCTGCCCAGCATTTATTGTATTTAGCACCAATACAGGCAGAAAATGTTGCACAAGTTTTTGGTTGAAAGAGCACCTATGTGTCCATTGAAGGGCGTTGATCCGAAAAGACAGAGAGGACAAGTAAAATCGATTTGAAGCGACCCTCTCTGTCCCTTTCACACCATTCAGACACTCCATTCCTTCTAAGACAAAGACCCAGCGCCTTGGGAATGCTGGCATGGGGGGGGGGGGGGGGGGGGGAAGAAGGAAGGGGGGGGGGGGGGAAGGGGGAAAAAAAAAGGAGGGGGGCGCTTCAAGTACCCCCAAGCAAAAGGGAGAACTCTGAAATTCCTTCATATTGCTGTTATTTACCCCTCAAGATATGCTCAATTCCACGGTTTTCTTCAGTTCGGCGTCTAACACTGCTGCTAAGAGGAATGTCCCTGGAAGGGGAGGAGGTAATTATGGCTATTAGTGCTGCGAGCCCAGCCTCAACCTTGGTCACTCGCAGGATTTTAGGGTTAAAATAGCCCTCACCTCTGACCCCTGCGGAGCGAAGTTGTAGCTCTCGCCACAAGTTGGGCCAAAGTTTTCAAATCCAGGGCTGGGTAACACCGAAGGGGGGAAACTTCTCCCTGGAATTATTTTTTATTGGGATTTAAATCATCTTTCTTCTATTCAATTGCCTTTCCCTTCTCCGTTTGTCAAACAATTCCTTTTGGAGAGGTGGGGGGGGGGGGGGGGCCTCGAAATGCCCTGCTCCCACTACCTTTCCCACTGCTCTTTCCATTTAGGTTTAATTTGGCAGTTTGTTTTCAAGAATGAAAATGGTTATCATCGAACTGAATTGCTAGGTCATTCTTTCATCCACCGATCGCAAGAACATATGAGGGCGGGGGGGGTCTCCCTTTAGGTTTTCCGCCCCACGACCCGTTCAGCTTTACAGAAGAGGAGCATTTGGAAGAGTAGGAAAAGGACGAAAACCTTGGATTTTTCTTCTCTTCTTTCTGTGCACCTTCACGATCCTCCTCTGCAAGGGGGAGGGGGGGGGGAATATTGGATTGGGTAGGGGGCGCGAAGCGAGGAGGGGAAAGAGCTCACAGATGCAAGTACCCCCCTGACAATAATAAAAATTCATTCAAGTGGGCTATGTCTCCATCTTCCATGTACTGATTAGACTTAACAAGAGTGGAAACTTGTGTAGACCATATTTATGGTATTAACGAGCAGTTAAAAGATTTATCCTTCTTCTGATCAATATTGTTGGTGTTCGGCCCCCCCGCTGGCCCCCGCCCCGGCCCTCCCCGAAGGCTGCAGTGACAATCGCCTTCATACTTTTTCATCACCGATCGAGGTGGCAAAACCCTTTTGTAATTTTCATTAGCCCAGTAAACATGCAATTAACATGCAGCACTGTGGTTAACTTAATTCCTGTTTTAAGGCAAGGACAAGCAAGAAATGGAAGTGCGTTTGTTCCATTTGTCAAGTATGACACACTCCTTACTCTAACAGTTTCTTAAAATAAAAGCTCGGCTCCCCACCACCACGACCACCACCCCTCTTTCCATAAACCCCCCACACTGATACACACACACACAAAAAGGAGCAGGAATCCATTAGTTGGAGAGTATTCTCCTGCCAAAGGCAGAATAATGTATTCCAAATTTTCCCAAGCCCTCACTGTACTGGGGTCCCGGTCCCCCCTCCCCCCCCGGGGGAAGAGGACTGACGGGCTGATATTTCTCGTGGGTGAGAGAATCAGCTTCCTCCTAACCGTATTTTTTTTTTTAATAAAATAAAACTAAACGTGCTTCCCATGTCTAAAAGTTGCCATGTTTGTGAAGGGGGTGGGGAAAAATGTCTCCAAGGGTTTCAATTAGCAACAAATGATTATTGCAACGGATTTTTGGTAATGAAAAAATGTGGAGTACCTCTTTCGAGCTGGGATCTCAGGGGCAGTGAAAGAGAGAGAGAGAGAGAGGGAGAGGGAGAGAAGGAGAGAGAGGGATTGCTGATTAGCCCGGATTCTTTCCCAACTTGCTTTAGCGTGTGCTTGCGTTCCCTGCCGACCCTACACAGGACACTATATATTTTTTCCCCTCCGGTGCTTGTGGTGATAGTTGAGCCTGTAGTTGTTTGCGGTTGGTTTTTTTTTTTTTTATTTTCCCTGCTGGGGAGGGGGGAGGTGGGAAGGGGGGGGGCTGAAATCGGTCGCATCCATCCTACCCCCACAGTCATTAAGTTAGGAGATTTCCCTCTCTTATTTTTTCTCCCCAATTGGAAGGGTGGGTTGTGAATATTTTTTTCTTTTTTTTTTTTTTTTTTTGAAAGTCTCGCCTTTCCAGCTCCAAACAAGGTGTAGGGAGACGCTCTTCCTTCTAAGGAATGAAATGAGAGACAAGGATCACTCAAAGACATCTCCTACCTTGGGCTTGGGGATTTTTTCTTAAAGGCGAGGCGCACATTCCTAAGCAGCTATGTACAAAGCCCCCCCTGAAATCTTGTCTGTGTAAAGTTAGAGTGTGTTCAGGATTTTTTTTTCCTTTCTCCCAAGGCTGATCGCTAATAATACATCGAAAGCACTTCCCTTTAGGTTGTGGGAAATCTATTCCCTTCACCTTGCCTCCTTTTTTTCCCCCCCGAAGGCTGTAACTTTACTTTTTTTTTTTTTTTTAATCAGTTTACACAATCGCTTAGATAAACACCAAGAAGGAGACTTCTCTTTAATTACCCAACGCACATCTTTCTGGGGGGCAAACAGCGGTCTGATTATTTTTTTTTGTTTGTTTGTTTCACCTGCCAAACTAAAGGAGAGGTAGAAAAAGGAAGATGCAAGCGATTTGGGACCTTGAACAAGGCAAATATGGTTTTGGTATGTTTACTTATAGTTTTTTTTCTTCTTCTTTGACACTTTTTTCGGGCAATGTGTTGTGATTCTTGTGTTTCTCTTTTAAGGAAAACAAAAAATCCAAAAAAGCAAATGTTAGCTAACGTACGTCTTAAACGATCGTTTCTAAGGTTACGTGGGTTGCTCTAAGGAGGGGAAGAGGGGAGGGGGGGAGACCCAAGTATGTGTAATTGCAGCACCATCAGTTAGCACGTCCTTTAGCTAAATAAAGCAAGCAGCAAACAAACAAACAAGCCAGCAAACCCAGCGGCTGGAATCGGCTTCCAGGTCCGAGGCGAGGCAAAAGCGCCTCAAAGTCATTTCCAAAGCGGCGTTCAGGAGGCAGATCCCGGTGGCAGCCCGGGCTGCTGGGGGGAGCGGCGGGATGACCTGCTCGGGAAGGTGGGAAGGGTAGGACGAGTCTCTGAACTTAAGCGATAGGTATTAAACTTCACGGATTTGTGTCGCCGTGTGCAGCTGGCAGCATTTTTTGGAGGGGGGGGGGGGAGGAGAAAGTCGGTGGTGAAGGTATAACGCTGAGATCCCCTCTCCCCTCCGGTCCCTTCTCCGCTAAGCAAGTACAATGGAAAGAAGCTGGAATATACTCACCATCCGAAGGTGTGGTTGGCAGTTCGGCTCAGGCTTTAAGGCAATTATTTATCCTTTTTATTATTATTATTATTGCAAAAGACGTAGATCTGACTTTAAGCAGCAAAAGTGTTTTGTTCTGACAACAGCATGAGAGGCACCGTTCCTCGTTTAAAAAAAAAAAAATCACTAAACAGGAATCTCCCCCCCCGGCCATCCCTTACCACTATCCCTTAAAAATACCTATTCGGTACGGCGCTCGCAGGAACCCTGATGCAGAAATCTTATAGTCCGGTCTAGGAGTGCCCAAGCCAATTAATTTTAAATCCTTAGGAATTAATCAGATTAAAATGTACAGAAGTTTCATTCTCGCATGCATACGTGAGCCAAAAGTCGTTTCCCTTTAAGAGATCCTTTTCTTTTAAAGTTGGATTTAGGCGGATGAGGGACTTACACTAGGGGGCAGCCGGATACTGTACTTGCTCCAATCTTAAGCAATTTTTTTTTTCCTCTCACAGCATATGCTCTGATTTAGCACTGTAAATTTTTCAGAGGACCCAACTCTGACAGCCCCTGGTGATTTTCAAAGTACCACAAGCCAGTGGTTAAAAATTGCATTGACTTGGAAGTTCAGAGGCACACAATAGGAGCCACTTTCCCTATTCATGGAACTTCAGTGTGGTGGAAGAGAAAAACACACACATACTACATTGAAGGAGAAGAGGAATTCATTGAATTCTGTTAGACGTAACTGCTTTCCACTGAGTTCAGAGCGAAACTCGGTATTTGTTCGATGCTGTATTCATATTGCGATTTAATCTAGAAAGAATTAGAGGACTGTTAGGAAGCTTTCTGCCAGGAAAGCAGCTTCCCCCTCCTTTCTCCTCTTTTTTAAAACCTAAAGATTTACACCGGCTCAATTCCCAACTCTATTTTAGCAAAATAAATCCTTCCACTCCCTCTTACTAAAATAAATTTACATCTGCAGTAAAATGGCAGGAGGGATCCGTTTGTTTATTTGGAAAACCAATATGGTCTTACTTTTAAAAAAGAGCATTTCTATTGTCATTAGGCTCGGAGAAGGACAGTTGAGAATCTCTCCCTTCTTTGCGAGGCGCTCAGGTTTCTGTTATTATTTACCGAAATTTGCTGCAGTTCATTTTTTACATTCATCTGTTCTGCCTCAACCTACTCGCAGGGGTGTTTTCAAATAAATAGCAAAGCATCTAATGGTGCTAATAGATAGTTACATTGCTGCATCCCTCGAAGAGCAAATAGTTAATCTAGGGCATTCTTCATTAATGCTTGAGCAATCAGCGTATGCGGCGGCTTTTAAGCGTGTATCAATGGCTTTTCACTTTTACGATTATACGTTCAAACTGTTAATATTGTACGTCCTTTTAAAACCGCTTTCTCTTCTGATTTCTGCGTTTGTTAAGATGGCATTAATGTTTTTTCATATGATGAATTAATCCTGTTTACTTTGTCAGATTCGAGACAGGAAAGGTTGGTGTTGAGTTGGGTAGGTTTTTTTTCCTCAGGAAATTCAACAGCAGCAACCATCTGTGACTTATTCTGTATTTTGAACCCCCACCTTCTCCCAACCTACCCAAAAGGTGACCTCCTCGACTCTGGGTTATTCGGAAATCATAAAGCTGTTCCCCACATTTCAGGGGGGGAAGATTCCTTTCCCCACTTCTGCCTTTCCTGTTCCTCCTGGTCCCCGTTTCAGAGAAAGGTTATTTTTGCTCTGTTGGGATCAATGGGAATGCTGCAGCCTTGTCTTTGAAACTGAGCCGCAGTACATCTTCTTTCGTGGGGTCTTCACACACCAGGTTTCTAACCAGGACATTGTCAAGTCTAGGTGCTTTTTACAACTTTCCCACCGCCTCAGCACCTGCGGCTTTAGCCACATGTATTATCCGTGCAGCAGAAGGGGGTGTGCATGTGGCAACATGAGAAAGTGCGTGTGAGGAGGTGAGGGGTGATTAATCTTGCAGAGTTGTGCACAGGTCTGTGTCCCCACGCCCGTGCCTGGTAACCGGCTCAAAGGCGAGAGTACATACACGCGTGTTTGCAAAGGAGGAATAGTCCGGTCGGGCATTTATCTATCTATTTTAAAATGTTTTCTTTTTTTTTTTTTATTTCACCATCCCTTCTCCTGCTCAATTGGGTTTTGGTCATTTGCACGAGGAGATGAACTCACAGTCCTGTTGCGCTGCCCTGTAGTTCCATTCAGTGGGAAATAAACAACTGGCTGAGCTCGGTTACCTATTTAGCGGTGCTCCCGCTATGGCACAGGGGTTGTGTTACTGTGTCAGGGTGAAAAAAGAAAACCTGAAAAAACACAAAATAAAGTTGGATGTTTTGAGACGAGCCGCGTTCTAGCGATGCCGTGGAGGTTATGAAGGGAAAGTCGCGAGTGTCACACTTTGCGGAGCGGCATGGCAGGGTGGATTTCCCTCCACCGTGCTGAGAGGAAGGGGGAGACGCTGTCTTGAATAAAACCGCGGTCCTCTCGGCCCCGAGGCGTCTGGGGAAGAGGATCCGGCACGGGGAGGAGAGCTCGGTGGAGAAGCCGTGCCCCGTTACTCCGCTGGTTTGGGGCTGTGTGAGCGGCCGATCTCGGAGCGCCTGGGCACGGGGATGCTCGGCTCCCAGGGAGAGCTCAGATGCCCTCCCATGTCCGTTGGTCCGCGGAAACCGCGTATCTGCGCATCCCGAACCCCGACGGGGATGCTGGGGGCGCTCCCCTCCCCCGGCGGCGGCGAGACTCCTTATTTTTATTTTATTTAGTGTTTTACCTCGGTTTAGCGTCAATTTTCTGATTTTCACCCCACTCACGATCCCCAAGGCAGTGCCCCAGGTGATGCTGCAGCGCTGCGCTCCCCTCGCCCGGGGCTCGCCTTAACCCTTCGCCCCGACGGGGCATCAACTGCAGGGATTCGGGGCGCGGAGTTAAGAGGAGGGAGGGGCGAGGAGTAAGAGCGAGAAGCAGAGAACGAGAGGCGCGAGGAGCAAAGAGCGATGAGCAGAGAGAGAGAGAGAGAGGCGAGGAGTAGAGAGTGAGAGAGAGGCGAGGAACCTGCGAAGCCTGCGAGGCAACGGAGGGCGCGGGAGGACGCCCCGGCCGCGGCCCCTGTGGAGGCAGCGGGCTCTAGGACCGCGCGGAGCGGGTGGCGGCGGCCATGGCGGTCCGCGCAGGGCGCCGCGGGCCAATGAGGGCGCGGGGGGCGTGGCGCGGGCTTTTGACCAGTCAAACGCCGGCCGGGTTGCCTTATAAGGCGCGCGGTCGCCATGGCGACGTGCGCCAAGTTGCAGCAGCCGTGTCAAAGTTCACTCTCCCCGCCAGCGGGGCGAGCGGCCGGCGGGGAGGGAGCGCGCTCGCTCGCCCGCCACTCGGCCCACACGCCGCCGCGCCCCGCCCCGCCCCGCCCCTCGCCGCCGCCGCGGGGGGAGCCCTCGAGCTTTTCTTTTTTTGGGGGGGGAGGGCTGGCTTTCTCCCCCCCCCCCCCCCCCCCCGTGGTGATTTTCCCCTCTTCCCCCCCCTCTCCGAGGAGCGATGCTGGGTTATGATCCTTCCCTCTCTCTCTTTCTCCCTCCTCCTCCTCCTCCACTCCTCCTCCTCCTCCTCCTCCCGCTCCCCCTCTTTTATCATCCTGGCTGGCTGGGCGCTGCGCTGGCGAGTTGACTCCTTCCCTCCCCCCCGCCCCGCGGCCCCCCTCCCCCCGCCCGCGCCGTGAGCACCGGCGGCGCGGAGGCGAGAGCCCACTTGCGAGGCGGCAGAAGCAGCATAAGGCAGCGCGGCGGCGGCGGGAGCGGCGGCGGCGACGGCAGCAGCACCCGGGCGGCGGCGGCGGCGGGATCAACAGCAGCGGCGGCGGGGACGCAGCACGGCGGGGACGGAGCGACGGAGCGAATAAACAATCATAATAATTAATAATAATAATAAAAAAGCAAGGAGGAAAAAAAACAAAAAGCAAACAGCCACCCACACACACACCAAAAAGAGAGAGAGGAAAAAAAAAAAAGAGAGCAGCGCCCGGGAGGAGCGGCGGAGAGGAAGAATTAAAGCGAGCGAAGGAGGGAGGAGAGACAGAGCAGAGAGAGAGAGAGAGAGGAGGAAAGAGGAGGAAAAAAAAGAGCCCACAAAAACAAAGCGATCGCAGTTGATGTTGCTGCTGCAAGCTGGACTTCCAAAAACTACGGCGAGACCGTCCGCTCTCCGCGCCGAGAAAAGTCTCCTCAGCTGTGCGTGTTTTTTTCCGCTGTGTGTGTAATCTTTAACCTTTTATTCATTCTTATTTTGATGGCTTTCCTGAATGGCTGACTGCGAGCTTCCCTGGACCTGGCCCCCAGACACCCGCCTCTCCTCCTTCAACTACTCTGCTGCAGATCAGCTCTAAGAGAGAGAGGGAGATCTTTGAAGAGATTTTTTTTTTTCTCCTCTCTCTCTCTCTCTCCCTCTCTCCCCCACCCCCACCACCCCTTTACTTTGCTCTCCTGGAGCCCAGACAATCGACTCGCGACTCGCCCCCCCGCACACACACCTCCATCGCCCCGTGCTCCTGCACCTTCGCCGGTACCGGGAGTTCCCCCCCACCCCACCCCGACCCTCCTGAAAAAAAAAAAAAAAAAAGGCAAAACAACAAAGAGAGAGGGGGAACGAGAGAGAGGGGAGGGAAGGAAAAAAAAAAAAGACTGTTGCAAAGCTGATCTGAAAAGCAAAGCAAACAAACTTTGAAAATAAAGGGGGAACAGGAAGTTTGGCAACGGTGTCCGATAGATATGGCAATGGTAGTCGGTGCGTGGCGAGACCCCCAGGACGATGTGCCCGGAGCTCAGGGAACGCAGCCTTCGCAAGCCCCGCCGGTGCAGGGACCTCCGGCCGGGACCCCGCACACCCCACAGACCCCGGGGCCCGGGGGCCCTCCCAGTACGCCAGCCCAGACCAACCCGCCAAGCCAGCAGAACCAAGGAGACAAACAGCAGCAGCAGCAGCACATTGAATGTGTGGTTTGTGGGGACAAGTCTAGTGGCAAACATTATGGCCAGTTTACCTGCGAGGGTTGCAAGAGTTTCTTCAAGCGGAGTGTAAGGAGGAATCTCAGCTACACTTGTCGTGCCAACAGGAACTGTCCCATTGACCAGCACCACCGCAATCAGTGTCAGTACTGCCGCCTCAAAAAATGCCTCAAAGTTGGCATGAGACGGGAAGGTATTGGGATTTCATTTGTTTTGCATTTTTTTTTTCACTCGCTGCGTTTTGGGTTTGTGTTTGGTTTTTTTTAAATTATTATTCTTATTATTTTCAACCTGCCTCCCCAAACCCAACCAGAACCTTTCCCTCCCCTCCCTCCCACCCCCCTGAATAAACAGACAGAAACTTTCTCGTATTGAAAGAAAGAGGTGTTAGAGAGGGTGGGCAGGGGAGGCAGGGGCTCTTGCATGCTTTCTCCGCACTCGTAATTGATTTGTGTTTGTTTTGATTTTGCTGATGGAGGTTTATTGGAAGTGGATTTTTAGTTTCACGCTGCTTAGGAGCGAGATGATGATTCTGACGTGTGGTTACTTTCCCTTCACGTTTGCTCCTGCATGCCCAGCGTTACCCCCGTCCCCCGAGCAGCTCTGTGCGTGTCTCTGTGCGTGTCTCTGTATACACACACACACAGAGCCTCACGAGTTGCACACACACGCATATACATCCCCCAGCACCCTGCCTTAGACTGCAGTTTTACACAGGCGGTTCAAATTACTATTACAATGGGACTCACCCTACCGAGGCTCTACAGCACTCCACTGTGGATTCCCAGCCGGATTTTTCCTCCTTTAAAAATATATATACACACACACGTACCCGCGTGTGTGTGTGTTTATATATATTGCCGCGTGTCTGCCTTTCCCAATTGCTATTATCTCACTTTTCCCTTCTTCCTCCTATTTTCTCATCCCTTTGGGTGAGGCAAGAGGGGGTAGAAGGGGCGGGTGGAGGGGGAAGGAGCAGCCCAAAAGTAAGTGTGGGGTGCTCGGGTCTCTGCAAGTCGAGTCTTTGTGATATAAAATTAGACGAGAAATGTGAGCCTGCAGTTTTCCAGTGCGTGCTCTGTGTCTGGACGCTGCTTATGTAGGTTAAGGGTTAGGGGGCTTGGGACTTGCTAGGCTCCTCTCTTTGTGTTTCTGCAAGAGTAACTAACCTTGTAATACGTGCGATAACAAATATAAATCAACCACATTTTTAGGCGTTCTCCCTTCTTGCCGTCTCTCTGCCTCTGAGCCCTCTTTTTTCTCTCCTTTTTTTCTTGCTGTCACCATGTAAATTTATTAACAAAATGAAAGGCCCACTTTCCATGGGCAGCTGAAGAAGGTGCCTTTGGATAATGCTCGTAGCCTCGCTGGGGGACCTGCCGGGGACGTTGTGGGGTGATCTCGCCTCCTTTGATATTTTTTATAAAGGGGGGGGGGTGGGGGGGGTGGAATCTATAATAGCAGCAGCAACAATGCATTCAGTAGGCGAGAAATGCGTGTGGGACCAGCGCCGGGGATTTTGAACTCAAGTGTTTCTTCCCTCTCCCCTTGCTCCCTCCCCATCCCGCTCCCCCAGCCTCAAATCAATGAACTGGTTTAGGTGTAATGAAGAAAAATACCCAGGCACACAAAGACATATCCTGCATCTCTTGAAGGAGGGGTGGTGGTGGTGTTGAAATAACTGAACTGTGGTGTGTTTTGGGAAGTGAGGATCTCGGGCTCCTCCAGGCAGTTCTGGCCGAGCGGACAGCACCGCTCAGCTTTTATTGTTGCTTTTACTTGACCCGAGAACTGTGGAGCCTTAAAACCGGGTACAGGCTGAACTCTGGCTGGAAATAAATGCCTGTTCCCCCTTAAACTGACTTGGTACCGTGTCACACACGCACGCACAAGCACACAAAGCAGGCTGTATTTGAACCGATGGTCGCAATTCAGATATTAATAGCTGTAGTTTCTTTCTTATTTACTGCAGCGGTCCAGAGGGGCAGAATGCCACCCACACAGCCAACTCATGGTCAGTTCGCCTTGACAAACGGGGACCCTCTCAACTGCCATTCCTACCTATCCGGATATATCTCCCTTCTTCTGAGAGCAGAGCCCTACCCAACCTCCCGCTTTGGCAGTCAGTGCATGCAACCCAACAACATCATGGGCATCGAGAACATTTGTGAACTGGCAGCTAGGATGCTCTTCAGCGCGGTGGAGTGGGCCAGGAATATCCCCTTCTTCCCAGACCTTCAGATCACAGACCAGGTGGCCCTCCTGAGGCTGACCTGGAGCGAGTTATTTGTCCTCAACGCTGCCCAGTGCTCCATGCCCCTCCACGTAGCTCCGCTCCTGGCAGCTGCTGGCCTCCACGCTTCGCCAATGTCTGCTGACCGAGTGGTCGCCTTTATGGACCACATACGTATCTTCCAAGAGCAAGTAGAAAAACTGAAAGCATTGCATGTCGACTCTGCAGAATATAGCTGTTTAAAGGCCATAGTCCTCTTCACCTCAGGTAGGCAACATTTCTTTACTCTTCCTTTTTCCTGACCCCCCTGAGAACTGTTTGCTCTTGCAAAGTGTTGTTGCCTGCACCCCACCACTGCTCCCTGCCCCCGAGAACCAGCGCAGTCTCATACCTTTTAGGAGACGGTGCCCTGTGGTCTCCCCTTCAGGGCCTCGGGTCTGAGCATCCCATCTTTGAGGGAGTGCTAAACCTAAAAAAAACACTGAATAAAACACATACACCCCCACAAAAAGACAACTAAAAGACAACCCAGCCCTAGCTGAAAAATGCTGGGGATGGGGGAAAAGGGGGCTCGGGCACAGGCGCCCATTCACTAGAAGAGACTGCGCTTTTCCCATTGAAAATAATATTTTATTTAACAGTACAGCTCTGGGTTGTTGCATTTAATGACACGCATCCGAACAGCAGCAAAATCTGTTTGATGTTGTTAAATACAAGTCATCGTATCAGTGAAACCACTTTAAAAACAGGATCATTTTATAGGCAGCCAGGAAGGAAAAAAAAGCCCTGCAGGATTAAAAAATGAATTAAAAAAAAAGTTAAATGTGGAAAGCTGAGTTTAAAATATGTTCCCTGCCATCCCATAAAATAAAATAAATCAACTTTCCAAAGAGCTGTCTGTGATTTAAACAGAATGTGGCAGTGAGCAGTTCTGTGCCATTTAAGATACGGGGAGAAGTTTGCATTTGTACCCAGCAGGAACTGCATAGTCCAAAGCGAGTAGCGGGTGCGAAAAGATCATTACCATAAGTAGAGAGGGATAGTATGAAAAAGTAAGAGGAGATTGAAGCTGCCGCTCCGCGGTGTAATTCCGGGGTGGCACAGCCATGCCTCTCCCGAGGAAAAGACCTCGAGGTGTTTCTTAGATAATCAAAGACAGAGGGGGAAAAATATGTGTCAACTTTTGCTGCCTAGAAATAGTGCATGAGTTATAAAGCAATAATTGAGTGCGTTGTGAAATCTAATTAGCTTGCACTAGAGTTTAACCTGGGTGAGTAATAAACCTGATATTAACTCTGGAGGCTAAATTTTTTTTTTTTTGAGGGGAAAAAAACCTCTGCTCGCTAATTTGTGCAATACCTTATCTCAGATTGCTAACTTTGAGGCTGCATCCAAATCCAATATGCTGAAGTCCTAGAAGTTTTGGGATTAAGTTTAAAATTACATATATTTCTTCTGTAATTCATTTGAAAGCTTGGGAAAGTGGCCACGCGATAAACATATGAATGGAAGCAGGACCTGTAAAATAATTACTCATCAGAGTTTTTTAAAGCCTGATATCAGGAAACAGGAAAAAAATGTAGTTTATGTGGGAAAAGAAGGGCTCACAATCCATTCCTTGTTGTGTTAAAGGGGGTCTGGGGAACGAAGTCATTTTCTGGACTTTGTCCAGGTTCTGGGTCGTGACCTAAACTTCCTTTTATATATTATTGCTTTACACATAAAAAACTTCTCTCTTTTCTTTTCCCTCCCCCCCCCCCCAAAATCACTCGTGTTGGAGTTCGGAGATGATCAATGAGCAGGGCGCATCCAGCCACAGGGAAACAGGGATCCCGAGTGGGAAGGGGCGTTCGTGGGGTGCTTATTTTATTTTTACATCATTTTCTGGGATGCGTTTCCCTCTCCCTCGCTCAAACCCTCAGCGAGGATCCCACACACGCTCACATTCCTCCCCGGCCTTGGCCAACTCACACCCACACCGAGGAGTTTATTTCCAACCCTGCCTTTTCTCCCAAATCACTTTTTTTTTTTTTTTTTAGCCTTCTGAGAAAACAATCGTCCGATCCTGTCGTAACTGTTTAATTTATTACTATTTTCTAAATGTGAGGCCTGGCGTGTAAATTGCCTCCCAACGAGATAAACGTTTCTTGTTATCTGATTCTGGGGAAGATAGCCGCATGCACAAAAACGTAGGGCGCTGCATGCAGCTTCTGCAGCACCCCAACAACCCTCCCCGAGGTAAAGCAGGAGCACGTAGATGCATATAATGTTTGCTGCCGCCTGTTTTAAGAGGGGGAAAGAAAAATCTGGGTTCTAATGACTCGCAGAATATGCATGTGTTAGCCCTGTGCCTAGGAAAGCCACAGGGAGGTCAGGTCACAACCTGTGCTCTTTCAGCACAGACGTCTCTGATTTAAAGGGAACTTATTGTATTTTAGCGTATCAGGGAAAGAAAAAAAAAAGGGAGAAAAAAATGTCCAGACCCTATCAGGGAGTTTTCTTCTTGTAAGGGCCTTTAGGTTTAAAAAGAAGAAGAGGGAAAAAAAGAGGGGAGTGAGGGGGGGGTGGGGGGGGGGGGGGGGGGGGGGGGGGGGGGGGGGGGGGGGGGGGGGAAGAAAGAAAGAGAAAAGAAAAGAGGGGGGAAAAGAAACAGCTCAAATGAACAGAGAGATCACAGTTTGCATGGCTGCCTCTGAATAGGCTAAACTGACAAGATCAGTTTTAAAGGGCCACTTAAATCAGTTTCAAAGAGTGAAGAAAAACGCGTTGTCTTCTTTGGGGGAGAATCTGTTGCTGGATCCGGGGCGCCATTATCTTTGGCTGGGCCAGTTTTTTATTATTATTATGATTTCTGTCACTATTACTAATATTCCTTCTCATCACATGGTTACTCTCACCCCAATTATTTTCCGGAGGGGGGGGGGGGGGGGGGGGGGGGTGGGAATAGTGACTCCCTTCCCTCCCCCCCCCCCCCCCCCCCCCCCATTCGACTCAAGCCTTCCCCGCCCCCCCAGCCTTTCCCCCTAAAAAATACAGATATACGAAATTACGCTTGACCAGCACCTCCTTGTCAACCCCTCAGGTCTGTCGTGCTATCAGACATCTCGAATCTTGGAGATTCTCAATCCTAAAGGAGACCCTCCAGAAGAGAGAGAAATACAAACACATACACATACACAGAAAGAGATAGATTGTCCCTTTTGGTAAAACCTACTTAAACTCTGGGGGACGAGGTGATGGCTCACGATCTACGCTTAATTCTAGCAATAAAAAAAAAAAGATCAAATTAAAAATAAAAAAGAACCACCACAACTTTTTAATCTGATGATTGTTTTCTTTTTTTCTTTTCTTTCTTTTTTTTTTTTTTTAATACACTTTCTTCTAGATGCCTGTGGTCTCTCTGATGTAGCCCATGTTGAAAGTTTACAGGAGAAGTCACAGTGTGCTTTGGAAGAGTATGTTAGGAGCCAGTATCCCAACCAGCCAACACGATTCGGGAAGCTATTACTACGTCTCCCCTCCCTTCGCACTGTCTCCTCTTCTGTCATAGAGCAATTGTTTTTCGTCCGTTTGGTAGGTAAAACCCCCATAGAAACCCTAATCAGGGATATGTTACTGTCTGGCAGCAGTTTTAACTGGCCTTATATGTCCATTCAATAAAATATCCGAGAGAGGAAAAAAAGTCAAAAATAAAATTAAAAATTGAGAAGGGAGATGAAAGAGAGTGAAAGGAAAGCAAATGACATTTGGGTTCTGGTTGTTTCCTAAATTTCCTTCTGCTAAGAAAGGATGTAAAAGGATGTTACAAGTTTGCTAAAAGAAGACAGGAAAAAAAATTAATGGACTGTGAATTTAAAAAGAGACTGTCAAATGAACTTTTACAGAATGCATTCAAAACTCCCGTGTCGTTCAGAAAAAAACCAACTTGCTACTTATCATTTTTTTGTAAAAAATAAAAAAGAGAGAAAGAAAAAAGAAAGAAAAAAGAGAAAGAAGAAGAAAAGAAAGGATGGTGGGCTTTTTTCTTTTTTTCTTCTTTTTTTTTCTTTTTTTGGGGGGTAAACTTTTTGAAAATCTCGCTTAAAGTGCATTTAAAGGAAATTTGGAGAAAATTAGCAGAACGGAAGAAAGTAAGTCTTTTTTTTTCCAAATTATTAATTGTCCTATGTGTCTATGTACCTATAGCTGTTCTTTTTTGTATTTTTCTGGTTTCAAACCAGTTTATTCTGTGGTTCTATAATAATTTTTGATATAACCTTGGCTTCTTTAAAAAAAAAACGAACTGTGTATCCTTAAAATATATGTTCTGAAAGAATTAAAACTGAGTCCACAAAAGTATCATAGGAAGAAAGGAAAAGAGAAAAAAACCCCTTCAACAACACAATGATGGAAGCGCACTTAAGGTGGTGACCCAAAATCTAGCTTGAAGCTGAGAGAGCTATAATTATAGAGACCCGAATGAACCACACATGTCATATAACTACCCCCAAATCTAGTTTTTTTGATATTTCGGTCAGAAAATGAACTGTGGGGATTTATTATAGGTAGAAGGGATTTGTGTCCAAGACACAATACGGTTTTGATTTTAAAAACAAACAAGCAAGCAAAGTGAACTTTTGTAATTTGAATTGGGTTCCACATAGTTCATCATGAATTGTTATTAAACTCCTATATCTGTTTGTATATTTGCAAGCCCTTTGTATTATAATAATTGTTGATATTTTCCCTTTTTAAAAAATACCATTGAAATCAGCATGACAAAATAACACTGTTGGCACTTATAGATAACGTGATTGATTCAGTATCTTAGAGTTTACAGTTTTGTGTTTAAAAAAACTGAAGGTTTTTTTTTAAGTGCAACATTTCTGTATACTGTAAAAGTTATAATAACTGAACTGTTTGGTCGAGTCTTTGTGTGTTATATTCCAAGGAAAATTGAAAGTATTCAGAAATTAAAATATTATTTGATATCTGAAACTTGTTTGGCTGTCATAAATGTCTTTCAGAAACCGCATTACTTCTCTATAGTTTGCAGTCATTTAAGTATTTAAGTCCATAGGCGATTGATTTGTTTACTTGTCTCAGTAAGTTTGTAGCAGATGTATTGTAGCGTATTTACCTGTTTAATTCCGGGATGGGGGTGGAGGACTTAAATTCGTGGTTTATCTCTGTTTTTAGGAAGTACTATGCTGAAATGGTAAACCATCAACCCCCATTCATCTAATCCTCCTGTTAATTAAAAATGGATTTTCTGGAAAAAAAAAAGGCCCTTATTTTTGTCACACTTAAGTGCCTGCGTAGGAAAGGTATTGTTGTGAAAAAGTATTAGAAATCTGGAGATCAGTATCTATTTTATGATCAGAATGGGGCGAAAAATCTTTTGTAAATGTCTGGCATAGGCGCACAAGATCATTCAAGCAAGGTAATAGCAGTATTGTAAATATAGGTCAGTTGTTTGCAATGAGTTTTCTTTAAGTATGTGTGATTTTTTATAATACTCCGTAGTTGCCATCTATCGTTGTCATAAGAGGTCTTCAAATGGAGTGGCTTTAGCTTCTAGCACTGAGGACTCGGGTTTTAATGTATATATACTCTCAAGTGGATTTTTTTTTTACCTTAGACTGTGAAAGCATGACCACAGGTCATCTCTATATTTTACATATGGGATATATGTCTGTATGTATACTTGCATACATACACGCGTAGGCGTCCATGCATCTTTCCTGTGTCGCTACAGGGCCCTCTCCCGCCGCCCTTGTCCAGGCACAGCTCCCATTGATGCGCTGGGGACCTGCCTGGGCGGGTGGTCACAGCACCGGACACACCATTTGTGAATTTAGTGCTATCCCAAGCAGGCAAACACCCCCTAAATCTGAAGGAAGGCAAGGTGATGTGGTTTCGCAAGGGGCTGATATTTTGTTTTGTGTGTGTGTGCGTGTGTCATTTTTTTTTTTTTCTCTCTCTCCCCCCAACCCGCCCTCCCCTTGGTTTATAGCAGATGCTTTGTATGTGAAAGCTTGCAATTTTGATCTTGGCTGAGGCTTCCCCCTCTCCCTTTTTACCACACGTAACTACACCATGTTGTGGTTTCACGAAAAGAGAGAGAGGGAGGGAGAGAGATCATTCTGTAAAGTCGATTAAACCCTGATCTTTAGCGTGTTCCAGATAGATACATCTGTACTGGGGGCTGAGGGGCGTATGACTGTGGATTTGAGCAGAGTTTTACATCTGAATAATGGCTCCTTTTCTATAAATATATAAATATATATAAATATATAAATATACTATTATTGCAGGGGACTGCTGACCTCTAGATTTAGCTTTTTCTATTGCAAGTGCTATCCATGTGAGTGTGCGTGTGTGAAGTTTTTATGCTTACTAAGAACACAGGATCTTGACTTGTTTGTTTTGTGTTAGTTTATTGTAAACAACCATTTGTTGTAAATTGTTATTGGCATTAAATTATAATTTATGATTTTCAAATCCAAAACATTCTCTGCTTTTTATGTTTTAAAGCCTGTAAGCTATCTCTGTATTTATAAGTTTCTTGCAGCGAGCTTTGGTTCACAGAGAATAATAGTAAACAGAAAATGCACCAGGGTTAAATAAAAACACACACACGCACACGCACACACACACAAGCCCCATGTATATATGTTTGGAATGTTCAGAGGAGGATTTGTTTAGGGACTTCAGTTAGTTTTAAGTTTATAGCATTTAAAGAAAGTTTTTCTTTTCATGCTGAGTTAGAACAAAAGATCTATCCAAAGATTGAATTGGACAAAAGAGGAGGGTTGGGATCGGGAAGCTTGTTCTATGTGGAATTGAGGAGATCTTTTTTTATGAAGGGAAAAAAAAAAAAAAAAGCTGCTAAACATGGCGACTCTTTCCCTTTAAGTCTCTAATTTTTTTTTTTTTTCTTTGCGGTTCCCCCCCCTTCCCACCCCTCCCTTTTATTTTCTTCTTTAATCTGATCTTGGTTCGCTTCATTCCTTCCCCACCACCGCTGCCACCGGCGCGGGGACAGACCCACAGGCGACCCGGAACGACAGCGAAAGCTGCAGAGCCCGCCCGCGGTGCAAACCCACATCTCGGGAAAGGTCTTCTCCATCACAACCCCCCCTCTTCCTCCTCGTCCCTTCCCGGTGGGAAGGGGTCGGGGAAGGTTTGGGAGGGCGCGGAGAGGAGGCGCCTCTCCCAAGTTCAGACAAAAGCGGAGGGGTTGGGGCGAGAGGAGGCGCTTGGCGGGCGGTGCCAGCCCTCCCGAGGGGCTCAGCGCCCGCGCAGCTCCGCGGGGCTTGCGCGGTGGGGCCGGGGAAGAGGAGGGAGGAGGAGTCGGCGTTGGGGAGGGCGGGGGAGCGCGCAGCGCTGCGCGGCCGCGTGGGAAACTCCTGCGCGGGGTCCGGGGAGCGCAGCCAACCAACATGGCGGCCCCGGCCCTGGTTACGCGGTGCGCGGAGACCCGGGGTGCGGGTGAGGGGGGCTCAGCCGTGAATGTGTGTGTGTGTGTGTGTGTGTGTGTGTGTGTGTGTGTGTCCCCGACTCCGCGCCTCGGCCCCCGGAGCGCGTATCCCATCTGCATGTAAATGACCTGTGGAAGCATCTCCCCCGTGCGAGCGCGGCTCAAGGGGCACGGGAGAGGAGTCAGACCGACCTCGGGGTGTTGTGTTTAGGGTTTGAGGCAGCGGGAGCCTCGGGGAGGAAGAACTTGGAGGGATGGGGAGAGAGGGAGGAAGAGGGAAAGAGAGAGAGGGAGGAAAAAGGGAAGGAGAACAGTGAGGAAAAAGGGAAAGAAAGAGAGGAAAAGGGAACGGAGAAAAGGCAGGAAAGGGGGAAGGAGAAAAGGGAAAGAGAAAGGAAGGAGAAAAGGGAGGAAAAGGCAAAGATAAAAGTGAGAAGAAGGAAGAAGAAAAAGGAGGAAAAGGGAAGTGGAAAAGAGGGAAGGAGAGAAGGGAAGAAAAAGGGAAGGAAAAAAGGAGGAAAATGAAAGGAAAAAAAGAGGAACATTTCGAGGTTCTCCGCTGATAACGGGATGTGGGGAATGGAGATGGATTTTATTTTTGTTGGGTTTTTTTAATTAAAACTTTTAGTGGGTCCTGGAGATCGCACTCGCTTCGCTTTGTAGAAGGGAAAGAGATACACGGAGAAATGCAGGCCTTGTCAGGATTTATTGAAGTTGGGTTTAAAAAACGTGCTTCAGATGATTTTTCCCATTTTCTCAGATTTCAAAGGCTCCCCGCAGTGCGGCTGCCTAATTAATGGTGAAATTCAACTAAATCTAATTATGCAGTAATTTTAAAGCAGTTAGTCCTGGGCGCTGCTTTGTAATAGGAACCCAGTTTTTAAAGTTTGCTTAATGTGTTGGTTTAGGGAGCTGGGGAGCAGAGGGGTGTAAGAGACAGAGCTGTGGGTTGTGTGTTTTTTTTTCTCACCTCCCTTCTTTCCCCCCTTTTGTAAAGCAAAGAAATGCAAAATATAAACCCAAAACACCCAGCGAAAGGCAAGGAGAGAGACTGTATTATCCATCGTATGTGATACGGGTATTGAGTGAGAAGCACCAGCGAAAGTGTAAATAACACAGTAGTTAACAGGGACCATAAAGGTATTCCTGGCCTGTGGATTTCCAAGTGCCAAGCTGTTTTAGAGAGGATCTTGAATCCTGCGGTAATAAAGGGGCAACGGAGACACACAGCGTCTCTTCTTGGGAAATAGAAACCAGATTTCTGCTATTGAACATCTATTGTCATTAAGAGGAGAGGCTTGTGCTTACGAAGTTATAAATCTTATCACCCTTTTGATAACACAGTTGTAATCAGTTAGCATCGCATTCAAACCCAATTGTAAAACTGCCTAATTTAATATGTCATACATGTCATTAAAACTTTATTTTTTTTACCCTTCTGTTTTTTTTTTTTCTTTTCCTCCTCTCTCTACCCATCCCCCCACCCCCCCACCCCCCCCCCCCCCCCCCCCCAAGTAAAATGTCAACAGATCTGGCGTGGTATCGTGGAGAAGGGAGAGCTCGGGGTGGCTGCGCGGCTCGGGGCCAACCCGGTGCTGTGCTGAGGAGGGTTTGACTTCTACCCGTCTAGGTAATCGGAAGCGTTTATATCTTATTAGAAGTAATAATAATAATAACAATAATAATAATAATAATAGAAGATATGGTGTGAGACAAGGGAGAGGAAAATGAGATCCTTCTCCTTCCTTCACAATTCCAATCTCAATGATGTTCTTTGAAAGAAACTTGTCTTATGATTAGCTAAGCAAACACATCTGCTTTCCTAGTTTGGGCTTAGCTAATTATCAAAACAAAGGGGCTGTTTCTTCTTCTACCTTGCTGGAAAGAAGATGTTATTTCAGGAGTGCTGTCCCTTCTCCCTCCCCCGCAACATACACACACACACTTCAGTCCCTATCCCAGCCCTTCCCAGCGAAGCACCGCGCTTGTTTTATTGGAATTACCGATGGGGAAATGAGTTTGCGCACTTCTCTTCCTAATGTTCAGCTTTATCATTACCTTCCTTGGAACAATATTTTTCCAACCAAGCGCTCCTGCGGCAGGGCGAAGGGTGGAGGTGGGGTGGGAAGGGGAAGGGAGGAGGGGGAAGGTGGTTTTGAATTGCGGACAAACTTCGCAGCTATTTGAATCAAGCCTGCGCTCGGTTGATTTTAGTTGACAGAGCGTGTGTTGAAGCTGAACTCTATAATTTGCACTTCTGTTCTTTTATTAGAGTTGGACAACGAACTAATCAGCTTTCCCCCAGCACAGTGTCACTTGTATTTATTTTCTTTTGGAAACTTTTAGACAGAAGAAGTGTTCTTGGAAAAGAGCAGAAGTGGGGGGAAGGTTTCGCGTGGTATTTTTTCTTTTATTTTTTTTCCTTGAGGTGCGGGGATCAACTCAGGGTTTGTGTGGATGTGTATGTGTCCCTGTCCCTCACGAAAGGCGATCCACGGGGTATTAGGGGAAGATAAGCTCCCAGCTAGATGTGAAATCCAGGCGATGCTGTCCTTGGCATGACTCGGATGGTGGGAAGATAACGCAGAGGCTATCCTCGCAAGATATCCGAAAAGAAAAAATAATAAATCACTGCTCCTGAGGCTGAGAGTGCTCGGTGCGGGCGCGCTGCGGTGTAGATCGATGTGCGATGTGGACCCGAATTCAGTCAGGTCTCTGCAGGAGCGGGTTAGCTTTATGAAAGCAAGGGGTGGCTTTTAACGTGTACCTGAGAGACAGTGGAAGAAGGGATTTTTTAAAAGAAAAACAGAAGTGTTGAAAAAAGAGAGAGGGAGAAAAAGCCCAAAGGAAGGATTTCCACACACAAAAAGCAGGGTGAAATGTTTGTCACTACGTGCCCACCAACGCATGAAACTGCATACATTGCTACGAGCCTGCTCCATCGGTGTGAGTCGTGAGGTATTTTGAATTTTGATTCCAGTGTGCTTTCTTTGAACTGGGCCTTTCGGTTTATTAAGGCAGGAAGAGGAACTCAGCAATCCTCTTTGAAACACGCTTGGTTTAACTATTTTACACAAGTTTGCCCAGGTCCCTGGAGATTCTCCAGTTGAAGAAGATTGAAATTAGAGTTAAAAGCTGGCGGGGGTGGGGGGTGGGGGGGGTGGGGGGTAAGGGGGTGGAGGGCGAGTGTGAAAGAGGGTGATGAATCTATTGTAAATGCTCTCCTGTATTCTGATGTGTTGGCGAACGAACAGAAATACGCGTCGCCTTGTTTGATCCATACGCACGTATCCGCATGTATGCGGGGGGATGTAACATACTCGCTATATGTACACATGCACACACATGTATAGGCCACGATTAATGTTCTGAGATATGCAAGAGAAAAAGATGATGTTTAGCGGCCAATACAGAAAGGCGCACACTGACTGTTTCCTAGCAGCTTTACTCTCAAACTTTGCCTTTTCTTTTGTTTTCTTTTCTTTATTCTTTCCCCAACCTTTCTTGTAAATTGCTGTTAACGTGTGTCTTTATGTTCTGTCAGTAACTAGGATGTAATCAGGCGCCCCATGTCTCTCCCTAAAAGCATTTAATAAATGTCTATTAAAGCGCTACAAATGTAAGATAAATTTAGTGGCGCTGCTGTCTCCCTGTATCCAAACGGTAATGATGGATTTATCAACAGGGATTCGCCTTCAGCGCAGTGAGAGAGATTTACTCAACAAATAAGTCGGAAAAGCACCCACCCAAATACAATCATTTATACGGAAACTGATTTCTTTACAGCACCACAGATTCGAGGGAACATACCGCTTATTGCCTTTTTTTCCTCGCTTTTCTCCAACCCCCCACTTCATTCCCAACGCCCCCCCCCCCCCCCCCCCCCCCCTTAACATAATCAGTGGAGCTGAGAGTGTGTGTCTGTCTCTGTTTTGGGAGCGTTTGCTTGCTCCTCGCTAGTGGAAGAACCTAGACTCCATCAAACCCGAATCAATGCCTGATTTCTCAACATCACCCTCTCTCTTCTCTTCCCCTTCTTCACTTATCTCTTTATCTCTTTTCCTTCAGTCCCGAAACGTTGACGATATGTGTACTCGGTATCAAAAGTCGTCGAATTTTGGAGTACAAGATGAATGATTAAAGAGGGGAAATTGTCCCCGAATTATTTGTGTGTCGCTTCCTAAGCACTTGCGAGCGGCTCTTAGGAGCCACACCGCAGGGAGAGGTGCTGCCTATCTCTGCTGAAATTTCTCTCTCCTTTTTCTTAGCCCTTGCTTTGAACCCTACCCATTAGCCTGTATGCGAATAAAAGGGATGAACTCAGAAAGAACCACCATTCATTGTTGGATTCAAGCACTGTAGAAAAATTACTGAGATGTAGCCACATAGCGCCCTTAAGATTATTTCCCTTTCCTAGAAAGTAACTCCTAACCTCAGATTTCTCCACTCACACACATTTCTCTGGTCTTATTTCCCCCCTTGACCACATCTTTCTCCGATTCGCAATGGAAAAAAAAATGTATGTGCTGATTTGGTGGAGTCCTTTTAACAACGGGCACGCGGGAGTTGTGTTCACTCTGAAACATTAACCCTGTTTTCTGAATTTCCTTCCTTTCAAATAGCTGCTCATATTTTACTATCCAGGATCTCTAATTTAAACATCTGCAGTTCTCGACGCTTTATAGATACATCTATATTTTAATTTAATTTAATTTCGCTATTGTACTTAAAATAACTATAAATAAACCCGAGAACTTGTATTTTCTTTTGCAGAGAGTTTTTTATTCTTCTCTAGAAATTTCATTGAGATGTCTCTGTACTTTGTTTGTCAGTTATCTTTGTTCCTTTTAAATAAAGGGCTTTTAAATGGACTTATTGCTCCCAGCGTGGGTTCTTCTCTCTAAATGTTAGAAAATTGTGCCATCTACCCGCTATTCTAAGTACTGTCACACTCGGAGACCTCCTAGGACCTTCCAGCCCCAACTTCAATACAACTGTGTCAAAGGGTGCCTAGTAGCGAGAGGAGAAAGGTTTGCCTGGATTTTACAGATTTCCATCCTGAATCGCTCTCTGAAGCGCCAAAATGATCTGTAGAGATGCAGTTGGCTCCCTTTGCTGGCTGCCTTTCTGGCCCCAGCTCCAACCCAAGCCTCTGCAGAAACTAATGAAGCCTTATGCTTTAGCTACATTGCCGTTTCTCCGTGCATAGTTTTCCTGCTAAGTTTAGATATGAAAAGAGAAGTGTGGGTGTGCATGGATGGGGCGGGGGGGGGGGCACGAGTAGTAGTGACTTTTCTGTCGTGGTGAAGTTTTTTTTGGTTAAGAGAAATAGATATTTATAGCCATGGCCTCCAATGATGAAAACATATTGTTGTTAATTGAAAAAAAAAAATTCTTTTTGAGGTTGGTTTTGGCTGATTAGCTTGGGGTACTGCTGGATGAGTTTCCAAGAAAGAGATGAAGAAAACAGAAATATATATATGCTTTACAGGCCTTTCTACTTACACCCAAATAGTTTGCACAGTATCCTAGTTCTACCCCCTTAGCTGAAGTGGACCATTGGTGTTCAGGTTTAAAATTTTAAATCTTTTTTGCTCGTGGGTAAGCGGAAAGATTTGGGATGGTGTCTTAATTTTACTTTTTTTTTCCTTTTCCCTAAAAAATAAAATCAGAAGTGCCTTCTAAATCAGCTAAAACAGATTAACAGTTTCCAAGTTTATGGTGTAGTTACATGTCTCCGAAATTATTTCTGCACCCCTTAGGAGTGTTAGGAGAGAATTGCGAGTGTCAGCTGAGTATTTATGGGTGGGGAAAAAAAACAGTGATACGCTTTATGACTTTTATGACTTGTTTCACACTGTTCGAGAAATGGAGTTTTAAGCAACATACAATTAAAACTATATTGCTCTTTGGATAAATTCCAAGAAACTCCAGAATCAATTAGTTTAGATCCTTGGATACTTGTTGCTAAAAAAAAAAAAATAACACAATAACGCAGTGTAGAACTGGCCAGCCCAGGATAGCTCTGCTCCAGGTGTAATTTTTAAGTCCCTGCTATATAGACGAGACAGGCTGCACAGACTCGCTTCTCTGATTTTTCATTTTTCATTTATTTCTTTCGGAATATCAAGGCATCACAGAACAATTTTTATGTCCTTTTTTTTTTTTCCCCCCATACGTTCTTTCTTTCGGGTTTTACCAGGCAACTTCGCGATTTGATTTTATTTCCCCCCTCTCTCCCCGTTTGATTCTTTCCAGTGTCTTTTTAACCATTCCAGTGATTATTTCTGTTTGTCAGGTGCTCGGGTTAAAACTTTATCCTTCACTGCCCCCTAAACTACCACCCTGCAGGCGAAGCCAGATTCAACTACTCTTAATTCTCAAGTTTAAAGATAATGGCAATTTTGAAAGCGGCTTCGCTAGCAGCCACGAACTCTTTAGTCATCTGAATGCGATCTTCCTTCCTTCCCCGTTTTCCCCCTGCCCTTGCCCCAAAGCCTTTTCCACACCACATTTCCCTCAGCTGCTGTTTGTGGTGAGATTGGAGATGCTCCCATTCCCTGCAGCAGCAAGGCTATGGTTCATGTCGGCTCTGCTCCGGGCATCCAAAACGATCCCACCACCCTTCATTTCTTCGTTGGAGATAATTGTTTGTCCCTATTCTTTGCAATGTCTATTTTTCTGGACAAGAAAACAGACCCAGCTTGGAGATGTAGCGGAGTCCATTAGCAAGTTTTATTTCCTACATGATCTAAAGCCAGCCAAGAAGTTTCTGCCTTAACCCCTCTAATTAATGACCCCTGGAAATTAACTGTACAGTGACCTAAAATTTTGTATTCTCGGCTGAAAGTTACACATCGCCCTAAAAAGAAACTTTGTAAAAAAAAGGTGGGAGGTTGTCACAAAATATAATAATAATAATAATTGTCATAAAATCCAGCTAAACTTTGCCGGAGTAGCAGTTCTACCTCCCTCTCCTGCCTTTGAGATTCATGTGCCGACCCGTTTGGGAAAAGCTTGTCTGGGATGTCAAA